>QOCX01000038.1:621986-788874 GCA_005959815.1 Sarcophaga bullata | reverse complement strand
ATAATGAAAACAACTTCAACAAGGTTCTTTCTTTCGTGTCACTTTATTTAGTTAATAAATATTAATAATAATAATAATAATACATTTATGAAAGTATTTTATTAAACTTTCATTAAGTGCTGAATATTAAATTTAATATTTTCGATATTTTTTTCCTTAAACGCATATGTTTTTATATTTATATGTATATAGATTATATAAGAAAGATTCACAGTATATACTTGTTTTATTTCAATTAGAGCATATAATCTTCAAATAATTTTTCATATGACTGACCTCTGTAAATGGAAGAAATTTGTTTTATGGTTGTTTAATATTTCTATTTGTGTGTGTATATTAAAATTTTGCTAGTTATGTTTTAAATATTCTTTCAAACATAATTACAACAATTTTTTAAGCAAGAAATAAATACATCTCTGCTTAGTAGATCGAATCGTTTGAATTAAATTCAACCAAGTATGTACATATGTTATGGAGGCAAAAATAGAGAATATCTGTAGTAGCTTTGTGTGGCAGAAAACTTACAAATGTTACTTACTTGTATCGTTAATCTAGAAATTTTGTAAGGCTATTCAATGCAACTTAATCGATATGAGTAAACTAGATTAAATAAGACATTAAAGATAATCTAACATTAGGTTGCTAGCGTTTAGAACTATATCAAAGACCAGACGGTCTAGAGAACCTGGTTGGGATACAATATACTTAGCTCCTATTTGATCAAGAGATGGTTATTGGCGATTATTATCCAATAAGGATTCGTGGTGGCTGAAATAACTAAATGTTATTGTTAATAGGGGTTGATACCACAAAATTGAGTTTTCCACATGACTTTTCTACAATGCAATTCTTTTGCTATTGCACTGCATTGTCAAGAGGTTTCTTTGTAGAACTTTTCTTGGTGAATTAAAGACCATTGGTTGTATGGAGATGTATTAAACAAAAATTAAAGTTTTCTGAACAGACTCCTTATGACAAATTCAATGCCCTCAGAATATACTTTAAATTTTTTTTTATGTTTTCAAATAGGATTCGATTTACCAAACAAATTCGATGCTTTTTACATATCGTCATATAAAATATTTCATTAAACATTTGTTATTTTATTTAAAACATTTTTGACTAGCTTGACAGCTTTTCGAATTTGACATTAGATAGTTTCTTAACAATAAATAACAACAATTTCCGTAAAAAAACAAGATATAACATTGGTGTTACGTTGTACAGAATTTTATATGACGATATGATATGCTTGTTATTTGTTATTTCTATATACCATTGAGTTGATTTATATACACTACTTTTTTTTTGATTTATGTTATAAATATTTTACAGTATGTGTGGTTTTAAATAATGTGCGTAATTTTTTTTCCTAGAAAGGAACAAATAAACAGGTAACAAACAATGCTTATAATGAAATTAAAATGAAGGTGGTGTAAGCATTGAGCAAAATAAGGAAGAAAATGAATAAACTAAGAATTGTACAATAAAAAATAAAATAAAAAATTAAAGGAACTTTACGTATTTTTTAATATTGCACGATATTTGTGTATAAAGTGCTATGAAATAGCAGCTAAACATTTATTGATTCCTCTTTTATTTGATTTCTTTATTTAAACTTATTTAATATGTCCCAAGCATGCGATATGTTTAAGAGTGTATATATATGTATGTACGTACGTAGATATAAATTTTATAGTTATTCCAAATTCATTACTTTTTCGTAATAAATTATGCTAAATATGAAAGGTGTTGCTAACATTAGATGAAAAATGTCGTAATAGTATGATATTTGAAGTATTAAACATACTGAATGTTCTTTATATGTGATGGAAATCTTTCGGTTTGTAAAAAAATAAAATATTTTTTGAAATCGACAATCATTTCCAGCATACAAAAGAATTTGCAATAGCAAAAACAAAATATCAAATACACATAATATATTTTTACTCTTTGCATCCCCCAACTAAAACGTGCAACTGTTTCGTTTGGTAAATCTTTTTATATGTAAACGTTAATAAAATTTCATCATGTTTGTTTGTTTGTTATAAAAATGTTTCGTCATTTTAGAGAAATCTAAAGATTTATAAATATGTATGTATGTACTTATAATTATGGTTAAATATTGTTTTGTTTTTTATTATTCCTTAATACTTATTATTTTATTTTTGTTTTAAATGGCAATTCTGAATTTTGATTACCACAATTTGTTATGATAAAATTTTAAATCATAATAACCTTGATCGGTTAAACCCTCGCCCGAAGATGATACGGTGGACATTGTTTCTTCATTGGCATTCGGTGATAACGGTTGTTTACCAATTGGACGATTTATTTTAACGACACCAAAATCTTCTCTTGCTTCCTGATCGAATTCCATTTTTCCGGAAGGTGTAACAGCCATACCGACACCATATGAACGGTTTTTCATTCCCGTATGCTGCTTACTCAAATGAAATGTTGGTGCCGTCCTGCGATTTTCCATTTCAAAGATAGATGTGCTCTTTGAAGGTTGTGAGGGTGTATTTGCCACAGAATTCTGTTCCTTCTGAGACGATTGTTCATACTCATTTCCACTATTTACTTCTGTATTTATTTCAGGGTGAGAAGCTGCATCTGTAGAAGATGTTGGTTCAATATCAGCCGGTGTATGTAAATCTTGTTCTTGCTCTTGTTCTTGCTGTCCCTCGACCAATGTTTCTTGTTCATTATCGTTTATTTTTAAGTTTTGTAAATTATCATTAAGATTTTCGATTGTTTGTGGAATACTAAAAGCAATTTTAATAAGTTGTATTGAATTAATAGAAATTGTTTCCTTAATAAGTTCAAATGATTGTAAATGCATTTGGAAATCGCAATTTAAATTTTGAGATTATAATGCAAAAGGCCCAAACAAGTACTAAGTATTCAGAAAGTAACTTATTTCTTTCTGTGACATTAAATTAAAGGAAAGCTCATACAGCCAAAATAAAAGGTTGCAGAAATTGATTGTCTTCTACCAGAGACAATGGTTTCTTTGAGAGGAAATGCATGGAGTTTGTAAACTCCTATTTGAAAAGCCTTTCGATGAGCATCTGCAGTCAAAATCATGCATCAGTTATAGTTCGAATGCAAACGTTTATGGCATATGTTTTATACGTTCGACCTTAGTTTCATTATTTTTATTAACAAAATTAGTGAAGATTGTCTGGATACAGAAATTTTTGGGTAGCGCAAAACTGTAATTCAATCATAATTTAATTCAATGAATTTTAAATTGTACACTTATTATGAATGAATTGTCTTTATTTGATTTGTTTTTTTTTTTTCATAGAACATTATGGAGCTGAATCAGTGTAAGTTTTTATGAAATAATAATTACAAAAATTCTTATATAAAAAATATGTTAAAGTTAAGAAAATGAGAAAATTAACTAAAATAAAATTGTTTACTAAATAAATACACTGCCTTTTAAATGCTTGTTATATTACAATTTAATCACTTAATAATTTTACAATTGAAAACAAAAGTTTTCTACGTAACAATTTAAAGCAAAAATAAAAAAAAATTGTGTTATATTCATAATTAATTAAAAATAAAATATAAATTAATTTAAATTAAAAAATAATAAAAAGCTACCAAAGTTGCACAAAATGTCCAGTGAGAGTTATGTATTCTGAAATAATAAGAAAGAAGGAAATAAAATAAAAAAATAAAGAAAATATTCATTGATGGTAAAATAAATATATGAGAGAGAAAATATGATTAAAAAAATAACATAAATTTAATTCAAATTATATACAGAACGATGAAAATTATATAATGGTAATTAAATGAGACTAAAAAAATATGTTCAATATATATTATAAATATAGGTACATACCTTTCCGATTCAGCACCGCTTTTATTTGGTTTTGAGCCACTATGAATTATCTGTAAAAAAAATTAAACGTATTATCATTATAAACAGATTGAGGTGGGCTTATGTAAATGTTTTTAAATCTACCTTAAATAATGTTATTTTTTTGTATTGTTTAAATAACTAATTTCACTTTCAATATTTTATAGTCGGAATGAATTCCATGTACATAGATATATGTATAAACATATAATATATGCAAACATGTTAATATTTACATATATACACACATGTCTACATACACAATTGGCGCAAGTTATGAATGAACTACTTACGGTATGTCCTCTTTATAAAGAACACACATACTGTGAACCGCACACTACCTTACGAAAAATTTCTTATCGAAAACAAATTAAAATTTAAAAAAGTATTTACGGTATATCGTAGTTTTAAAAATGAATTTCTTTGCTTTCTGAAAGAAATATCACAATTTAGTTTGAAAAACCTAACCTTCAAGAGGCAACAATAAGAGTTCATTGTTTGGAGCTTTACGAGTTATCGATAAGCAATGACTTAGAAAATCGTTTTGTATTTAAAATTTGTATCGAAATTGCTTTTAAAAAATTAGGATAAAATTCATAAGTTCCTTCCTGTTCTGTACTCAAATTTTTACTACTTTTATTCTGAATTTGTTGTTGTTTTGTTATCCAGTACTTTTCTTAAAACTCAGTGTGCTTATTTCATATGCCTAATCCACAGAATACAAAACATAGATTTTTATTTTTTAAACCTAATACAACTTGTAAATATTTTTTTGTTAGATTTTAATACAATACAAACAAATAATTAATGTAAACCGTAGTAAAGAATGTAACTGAAATTAAAGTATTTCTATATACGTACACATTTCAGTATTTAAATAAATACAAAGCAACAAGCGAAATTAACAAAATGTTAAAAACTTTTTGTTGTTACAAATATTAGTTACAAAATGTTTTTCCTAAGTGTATTTAAAATTTTGTCTAAAACAAAACCACATAGTATGTTGTAGTCTAAATTTCTTTACCTTTCAACACATGCCAATATTTACGAGAAAAAAAATAAGAACATCAACAACAAAGGAAAAGGAAACTAAACAAATATACAATGAAACTTCCTGTTGAGCTTATATACAGATGGATACACAAACATTTATGGTGGCTATTGGTCTTTGGTGGTGGTGAAAAACAAAAGGCTCAAGCAAACTGAAGGGGAGCTCACTTTATTAAGTGGTTGGTTTATTGGGCGGCAGTTGACTGCTGATACATTTATTAGAGATACATATGGATATACATACATATTTATATATACAGTTCAGATAGCAAATCGTTATGTGACACGCTTACTTCTATAATAAAAATTCTAAACAATAGTGAAAGTGGTTGAACTATTCCAATTGTTGTAGAAAAAAAAACTATCTTGGCTTAAAGCCAAATCGTTTCTTTTGTATGTTTAAAGAATTAAGAACTATAAAAAATGTAAAATTGATAAAAAAAAAACATTTAAGAGTATTATTTGACTTCGTTTTTCTATTTAAGGAAAAAACAAGCATTAATAGTAAACCTTAAATAATAAATTGAAACCCAGTTTTGATTATGTTCGAGTAATATATTTAAGAAATATCAACAACACAAAAATTTCGACAAAATTTCGTTCAATAAACAATTTAATTTTACTAACAAAAATTTTTAAACAGCTCCCACATTTACATTCTCAGACATCATTTGCTGTCCTAAATTGTTTGCCACTGGATGATGCATGTCGTTGTTCATTTCAGCACCACCACGTACTAAATAGATTGTTGTTTGACAATTGGGACAAGTAGTGCACATATCTGGTTCTGGAGGAGGAGGAGAACCGGCGGCGTTATGATTTGGGTTCATTGCCGTTGGCTGACCAGGCTGTTGAGCTCGATGTCCATTCATATTCATTGAATGTTCTGGATTGATTTGCTTTTGAAAATCTTGTTGTGCCGCAACAGGAGCCTAGTTTATGTCATTATCATTACATTAACAAACAAATTTCTTAACAAAAATGCAAATAACAAGCTAAACTATTTACATGATTCATTTGATTTTTTGCTTGGCCCATATTTTGTTGACCTTGAACGTTTCCTGCTCCAACTGGAACTTGAACCGGTGGTTGCATTTGCATTTGCATTTGCATTTGTGCGGGATTTAAATTAGCTGCAGATTGATTAAACTGATTTTGTTGTTGGGCTTGGGCAAGCGATTGATTTTGTTGTTGAGCTTGTGCATAATGTTGATTTTGCTGTTGGACTTGGACATGAGGCTGATTCTGTTGTGGAGCTTGAACATAATGTGGATTTTGTTGTTGAGCTTGGACGTAGGTTTGATTTGCTGTTGGGTTTGGTGGATTTTGTTGCATGGTTTGCGAAGAAGGCTAAAGCAAATGTTTGTGAGTATAATTTACAATAGTAAAGAGTTACAACCCACAATTTAACACGAGTTCCCAGTTTTAACACGAGTTCAGTTTTATAAAACGTAGAAAATAATTTGGTATGTGATACAAATCGATACGATTTACGTTTCAAACTATTCGATTTCCGTCACATACTTCTGCGGTTATCATGCATTTCATTTAAAAAGAAAGATGTTTGAAACAAAATGTTTTACAGCCTAAGATTCAAATCGAAATGCATAATAACCTTCCTGAACAAATATGTTTTTTACTTACAATTGAAGGTTGCCCTGCAGCTGGTGGATTCAGTATTTGATTTTGTGCTGCATTTACCTCATTACGGCCCTATTTTTATGAAGTAATATTTATTATTTAAATGCTTGAAAGTGATTTAATACAAAAAATTTATACCGAATTACGCGGATAAAGCGATTTCCTAAATATATTTTGCTTCAAGTACTCTTCGTCTACATCTTGCAGACCCTAAAACAAAATTGATATATATTTTTACCATTTAGCAAATGTATTTAAAATTGAAAAGTAGACGTTACCGATCTTCGTTCTATAGTTTGTTGTCTTGTAGGTAATTTACTTAAAGCATCTAAAGGATGCTTAAGCCCCTTTAAGAAAAAAATTATTCTAATTGTTTTTTGTATTCTTTCAATAATTAAGATAAATCACTTACATTTAATTTAGCTTGCTCGGCAGCTTGACTAGGAGTCAAACTAACTCCACTTGGGTTTTTCTACATGAATCACATCAAGATAAAATAAATTCGTTCATTTTTTCTTGTTCAAAATATAAAAAAAAATTGTTTTTCAATTTAAATATACCCACCGCAACTTGAGTTTTCGACAAACCGGGAGTAATACGATGACCAGCACTGTTATATTGTGCAGTAGTTTGCAAATTACTACGTTTAGCTTCCATTGTAAATGATTATAAAATAATATGGCACGTCTTTTTTTTAATATTTGTTTAAAATATATGAAATAAATTGAAGGGTTCACTTGACTACTTTTGTAACGTTTTAAAGTCAAATATTGAAAGTTAAATCTTGAAAGTAAATACAAAACTCACTTTTCTAAAAATATTTACTTAAAAGAATGCAGTACTTATGAATAGCTTTACACAACCTTCTTTTTTTATCGGGCAGTATTTTTTAGTAACACTACAGCTAATCTTCATTTCAACTTGTAAAATTGTCAATAATTCACTTTTTTATTACGGATGCGCTTAAAACAATAAAAAAAACACTTTTGCCGAAAAGGGTAACTTAAAGTGTAGACTATGTACGCGTAGCAACAGTAAGCATATATATTTATATACTTTAGGCGATGTCTTTGAGAGCTTCCTTGCCAGGATATTCCGAATATCTTTAAATAAAATGACGCAAATTAAATAAATTGATGATACCCTTGCAAAAAATATGAAAATAATAATTTGCTTATTGGAAAAAATAAAGTTAAAAAATCAAGTGTTTTTCCAAATATGAACCCAAAAAATCGGATAAAATTCAATCAAATTTAAAAAGGAGATATTTCGAACATAGCAGGCAGGTTAGCTACTGAACCAAAGATTCCAAAACACTTTTCGTTACGGTTGGGCAGCCCTAGGCACCGGAGATATAGCCGACTGAGCTATTTGTTTTTTTCAAATGAGCAACAAAAAAATTTCTTTTAAATATATCGGTCAATATCGAATAAAAAATGGACTTGGGGGGAAATGAACCTAGTGAAAAACAGTCTTACGATAAAGCTTTAATTGGGATCGGAGGAATAGGCGACGAACCTAATTGTTTTCTTCAAATGTGCAACAGAAAAGTGCTCTGTATAGAGTCTCAAGTCATCGACCAAAAAAATACAAGTCATCGACTTAAAATATGCAAGTCATCGACCAAAAACTGCAAAGCATCGACCAAGAAATGCAATTCATTATCCAAAAAATTGTAAGTTTTCTTTTAAAAGGAACCTCATTTATTCAAATATTTAAAGAGGTCATACAAAACAAAAAATAATGGTTCAAGTTATAGAGTAGAATATTGAATACCATAATAATTTTCCGGACATAAGATGGATGATTTAATGGGTTAAAAAATTGTTTTAATGATATATGATAGTGTTAGAAATAGAGCTGCTTTCTGCTTATTATTATTATTATTTTTTTTTTTTTTGCAATATTATCCAGAGTAAAATAACAACAATTTTAAATGTATGTATATTGATATTGTGTAAATAATACTTTATATACAGCCATAAAATAAATATAAACTATAAATAATCAAAAATATATTAATAAATACCTCTGCCATACTGCAAGTTGGTCTTCTAGCACCATAACGGCCAACCGGTGATATTTGTGTTATCTGTGTAGCTAAAGTAGGAGCCTCTAATTGACGTTGTGAACGTTTTTTATGATTTTCTTCACCCAAATAAGTAGCACCAAAAAGTTGAGTGTTAGGACTTTTATATTGTTTTTTATACATATCAATTGAAGGTTAGTGGTAGTTGATGTAGTTGTAGAGGGTTTTAATTACATATTTTTTTATTTAATAATGGTTGGTAGTAGATGTTACACATATGAAAAATATAAAATGATAAAATGAAAATTTTAATATTTCATCAAATTTGAATAAGTTAAAAAATATAAATGAAATATAAAAATCAGTCGTTATTTAAAGTTTATTAATCAATGGTTTAGAATTACAAGACCTAAAGTTTTCTTTCTTTTAATTTAATTTCAAAATTGCGTGTTATGATGCATGTATTTACTTTCATCAACCGTCTTGAAATGTTTCCGTTTCTAAATAAATTACACTTATGCACATATTTTTAAGACTTTATTTACAGTGGTTTAATTCTATTTGGTTTGGTCTGAAATGTAGACTAAGCTAAATATTAAAATGGTATTTAAGTTCAAAAGTATTTATAAAATTTATATCATAAACATTTGAAATAAATAAAACGATTATTAAAAAATGAAACTAAATGAGAAATAACTTTTTTATTCCTAAGTAAAAATTTAAATATTTTTAGAAGAAAAAAATCTCGGTTAATCTATTTCTGAGCAAAACTTATGACATCTTTTTCACATTCAATTTATTACCCATTTTGTTTTTTGCAATGCATAAATCACTGCTAAGCAAACATAATATATAAAAATTAGTTTCTGGGGATGTTAAATAAATTGAGGCATAAATATAAACGTGTTAAAAAGTTTAAGTGTTTGTTTGTTAGTTTCCATTACACCGTGACTTGTATACTCTGAATACTAAATAACAGTATCTGCTATTATAGGAAAAAGTAGTAACACTTGACATGAAATGACGCTTTTAAAACCAATATACTTAAAACACGTCAAGTTGGTTTTCTTGCCCCCAATTCGTTACTTTTTCTTTTCGTAATAATAAGAATTAATATTAAAACTTCCTTATATATATTAAGAAATAAATAAAACGGCAAAATGACGCATAGAACGAGAATTTTACACAGTATATATGAGGTTTTTTTTTATTATTTCCTTAACACGAAATGTAAGTCAAGTAAAGAAATACTTACCTATTTGTTATATGCATGCCACCATTTGTTTGTTGTTGCTGTTTGATATCGTTTTCAAAGAAACCCTCATAGAGAACAAAATTATTAGCTTGCGGTATTGTTTTTACTAAACCATAATGTTTCTTTAAGAAGCCCAAAAGTTTTTCTGATGGTCTGTCTACTGAACATTTGACAGGTGTCCAATTTTCATCAGCCAACATTGTTTCGAAGAGATCTTTTCCCAAACCAGCTCTTTGACGCGATTCATGTATATAGAAATCTAAAATAGACGGTGCATTCTCCACTTTCCGTGTCTGTCCTGTTTCATCGAATAGATATAAGTCTTTGGTACCCACCTTAAGTAAGCCTATGACACAGCCACTGAATGAATAAAGGAAAATACAAAAATTAAAACGTAGAGAATTTTTGATTTTTTAAATAATTGGGCTTAATAAAGTTTTTCGATTGTGTCGTGTGCTTAGGCTTCAAGACACTAATGAATTTCAATTTTTTATGAACACATTATATTGTAATTGTGGATAATATTTAATAAAAACAATCAGTATTTTTCATTAAAAGCAAAAAACTAATTTATAAATAAAAACAGGGTCGAATAACCTCTTAAAGTTATTACACTCGCAGAAACATATATTTTTAGTTACACTTTGGAATTGATACATAATATTGATATATTGTTTAAATTCGGTATCACCCATTAGTCGTGAACTGTGACATTTAAGAATATCTGATGATCTGATGTAGTATGTATACTTTACACCTTGATGAACATTCAAAAGCATTAACATTGCCAAAAATTCTATAATGCCTGCAGTTCTTGACCCCATTCATGACAATTAGCAGCTAAGTAGCGAAAAACTTTTAATGTGCATGTTCGTAATATGAAATAAACCTGAATTTCTAGAAAATAAATACAAATACAAAATAACAATTTAGAGCACTTAATGCAAGTGTATTAGACTGTATCAGTTTACTTTGATAGAAAACAACTGGCGTAATGCAATATTAGCACAACTAACGGACAGTTTTATTTCTTACAATATTCTTGAGGCTTAAACCCTATAGATTTTTCCACATAATCTATACCCGATGTTAAAATATTAAATCAAAATATGAAACAGTCAACTTCTTAGGAACTGTTTCTTACAAAATATATGATAAAATACCATTGAACTACATTTCTGCAGCATTAAAAGCAGCCCAATAAAAAAATAAACTGTTAAGGAATAAGAGAAGTGTAACAATAGTTTATTACTTACTTTTTTCCTGCATTAACATCTGCCATAAGGTAAATCGTTTGATTTTCAGACATTCGTAAGCGTTGAGCCGTTGTAACCGGTTTATTAAGTTTCTGAGCACTGGCCGATAGCTGACCTAAACGGTCAATAATTTCCGACATTTTTGACGTTGCATCTCTGCAATGTATAAAGAAATGATCATCTAAACTTTACGAGCAAAATCCACAAATATCAGATCTAATAATATATTAAAAGTACTCACAAACATTGTCGACGATCTCCACGAAAAGTGTGCGGCAATAAATTCGATGTAACCTTAACAATCGGTTGGGTAAAGAGAGGAGTCAGATCAAAGCGAAATTCCACCATTATTTCTTAAGTACTTTTTCTAATAACTAAGCTGCAATGAACAAAAACAATGATATATTTTGTATATAATAACGTTTAAATAAAAAAAAACCTATGCTTATATATTTAAAAATAAAAATAAAAAATTGTGCAAAATTTACCCTCTACATAAAATTACATAATTGTGCTTAAGAAAAAAAATATCATACATACAATAAATTGCAATTTTATAATTCAGGTAAATATGCATACATTTAAATATCATTTATGCATGACGATTAACTTTGGAAGGAAATTCACTACCGTTGCTTTGCATTACCTATGAATTTAACAACTACAAATAAACGATGCATTAAAGGCACTCTTGTAAACGGCAGTAGGATGGAGTAGATTGACTCAGATCCCACTATAATTATATTCAAAACATTTTGAACACAATGTTATGAGCATTCTCTGATAGGCATATATTGAGGGGAAAATCATTGACGTAACCTACTCACATACAATTTTACATTTAAATGCTGCTATTAGTTGCCAGCAATTTTCATTTCTTTCATTTAATTGAAATTTGGGGTTGTATAGTTTGGGAAATATGATGAGGTGGTTCTTGATGTGATTTATAAGTCATGCACGTAAAACGTCTATAAAAATTATATTTATAATTTCATGATATAGGAACGTACCATTAATCAAAAGGACATTGAACTTGCTAAAATTGGACTGTGAAATGGAACAATAAATATGATTACTTGCAAGCGCTTTAAACAAAAGACTGGCTGTCACTTATGATGGTTAGCTTTGACAGGCATTTATTTAATATGTAAAGACAGTTAATTTGGGATTGAAATTTTTAAGTAAAAAACTAGTTTACTTAATATTAAATAAAATATTAGGTTTTAGAACTCGAATGTTTTTCTAAATACAAATTTGAGCAAAAACTAATCACGTCTTTTTACATATTGTTATTATTGTAATAATATTTAAATTCTTAATTTAAAGATGTATTTAATTCTAACCAAGTGTTTTTAACTTTTGTTTTTAAAATATACATTTTATGATAGACTTAAGGAACTGGATATCTTATTATTAATTAAAAATAAATAAAAGAGAATATAAAGCAATGCCAGATTGTTAGCTTTACTTTATTTTCCTTAATGGCATTTAAAAATTAAACATTTATGGTTTTCTAATTGAAGGTCTTTGTTTTGCATAGAAGAACTGTAATGCCTTTGCCTTGTACGTAGTTTTTTTAAAAGCATATTATAAGTTAATTGCTAAAGAACTATAGCAAAAATGAAAACAGTTTGAAAATTTCTCACACGCGCGTGTTTACTGATGCAAGAAAGCACCTGCGAAATTTTATGAAAACTCACCGAAAACTATTGATTAACAAGGTTTTGCAGACTTGTATTTATAATAACACTTACGATTTTATAAATACTGTATGATATAGTTATGTGTACACCAAAAAAGTTTTAAAAATTTAATTATTTATTTGAAAAATAAATTAACAAGAAATCTAGTTATGCATTTTTTTTGCACAATTTTGCTGTAGAATATTCTTTTCGTCTTGATAATTATTTTTAGTACTGTAAGGCCTATTTAAAGTGTACAATTTATAGCGTAAGAATAAAAGGATAACCTTGATAAACAAATATTATATATTAGTATACGGCTAAGAGAGTCTATTAAATATCGCGTTTAGGAAAATAAAGGAAAATAAAGTTCTTATAACACCAATTAAGCGTTTAACTAAATGAAAGTTAAATTATTAACATTGTTTTGCGAAATCGATAACTAGCAATTATCACAAAATAAAACATTTTCGTTATAAAGGTTCTTTGAAGTTTCGTTTTTATTTTGAAGCGATTTATTCTTTTAACAGATTTATTATTTAAGTTTTGGTTTTTGTCAAGTGTGTGTACAATTTATATTTAATTTGTACAAGAATTGGGAATGCATTTCACTGAGGCAAAATCATCGATACTTGAACATTAATTTACTTGAAGGATAAAAATTCGATATCATTTAACATTAAATCTCTAAAACAACATACAGTTGAGTATTAATAAACATGATAAAATTCTTTGCAAAGTAATTTCAACTAGTAAAAAGTAAAAATGTAAATTTTGGATAGAATTGGTAATTTTTAAATTCAAATAGAAAATCATGAAATTAAAATCACACAAATTTTAAAAAGGGAATTAATATTCGCATTAACGATTATTTTTTATTAATAGCTTGTTTTTAAAACAATAAAATGAAAACAATAAGAAGATTTCAATTACATTTGGGATTGTGATTAAAAAAATATTTTGTATACATATAATATGTACTTTTTATATTTTGTTTGTAATATGCACATCATCATCATCATCGTAGCCGTCAACTTTGTAAATTGATAACATATTTTTGTATTTCATTTAGCGTATACATAGATATTTTACAATACTCTCGCTGACGTTTTGCAAACGATCTAAGCCCCCCATGAAGTGAAAACAAAAACAGTTCATTTTTTTCTGAAAAAAAAACTTATATTTATTTGTATGTGAAGCCATTTTCCTCGCAAATAAAATCGTCTGAGTCCCTTAATGATTAAGCACATCTTTTGCTTATTAGAATGTCACAATATTCATTATTACTTTCAGTTGAAGAAATATGATGCAAGAAAGAATGTTTCGATTATCATTTTTATATAAAAATGAATTCTATATTCATACAATATTGGCACGGCTAGTTTGTATGACTTGTAAATAAAACTCAAATGAATTTCAAAATTTTAATTCAATCTGTGTCAGACTTTTCGTGATAATTGTCAGTGGACTGAATTCAATAAGTAATGCATACGTATAGTACAAAATTTATATAAATAAACACAGAATGTCAAGAAAATGTTTTGACTTTGTAAAATTCCTTTGGTTTTGAATTTTGCATTAATTTTTTAATCTTGTTTAATTTTTAGGTTTTTTTTTGTTGTTTTTTAGAAAAAAGAAGACCTCGAAAAAACTTACAGATCCTCAGAAGACAAATATATGCATAATGTGGGTCATAGTATATAAAAACGCTTCATTCATTAGGAAGTAGTGCATACGAGAGAGTCTTCTACATAATACATTGATGCTCACCTTTATAAAGGCCTGACTTGGAAATTTAAAATAAATGAAAAATTAACACAAATTAAATTAGCATAAGCAGACACTTGAGACCAGACTGTAAACGCTTACTGTATAATTCACTTTCAAAACGAATCTATTTTTATGCTATTCAGTTATAGGAAATTTCCTCCCCTCACTTTCCAAATATGTGCATAAATATGTAACAAAATGCAAAAAAAAATTGCATTTGTTTTACAAACGGAATTGCAATTCGTAAAGAAAAAACATCTGAATTTCTGGGATTTTCATAACTGTGAGCTGCAAATCTCGGGGGTTTTTATATATATTTTTACAGGTCAAAAACGATTACAGATCAGACAAATTTACTTTAGTAATGAGAGATTATGCAATTACACTGTATAAGACATAGTTTTTTAAAATTTGGCGCAATAGTAGAAGGTAACGTCATTCATCTGAAGCCAATCAATAATTGAGTTACTATGCGTTCCTATTTAGTAAATATACCAACATCACTTATACTATTAAACAATAATTGTCTAACAGACTAGAACTTTGAACGAACAACCTTATGTTATTTCTTCCTTTATTCCGAATAAATGTTTGGAAAAATATGGGTTTAAAATAAATATAAAAAACAAGAAAACTCATAAATACATATACAAAAGTTCTTAATTAATTATAACTTTACACAAGGTTTAAAGTTACAGCCGATTTTTTTAGTTTTGAAGAATGAGTTCATACTGCATATGTACGATCATATTTCTTACAGTGCAATACTTCCAGATAAACAACTGAATTGCATTGGAATTGTTTATATTTAAACGCATCGTATGATATAATATTGTTTACGTTTTTATCATGTTGATGTGGATTATTTTTTATTATGACTGTTGTATTTATTAAACAAAGGTATAGTAGTCGTACACTGTTTATTGTATCAATGAGTGTTTACGACTTGTTATTGTAACACTATAAACTTGTTTTTGTAGCAGTTAATTGACGGTCAAAAGGGGGCTTGTGTAGTAGAGAAAATAAATAAAAACAGCAACACGTGATTTTTTTAATCGTAGATGTCCAACTCAGCGGTTTTTGCGGTTTTCTATTTTCTATTGAAAAAATTAAATCCTTCTTAAAGGAAGTGCTCGAAACAATAACTTCTAATTTAAAAGATGACATGTAATCGTCTTTTTTTTCCCAAATAATGAAATTATCAGTAGCACTTAAATTTTTAGCAAAGTTAAGGGCCAGCAACGAATTTGGCATAGGAACACCGCCGTCAAAAGTTTTCAGTTACAGGTCGAAACTTGTATATGTCGTTGAAACTACAATTTGGGACCAATGGATAATATACATAACTTTGTAAGCATTTTTGAGTCATATTTTATTACGTATTATCGCTCATCTATCGAAGCAGTTTTTAACATTAGGCATTCTAAGCCGTGGAACATAGTGAAAATTGGTGATTGGTTAGCTAAAAATCTAGTTTGTTCATCCATACATCAAATTTTTTAAAGGATTTCTATATTTATTAAAATGTTGAAAATTTTCTACATCTTCAGCAAATGCGGTGGAGATCGGAATCCATAAAAATTCTCTAATTTTTCACTCTTTCAAATGAATATAAACTAATGGGATTTTATTTCATATTTCTTTGAAATAGCTTGTTAGCAATAAAGTAACAGCTGATTTTGAATAAAGTTGTTATTGTTTTTTGTTTTAATTGCTTTAAACAAATAATCGGGTATTTTCCATTTTAAGCATTTGGTCAGCAACATCAAAACACACCCATAAAATTATTTTCAGTGCCTAGCAATATTGTTTATTGCGTTTGTTGACATCGACAGTCTCCCAGACTTCTTTTATAAACGTTTTCATAATGCGGAACAATACACACGTGAACAAGTCATGAATTAAAAGAAAAACAAGAACAAAATTGCGTGGTAATAATATATATAGTAAATATAACAAAACTAAAGGGTTGTACAAAAGTAGAGGCTTGAAGTTAAAACTGTCGAATTAAAGTTGTTCCTGAAAATGTTTGTGACCGATTGATTACCGAGAATTACCTGTTAGTCATAACAAATACTGTTTGCGATCACAATCGGTTGACTTTGCCCTATCCATCCAATAAGGCGAATTCACTATGATTCTGCAATCTAAATATTTACAAGACAACATTTTCGAGCAGACGAAGGGATCAAATAATTATGGCACCGAATTGATAAAAATACACATGAATTGTCTTATTGAATCAGAACTCTCATCCGACTACCATTTATTTTAATTCCTATTGAAGAAATTTTTAAAATATTAAATCTGGTTGACATACCCTAAGTTTTTATAATTCTATAATTGCTATCGTACTTATTTATATACATATATATATACATACATATTTGTATAATATTTCTTAATTTAATCAAATTTTAAGTACCTAACATAAATTAACCATACATATTTATTCTCTCACACTTGATTATGTGGATTAAGTAATGCGCTAAGTCTAAACTTAATCGGTCACGAAATTGCCCTCACATACCATTACGAACCGGTAATAACCAGTATTATCAGTATTCTTTTCCACGCTTAATGAATGGAAAAATAATTTTAAGAAAATAACTCATAAATAGAATTTAGCAAATTTCAATTTGAATAATAAAATTTATAATGACAGACATCTAAAAGAATTGTGAACATGTGACATATTTTAACGATAACAAAATTAAAAAAATCTCAACTAATGTGTTACCCTTTTGCATTGTAGAATGACTAATTTTAGTATAAAAACGTGATCACATTATGTTGCAATTTTTTTTATGTACTGTATTAAGATTCTTACAAAACATAAAAATATCAATATTGTAACAAAGAAATAAAGAAGAAAAAGGAAAAAATTCAAGAGAATACATTTTGTAATTTTGCAAAAACAAAGGCAAGAAAAAACGAGTAAATTGATCTGTTGTCATGGTTACACAAAGAGAAATATTTGTTTTTATTTACATAAATATGTTTGTGTATATGTTCCTCTAATAACAAATACCATACACGTGCCAACCAGTTAAAATTACTACAAAATGTAAATAAAATTTTACTGTAGTATTTATTCGAAATATGTACAATATTTTTAAAATTAAATGATAATTAGTAAGAAATACCAAAATAAGATTATAATTTACCAAAAGATTGGAAAAATTAATGTTCTCAGACGAAAACAACTTGCACAAATCGTACGATATTGCATACATATACATACGTATGAACATACTATAATGAATCAGAGCTGAAATAAAGAGGGGTTTTAAACCCGAATGTCTGACATACTTAAAATATTGAAAGTATCGAATATTATGATTATAAATGTATTTAAAAAAGTTAAATATCCAGAGACGGCAAGCCTATTTCATGTCCAGTAAAGATAATAAATAAGTACAAGTTACTGAATTTTAGAGAAATTAATAATATGTACATACATATGTGTTATACGTGTAGACTAGTAAGTCCATATTGTTTTGTCTGCCATAAAAAAATTATACAATAGTTTGATATTTTCAGCAATAAATGAACATGATAACAATATATACAAAAATTACTCTTCAACGATCTACAATAATAAAGACCGACGAGTCGTCAAGCCACTTTAAAAAAGTGATGTCAATTACTAAAATTTGTTTTTATTTTTAATTTACATGAAAAATTTAAAATAATTATTTAATTATTAAATAATTAATGATCATACTGTGATACATAATAGGGAACCTAATCTTCAGTAATGGTTATTTGCTATATGATAATACTAATATATGTATGTCCACAAACCCCATAGAGGCTACTGCAGTAGAATAGTATCAGTAAGTCAACTAATTTATATCAACCAAATATTTTTAAAACAACAAATAGAAAGCATTTCCTATAATTCCCTAATTTTTCCCAAAAGAATTTCTATTTACAGTCAACTGCCTTGAGCGTTTAAATTCAATAAGTACAAATAGCCGACTTTTCGTTGTATCAGAACAGTAACTGAACTGACTTAATATAACTGAACTTAATTAATATATTAAAGTAAACGGTTTGTTTAAATCACAATAAAATTATACAAGTTGATAACATTGCCACCCATGAACGAGTGAGTTGCTTATTGTACATACATATTATATATAGTTTATTGGAAACAAATATTATTGTTGTGTTACTACGCGCGATCAACAGGCTGGCATATAACGGACGACAGCGACGGGGTAGTGCACGCTTCGAATTATGTGAGCGTATTTTCTACAAACTTTGTTATTGTTTGTTGTTTTGAATTGTGTTTTTGCTTTTATTATTATTGAAAAAATAAAATACACACACCACATATTGGAAAAAAACAGACTGGCTATATAAAAGAATTTTCCTATACAATATTTACAGTAAAATAAAATCAGTTACAAAACATCAGTCCCGCGGATAAGATCATCGTTTCTTAAAATTGAGACAAAGAAAATAAAATTCTTTTAAGAAATATACTATTATTGCAAATAAAAGTACAAAAACATATTACAATAGTACAAATAAAAATTGTGAAAGTGATCAGAATAAATTAAATAAAAAAAATTTTTTTGTTTAATAAACTTAAATTGTTGAAGAGGATCTACTTGTGTAATCTAATTTATCACTAGCAGATAAAAGAAAAAAGTTCTTTATCTTTATTAATAAGTAACAAAAATAATATTTTTTGCTCACAAATCACTTAATAAATAAAAATAAAGAGATTTATCTTCATAATGAATTCAACAATCGGTTTAAGTCTTGGACGGACAGCAACTACAAATGGTTGTACGTCAACAGTTATGAATGGTGCCGCTACTTGCCATGCTGTAGCCGCTAAACTTAACATCAGTAATCATCATACTATGGATGGATCACAACTACAAAGTAAAAATAAAAATCCCGAACTGGCTGCCAAGATCATCAAGCAATCGCACATAGTGTGCTTTGATGTAGATTCTACAGTTATTCAAGAAGAGGGTATCGATGAATTGGCCGACTTTTGTGGAAAAGGTTTAGAGGTGGCCAGAGTTACTAAAGAGGCTATGAGTGGTACTATGACATTTCAAGATGCTCTCCAAATACGTCTTGATATCATAAGACCCACTCAACAACAGATTCATGACTTTGTTAAATTACGACCCAGTACCTTAACACGCAATGTGAAGCGTTTTATTGAACAACTCAAGGCTGAAAATAAGCAAGTTTATCTCATATCGGGAGGTTTTGATTGTCTAATAGAGCCGGTAGCCAACGAACTGGGCATACCACTTTCACACTTGTATGTCAATAAATTGTTCTTTGACTATAAAGGTGATTATGCTGCATTTGATACAGCCCAACCTACTTCCAAATCTGGTGGTAAAGCAGAGGCCATTTCTCGCATACGTCAACAGTATGATGCTGACACTGTGATAACAATGGTGGGTGACGGAGCTACCGATCTTGAAGCTGTTCCACCAGCCAACTATTTCATTGGATTCGGTGGCAACGTATTGCGTCCTGAGGTTCAAAAGCGTGCCCAGTATTATATAACGGATTTTGAACAATTAATACATTAATTACGAGTAATAACGAGCAAATAAAACTGCAATAAAAAACGCTAGAAATATTTTAGCAAATTCTTTATAAAGTATTTATATTTACGTTATTAAGAGTGAACGTAATTAGTCATATGATTACAAATGTACATAGAAATTATTAGATTTAATTTATATTAAAATTCATACAAATAGTGACGTAGCTTTTTTTATCAGTTGTATAAAGTTATAATTAAGTTTTGTAATAAATAATTAAAAAAAAAACAATGAAAGAGATGTTTTTAATTTTTTATTTTTATTTCTCTACAATGCAAATTTGCTCAGACAACTAAAAATGTAATGTATATGTGCTCTCTTATTAGAAAATCTCTTTATGCGAGAAGTTTTTATTTATTAATCGGTATTTTTCTTTTATGATCATAAACTAATAAAAATAAATAGCAATTTGAAGAATTTTTAAATCTTATTTTTAGCGTTAGCAAAAATACTAATAATAACTATGAAAGCGTATGATTACAACAAATTAATGGTCGAAACTAAAACATACAAAATTTAACTACATAACAAGATTCATACATAAGATCTTACGGTTCTTTTCAACTGTAAAAGAAAAGTGATCAAAAAAAACATTAACATCTCAATTATGATTTATAATTCCCTGCGAATTTTTTCCCTATTCCCAACTCTCCTGGTCTGAATAAAATTTCCCGGGGATGTTTCTACTTTCTTTCTAAATGAACTTCGAAAGTAAATTGGGAAGTAAATTGGTACTACGAATAGCAATTAAAGGGAAAATGTGTTGACAAATTTTTGGAAATATTTTCTCTATAAGATTCCAACAAAATTGTGTTAAAAAGTTGACTATTTAATAATTGTCATGAAAAATTCGATAAATATCACAATTTATTCTTACTTTCAGGTTAAAAATAACAAGAAATAGTTCTAAATATTATGCAAATAAATTCAGGTATTCCACGTGAATGGTTCACAGTAAGCAAAGAAGAACTAAACCGAGTGCAGCAAATTTTGGGGACGGAATTTAAGGCACATGGGCCGTTATCTACGAATGGGAAAAGGTAAACAACCATCACTACCGCATACATCAAATTAAATAAAAATATTTATATTAACGTTTTCGATTGAAAGTCCGTATGGAAGAAGACAGGAAAAGACTTAAAAAACGCAACATTACATGTTTAAAACGTAATGGTTCGGAACTCAATAAGCGCTAACATTATAGGCTACCTTGTCTTTATTGAAGGATCCAAATAGATTGTTTGAAGAATATTAAATAAATTTTGTTCAGTCTCCTTAGGGGATATTCAAAGCAATAGTCCAAAGCACTCGGTCGCTATAATCCAAGAATGGGTAATATTAAAAATTTTGTGGTCTTATATGAAAAACAGGTTATCGACAAGAAGAGACAGAAAAGCACTCTAGTAGACATATGCCCGCAGGGCTAACTGTAAATCTGCCCAAGAAGACTTCTAGTTGTAAGAGAAACTAAAGATCATCATCATAATTGTTAACTTTTTCTAATTACCAGCACAATTTCCTTTTCAGTACAAGGTTTGTTTTTGCCTAGGAATACTGATATTTGAACATCCTTTTCTTTCTACATAGCCCTAAAGAAAAATGTTTTAATTTATAATAAAATAAAGATTTCAAACTTTAATTTTTTTTTAATAACTATAAACATTCTTTTATGAATAATTTTTTGTATAAAAATTTATTTTACTTTGCACAAGTAATTTTTTATTCACTGTAAATACATTAAGTGTAATTCGGTCTCGTCCCATTACAAATCGTACGGCGTTCGTTGACCTTTCCCTTTAACCTATATGGAGCACGCATTAAAAATAAAGTTGTTATTATAAACTGTAGAATTACAATTTATTTGTCACTGTTTGACTAATTTTGAAACATTATAGGTTATTATTGTGAAAATACGATTTAACGCAAAGAAAATAGAAAGTAATAAAAAAATGAAAAGCATAAAATTTTTTATTAAAAAATTTTCTTCCAAAATAAGAGAGAAATGAATAAAAAGATAAAAACAGAAAGTACGCATGAATATTTAAACGAGCATTTGTTACACTTTCTAATTATTAAAAATAAATATAATTACGTTTTTTTTTAACGTTGAAATGAACAGAAACGAGATTGCTAGACAAAATTAAACGAGGCGGCTTATGAGGAAGCTTTAAACAAAAGAAAATTATGTACTACTATTGTACAAATAAGTACATAATACAAAACAACAGGTTAGAGAAAATAAAAATTTACCTCGAAACCATACTTAATTAAGATCAAAGTTAAAATACATTGTCTACTAAAAAAAGCAACGGACAATAACAATGTCAATGCTCAACACACTTGCAGCGGCAAAAACAATTATAAAATAAATAAATGACAACATTATATAAAAAGAACATATTTGTCGTGCATATACGTAGTACACATATATTTTTAAATGTTTATTAGTAAAGATATTGTGTTGCGTAAAATAAATACAACAATTTTATTAAAAATCAATCAATAAATTGATCTGCTTCTAACCACAAAACAGTTTGAAGAAATTATAGAAATCGTTTACATGCAGTAAGTTGTCCTTAAAAATACTATACAATAGCAAGATTAGGTTTTCATATAAGGCATCCTAACAACATACATACATACATAGATTCTAAAAGATCGTTTAAATTTTTAACCATTTCTTAATAATTTTATTCCTTGAAGTTGTAGCAAGCTTTTAAAGTAAATCTAATAAATTTACAATCCCCGAATAGTATCGAATATTTCTATTTTCTGTTACAAAATATTGAAGTAGTTCGTAGTTTAGTTAATTTTGTATTTAAATAATAATAATAATAAAACATTTCGAAAATGTAAAATTACTTTATAGAATATTCTTCCAAAGATAAATTGTGCATAAATAGCTTTTGCGCTCAAATTAAGGTTCGTTGATTTTATTTTCTGCTACACTGTAAAATTATTATAATAATATTTGTATACAATAAAAACAATAACAACGAAGTGTTGGTGTTTTGTTTAGATTTTAAACTCTGCTTAGAAAAGTGAAAGAAAATATATAATATAATTCAAAAAGTATAAACAACCAATTTATAAACCTTAAAAGGTGCTTAGCAAGCGCTGAATGCCATATGATCTCGTCTTGAACTCCTACATAATAGCACACAAAACTTGCTGTACTTGGGTAGAGTTAAACAATATTAAATCAATGACGCCAACGTTTCCTAAACGTCACGAAGAAACTAATTATTAACAAAAGGTCGACGTGTGCGAATCTAGAAAAATCTTTCTGAATGTATTTTTTTCCAATATTAAATTGTTATCGTTGATTCATCATTTAACTGGGAACACTGTAAAAAATTAAACTATTAAAATACATTGTATCGATGTTTATTCCTAACTCAGTAAGAAATTTTCTTTCAGTACATTAAAATTTAAACTTCATTCTAAGTATCAACGATCTGTTGTGTAAAAATTTTCGAAGACTTTAGAATTCTATTTAGTACAAAACTCTATAATCCATATTTGATATTAATGTTAAAAAGGCGTTGCTTCTTTATGATACCTGCTCTTTTCTCCTTTAATTTAATAGAAAAAATGTGCCAGAAATCCATTATTTTTCCAATACATCACTTAAGTACTCTGAGTCACATAATGCAGAAGAACCAATAGCAAATGAGTCGCTTTTCGGTTCTTCAATTCCTGTCCTATAATGTCAAAGATGAACTATGCTTCAGAATACTAATATTCGAAAATGTTGTAAATGTTTATTCCAAACATTTTAAAAATAATATTTTTTTTTGTATAAGAATCATCGCAAGTTCTAGACAAAAGACTATTTTCTTTTCAATTTTTAAACAAATTGCATTATCAACAAATAAGTGGCAGATATACATATTTAACAAAATCGATTGTAGCTGATGATAAAAAAGAAACGAAAATGACTGACTCATTTACAAATATTCTAAAATACAGATTTCGTTTACTTAAATTAAAAAAAAAGAAACGATAATACTTTTACTAAGTATAAAATAAGGAAGGTCTTATAAACAAATAAAACAATTATTATTTAACTTCAGCTTCAAAAATATCATCAAAACAAGTTTCACCTAAAAGAGTTGTTCATTTCCCTACGATAAACAATACTATACATGCATAATAAACTTTGCACGAAAATTTAAAGTAATCAGATGTAGTAAGCAAGCGAATGAACTAGTGAGTGACGTAAATTTTAAACGACTGCAAACAATACCACAAAAAAAATGTGATGAGATCACCAAAATTCGTTTGAAAAAGTATGCATCGTCTTCCAATAGAGACTGCCGAACTGCTAGTTGTCATTTATTCATCGCAGTACGTCGATGATAACTAACTTCGTCTGGCCGGAATTGGAACATCAGGACACAAATGGCTCTGCGTGTCACACAGCTCATGCCACATTGAATATTTTACATGAGCGATTTGACAGCATGGTCATCTCAATTGGAGGTGATGCGATTTGACCACCGAATCGCAGGTGTATTTAAATTTAAACGATGTTATATTCCACACATAATGACATCAATAGGCCCTTCAAACGAATAAAAAATTTCGCTAATATTTCACACCCACTTTGTGTTATTTAAATTTAAAAATAGGACACCCTTAATGGAAAACCCAATACTTTATGTACTAGTAAAATTGTATATGTTAAAAGCATATACATTAAAAAGAAATAAAAATGTACCACACCAAATTTAGCAATAAATTATAAACAAATGAAAATCATCAAACCGTTTACCACAAACTAGCAATCTTTACATATCATAAACAAACAAAACTAATTAAATCAATTTAGCAGGAATAACTATACATTGATGTGAAAAAATTATAAGGAAACCAGTGAGATACCTAGAGATTTGATAAGAAAGTGAAAATAATGAAATTTCTTACAAGTAACTGCACTCCTTTTCGGTTTATAAATCACAAAAACAAATTTCATTTCTGTTTTATTTGATTATTATTTTTTATTTAAATAGTCTGTATACGATACAGAAGCCCAACACCATAGCACGAAATTGGCTCCCGAAAAGTGTAGTGGCTTAAAAGTCTAGTACCCTGTGGTTATTGGCAAAGATTAATTTATTTCATTCAGACACTGTAAAAAGACCAATAAACGCAGTATCCAATTCTCAGTCCACTCTTAAGGCTATATATAGGCATGGTGACAATAACATTGTTGTTTGGTAGTCATTTTCTTCTTTTATGTTAGGCCACTGTATCGTATACGGATTGTGTTGAAATCTTTTGCAATTTTATTACACCATATGTCGAAGAAAATATGACTCTACGATGGATGTTCCAGCAGAATAAGGACTAATACTAAAGTGTATTATTTTCTTTGCAAATCTCTATGACCTACTGGTGTTCTTATAATTTTTCACATTAGTGTACAATTATTTTCAAAAACTAAACCTGAATAGACAGTTTTGTTAATTGAAGACTGGTAAAGTAATTAATTTTTTTATTTCTTTATTTTGTTATAAGTTTTAACAGAAACTTACCTTTTATTAAAAGAGGTTGTTGCTTAATCTTTATAATTTATATGTATTATATATGTATAATATAATCTTTGTTTGATTAAATTTGAAAATTTCTGTTAAGTTCAGCAGATTTTCTGTAAAAAGGATCAAAACTGTTTAAGTAAGGGGTAAACGAAAGTAGTTTTACCAACAGTAAGAAGAGATGAAAATATCTGTCACACATACACACGAGAAGAGATGAAAAAAAGATGCAAAATGTTATAGTTTATTTAATGCACATAAGAGAACAGGGTGGTTGAACTTTTATCGATTTGAGAAAAATTATATACAATTTTTAGAATTTTCATTTTTGTTGGTATAACAACATGTAAACAGTCAAAAATATATTATTATATTTTGTTATTCAAATGAAGATACTTATTTTAAAAATATTTAAGTAATATTTTGTTGAAACAAAATATTTCATAAATAAATTTTAAAATTAAAAGATTTGAAATTTAGAAAAGTTTACATGAATAATAGGGCGTTATAAACAAAACTTTGTTTTGAACACATATTTTATACTCAAAAGTTTCACTTTAAAAGAAATAATCTAGAATTAAAGATTTCAAATCCTTTCAAGCGTAAATTATTATTTTTAAATATTATCTATACATGTATATGCATACGTATTCTCTTTATAATTTTGTGCACAATCACTCACTAATTTTTAGAAAAAAATTTTTAATTCAATTCAATTATTATTTATGTTATTTATATTTTTCTTCTATGACTTTTCTATTTGTTTTTATAGCAGAGCTTTAAATTGTGACAACACCCGGAACGTTTGGTTAACACGTAACAACTGAATTATATTTGAGCGTACTCGTGCGCATTTGCCATTAAAACGAATGTGAATTGTATTTGAGTTTGGCCAATAATAACTGCTACACTACTACAACTTACAGACTTTTTACCGTCTATTGCTGCCGCTGGTTTAAGTCATATTTTTTAGATATTTATTGTTTCTGCTATTATTGTGTGCTCCCACCGGTAAACATACTTATTGTGTTTTGATATCCACTATACCTTCTGTTATGTTTTCTTTGTTTCAGTTCTTACATTCATATATAGAAATATTCTTTCAAAAAAAATCGGTAAAAATTAGTTACAATCGGTCAACTTCATTCCTAAGACACTCTGCAGCATAATCCTGTACTTTTTGTTAATTCATTTGGGTGTGATGTAAAATAATTTGAATAATAGTTTGTTCACTATAACTGCATTATTCGTACAACAGCTTTACCTTGTATTAAAGAAGTAAACGTTAGAGGATTTGAATGAAAATTTGCGGTTGACATGCGAATTAACCGTTTAATTAAGTACCATTCACTTTAATTCTAATATTGTATTTAGATACTATTATTAATTTTATCACTTCACTACGTGGGGACCATGGACGACATTTTAACACTGACGTCTGTTCGCTGAAGGGATTCTGAGGCAGCGATAAGGCCCACATATGGATGAATGGGTACGAACACAAACAAAACTGTTGACTTTGAAACGATAGGAATCCACATGAGATCCAATAGCGCCCAAGGTATACCCAAAAAAATCAATGATGTGGATTTCGGTCTGACTGAATCACTGGTTCATGCATCTTTAAGAACGACTTTGGCTTAATTATCACTGTCAACGGTGAGGACTGCAGGTCGCCGATATCCAACTTGTTTTGGAATGAAAATAATGACCTGAACATCAAAGACAAATGGTTTCAACAAGACATCGCTACTTATCGCACAATAAACGTCACTTTTGAAACTCGACACGAGCAATTTGAGGTGATATAAACTGTCTATTGAAATCGTGCAATTTGACCGCGTTAGACTTTTACTTGTGGAGTTTTCTCAATTACGGACTATTTCACTGCACCCAAAGAAGTCGTTGCGGATATTTGAACAAGGTTATATTTCACGCATAATAATATCAATATGTATTTCAAATGAATAAAAAATATTGAAGGACATCCACAACCAATATGTTGCTTTTACATTTGATACTGTAGGGTATAAAAATGTTGGTAGTTGTGTATGAATTTTAGGAACTTGAAACATACATAAATATATATCTATATAAAGGTATATACATTGAATTTAAGTCCCCCATCAATTTTTATACATGTTTACAGATTCTGCGTTAGCATTCCCGCCAAGTCTATACAATAATTGCTCAGATTTCTTACCTTATCCTTTATGAGTCTATTGAAATTATTCACTTGTGATACTTCTTCTTTTAAAAGCGCGTTAATTTTATAAAGAAACACTAAAAATTTTTAGATTTTTCTAATTTTTTTCAGTAAATGTGTGGGAATTTTTGTGTACAACTATTTTTGCTTTCTGTTGATTCTTTTTTCACAATTTTTTTTCGGTTTTGATCAGCTGTCGGAGCTGTCTACTATTGCTGTTCATATGAGACTTCAAAAACAGAGTTGTTATACATATATGACAACACAGTGTTGTATCTGCTTTCTAGCGGGTATATTCTTCGAAATTTAAATAAATAAAAATAAATAATTACATTATAATTATAAAATATATCGCACTGGTTACTCTACAGGCAAAACAAAATTTGTAAAAAGGTACCTTTTGTGAGAAAAATATATGCCACAGAAGTTTACATCGGTGATACAGAGTGTGGTAATACTATACAGGGAATTCTGGATAGGTTCAGATAAAATATCCGATGAGTTATTTTCCCAGACGGTTTTTAAATCTATCTGGTGTATATGAAACCCATATCGCGGATTCATATAGGCGATTGTAGGAGTCTTTAAGGTCATAAAACTGGTCAGGTAGTGTATACCGAAGAGCTGAAGGGTAACTATTCATATAGACTATCATATACATATAAAATTAGATTATGAACAACTAGAATGGGAATCAACTTTAGAAGTAATGCCAGGGAAGAGATCATTGAAACCATCAATAGTATTCTTCCCCGACCAATCGCGCTTAGGTATGCAGTTCGGAGTGGTGAATTCAGTCTTCGCCTTGCAAACTGCCTTGTAAAAACCCAAAAGATTTGTCCTTGCGTTTCAGATGACGGCCAATTATCATAAATTCCCAAATTTACCTCTAATGATAGCACAGGACAATCATCTTTACTGATCTTGTTGATTTAATATTAATTACCAGACCAAATTGATTACTTAATTACATACCTCACACAAAAACAATATCAGTAAACTATTTAATTTTGTAGTTCGTTGCATTGTTTATCATATTTACAACCGAAACCCTGTTTACAATATGTACTATTTAGCTCCTCCACAAATACAATTCACACATTCACATGAAATTCCTTTTTTGTCAAAATTTTCTTTTTTATTTATCCATGAAATAAAAAAAGACGTACTCCACAGAACAGGAATATCTTTTCAGCTAGAACGTGAACTTAACTCTAATTTCTACGGCTGTAGTTGTTGGTAGATGTTTGAGTCAATTGAAGACCACGAATGTTGTGGAAGTCCAAAAGTTTCAACATCTCCTTGGTATCAGGGTCGATTTCAATGATGTCTTGTTCCAAGGCAGAAACAGCAGGAACGTAGTTATCACGACGTTCACGTTCTTCTTCTTGCAACTTAATGGAAATACCACGCACTTGGGAGTGGCGGAGACGGCCCATTAAATGTGTAACATAACTAAAATTTGAAAACGAATATTAGTTGTTATTTTTACATTTGTAGCACAAAGAAAAAACTTACCCAGCAATCTTGTTCCTCAAAGGCTTGGTTGGAATAATGGCGACTTCTTCGCAGATACGCTTGTTGGTGTGGAAATCCAAAGTCAAGCGGGTGTAGTACTTTTCAATAATGACCTTGGCGGCCTTTTTGACTGTCTTGGTTCTAACACGACCCTGTCCATTTGTAATTTATAGAAAAGCATATCCAATATTAATTGTGGTAACAAAAATATAAAGAAAAACAATAGAAAACATTATATCAATATTTTGCAATTCGTCTGTATTTTGATTGATTTTTCATATTTTAATTAAATTTCAATAACACAAATTAGTTTAAATACATTTGCACCAGATTTTAATTTGTTTCTTTTGAATTTATCACTGATGCTATTGAATTTTCACGATATTTATTAAAAATTTAACAATCGAACACCTACCATGGCGGACGATTTTACCGGAAAAGAACAGCTAGATGTTGTGTTTCATGAAATGTCATTTTGACAGTTGTGAAAGAGGGTTTTCATTACTATCAGCTTCGATATATCTGAATATAGAGCAGTGTTTGATAATGAAATTAAAACAGTGGATGCAGTGTTGCCAGTATAAAAAATTTGTACTGACATGTCAGTAATGACGTTAATTTTTTTGAGTAACGTAGTGTAGTAGCGATTTTAATTTTTATTTACACATCGGAGAAACGCATCAGACCGTAAAAATCCAACATATCAAACAATGAAACTCACCATACCCAGAATTCACCATATCAGAAGCTCACCACCAAAAAAGTAATCTTTTTTGTTCAGATTGGACAGTAGAGTCTCGTAATCAGTTAGGACTGACTCATCCTTCCATCCAATTTTAAAGTAGTAGGTAAGTAAATGACTAACTATCATATTAGTCAGCGCTCCCTTTCTCATCCGACGCTCACAAACAGACACAATCAACCGGGAAGACTAAATTTAAATTATGTTTAGTTTAGAACAATTAAATTAAATTTTTTTGACACCAAAAAAATAATCAAAACTAGAAGAATCTACTCATCATTCTATTTAGACATAAAAAACCGAAAAATAAAAAAAATTAATTGTTTTATTTACAAAGTTTTTTCGGTACCAATTCTTCAAAATGTCCCACAAAGAAGGTTATCACTGACTCTCTTTTTAAAGTGTCAACGCTAACAAGCCGTCAAAATGAAGGAAGAAGAAGAAGACTGTTTTTGTGTTGCTCTCGTTACACAATGAGATTTGTTTTTCATTCTCTTGCATTTAGACAATTGCAAATTGCAAAGTGTTGTCAGCAAATTTCTTTTTCGACAAAACGCTTTTTATCTGTTCGTAATTTAATTGAAATGACCGAAGAAACTAAAATCGTACAAATTAATTACCCTACTCCCCGTAAGGATGAAAGTTATGTGGAGAATTTTCACGGCGTTGAAATTAAAGATGTCTATCGTTGGTTAGAGGATCCCGATTCTGAAGAGACGAAGAAGTTTGTCGATTTACAAAATGAAATTAGTCAGCCGTTTTTGGAAAATTGCGAGGCCTGGAAAAAAATTAATGAGAAATTGTCAAAATTATGGAATTACGAGAAGTACGGTTGCCCCGTTAGACACGGCAATTTTTATTACTTTTATAAAAACACCGGCTTGCAAAATCAAAGTGTGCTGTACCAACAAGATACTTTAGATGGAGAGCCACGTTTGTTTTTCGATCCCAATGCCTTGTCAACAGATGGCACAATTGCGTTGGCCCAGAAATCTTTTTCGGAGAACGGTAAATATATGGCGTATGGTTTAAGCGAGAGTGGGTCGGATTGGGTCAAAATTCATGTTCGTGATGTAGATTCTGGCAAGGATTTAGATGAAGTATTAGAGAAGGTCAAGTTTTCCGATATATCGTGGACTAAAGATAATAAAGGTTTCTTCTATGGTCGCTATCCGGGACAGGAGGGAAAAACTGATGGTTCTGAAACAAAACAAAATGAATTCCAAAAGCTTTATTATCACTATGTAGGCCAACCTCAAGAAAAAGATATATTGATAGCCGAATTCCCAGATGAGCCCACTTGGCGTATACAATCAGAAGTCTCGGACTGTGGAAAATATTTGATAATGCCAATAGTAAAAGATTGCCGTGACAATATCGTCTACTATGCCAACCTAGAAGAAGCTGGAGAAATTACTGGCAAATTAAAGGTCCATAAGATTGTAGAGAAATTTGAATCTGATTATCACTATATTACAAATATAGGTTCCAGAGTTTTCTTTAGAACAAACAAAAATGCTCCAAACTATCGTATTATTGCCATAGACTTTGAAAACCACGCTGAAGAAAACTGGGAAACTTTAGTGGCCGAACATGAAACAGACGTACTCGATTGGGCTACTTGTGTGGATGAGGACAAGCTGGTACTGTGCTATATACAAGACGTAAAGAGTGCCTTACAAGTTAATTCATTGAAAGATGGTAAATTCATAAATAAATTTGATTTAGACATTGGCACTGTAGTATCTTTCTCGGGTGAAAAGAAATATTCCGAAATTTTCTATAACTTCTCATCATTTCTTAACCCCGGCACTATATACCACTACGACTTTAAGTGGAATGATTTTAAACCAAAAGTATTGCGCGAAATAAAGTTGAATTTGGAGAATTTCTCTGCAGCCAAGTACAAAGTCGAGCAGATATTTTACAAAAGCAAAGATGGCACCAAAGTACCTATGTTTATAATATACAAAAATACTGATACCATAAAGCCAAGACCTTGCCTTTTGTACGGTTATGGTGGATTTAACATAAGTATGCAGCCATCCTTTAGTATTTCGGGTCTAATGTTTATCGATTCATTTGATGGTATATTGGCATATCCAAATCTACGAGGTGGTGGTGAATATGGTGAAAAATGGCATAACGCTGGTCGCTTGTTAAACAAACAGAATGTATTCGATGATTTTCAGGCTGCGGCTGAATTTTTGGTGGCGAATAATTATACAACCAAAGACCGTTTGGTAATACAAGGTGGTTCCAATGGTGGACTTCTTGTAGGAGCTTGCATTAATCAGAGACCTGATTTATTTGGTGCAGCTGTTGCTCAAGTTGGTGTAATGGACATGTTACGTTTCCATAAGTTTACAATTGGTCACGCCTGGTGCTCTGATTATGGCAATCCCAACGAAAAAGATCATTTCGATAATCTTATAAAATATTCACCACTTCACAACGTACACACGCCTCAAACGGAAATGGAAGAATACCCTTCTACTCTTATATTAACTGCCGATCATGATGATCGTGTTAGTCCTTTACATTCGCTAAAATTCACTGCCGCTCTTCAAGAGGCTGTACGCGAATCAAAACACCAAAAGAATCCCATATTGTTGCGCGTATACAGTAAGGCTGGTCATGGTGCTGGTAAACCAACATCCAAGCGTATTGAAGAAGCAACTGATGTTCTTACTTTTATGCTTAAAAGTCTAAAAGTAGAAAATATTAATCTTTAAATGATCACAGAATCCGGCATGTATTAACAAAGCATATAGCCAAGCAAAAGCATTTTTATGTAATAAATACTGTTAATAACAAATAGAAATCAAGAAATAACCAAATTTATAGCCTTTTACGAGAACTTTGTTAGTACATAAAATAACATACATATATTAACTTTTTTATATCAACATAATGTTTTAAAAAATTTATAAATAATAAATAATTATGCATTTTCAAAACAGCTTAATAAAAATACTTTTTTTCTTATTTTTTCTAAAAACTTGAATAGGACGTGTAGAAATATTTACGAAAGGTAATGGTTGTAAGAGCTAAAATCGAATAAAAATATCCGACGTTTTGTTGCATTAATATATAACAAGACTTATGATATTGATCGTAGAATATGTAGCTTCATGTTGGCATTTACTTCTACTCAAATTTCTGAACTCTTGAGATCTTTAGCCAGTATAAATACGAATATATGTTTGTATATATTTACATAGGTATGTATATTATTAACCAATAGAATCATTTAAAATATCAAATTAATTATTATTTATATTTTATTATACTTATTCTACTGAAACGTAATGTTTCACAACTATAATCTGGAATATTGATTCAATGGTTTATGTACTAAACATTGTAACATAATTTTTTAGGGTACTGTTACTTGGAAACGAAAATTTGTTATTTAGAAATACTACATCGTTTTATCATAATAGATTTAGCGGAACTAACTGCAACATTAAACAATTTTATCTAAAAATTAAAAAAAAAAAATACTGTAATGTCTTCAAGAATGAATCATATAGGAAATTCAACGAACTCGACAACCCCCAATGATAATGATATACAAAATGTTAATGCAGATAACAAGGAAAAGTCAATAAATTTAAATGAGTTTTTGGATTTTTTGAATTTGTCTTGTCATGTAAATGACATGATTTCCCAAAATAGTGAAGAACAGCAGGGACACTATAAAGAAACTTCTTCTTCTACTAAATTTGCAGTGGGAGCAACCACTTTAGCGGGTGGAAATCGGTCAAAAACAAGTGAGATCCAGAAACCAATCGATTTCCAAAAATTATCTCAAAATCGTCTAGTGAATGATTTGTATGGATTTAATCAAAACCGTTCATTTGCGGTAGATGATGTGACTGAAGGTAGCACCGGTAATGGTGCCGATTGTAGTCGGTCAATTCGAAGGGCTCCAATAACAGCCAATGTAGCATTGGCCGGTACAACAACACCAAAATCAAAAGTATCAAGAAAAAATGAAGGAGGTTTGCATCCTAAATTAAATGAGAAATTAGATTATGTTTTAAATGAGGGCATTTTGGATGCAGTTTTACCTTTTATTTGTCCAATACCATTACCAGCTAATTATACTAGTCGGTTGAAATTGAAACAGCCACGAGAGCCAAAAGATTCGAAATCTAATAACTCAACCACAGCAACGGTTTTGAATGGTGAACCAACAAATGAAGTGGAAGTTACCGCAAACAAAGATGCCAACGCTAGCAAGAGCAAGTCAAACACAAGCGGGATTCAGGCTACGTCAAAAACTCTTCTTAATCCTACGAAAAAGGAGTAAGTATAAATATACATTAGCAGTTTACAAAGATCTAAATAACATGTAGCAAATGCTTAAAATTCTTAGTCCAGAAGTAGTAATACATGTATGCGATGAAGTAAAAAATACATCCAAGGATTTTAATTGTCCTCAGAGTTTGCTCGTCAGCAAGATGGGTTATTTTGCCGATGTTACTGCCGGTCAAAAGCTTGAGGATATGGATATATCAGTGCATTGTGATATACATATATTCGAATGGCTTATGAAATGGGTGAAATCGGATAATGGAAATAATAGCAACAGAAGTTCAGATCCATCCAATGAAGCACCAAATTTAAATATAAACAATGTTATACCCATTTTAGTTTCGGCCAGTTTTCTACAGGTTTAAGTTTTAAACTTTATAATTGACTATCTTAAAAGCATTTGTATATATTATTATAGATGGAACCATTGCTTTTAGATTGTTTAACCTTTTGCCATTCTCGCTTGGGAGAAGTGGTTAGAGTTTCTACAAATTTGTCCTGTTTAAATGACACTATAATTACTCGCATGGCTGCCATGTTCACAAATGTTGAATTGGAAATGGTATGCGATAAAAAAGACCGCCTTTTGCCTCGTCTATGGACTAAACTAATATCTAGTCTGTTTGAACCCGAAACAGAAGCGTTAAGAGGGCATTATTATAGTTTAGCAGGCTTATTTAAATGTGCTAAGTACAAACTTTTAACATATAATTTAAGTTTTGTATCTCATCCATAAAACGAACGAATTTTTTTAGATGCCAAAAATGTTTAACTAATACAATGAAATCGTATGTACAGTGCATACCAGGAAATGTTCGCTTAAATAGATGGGGACAACTCGTTAGTCATCATGTTCGGGACGTCTCATGGGATTTAAATTATTATATAACTCAGTTGTTTAAGGAGGTGAAATCATGGAGACTGGTGTACTGGAAACTTTGGGGTCATGCACATTATTTGTATTGTTGTTTGTGTGAAATGTACTTTCCGGTTTATCAGGTAGTATCTATCTAAAGTTAATATTACTTTTTGTTTATAAAAAACGTTTAATGGTTTAAAGACATCTTGGTGTCGTTATCATCCTGAATCACCCAGCTTTTTGGGTCCTGTAGCTGAAGGACGTACTACTGGACCTGCTGGCCGTTATGCTTGTTGTGGTCAACAAGCATTTCGTTATGAAACTCTACCGGGTCCTAATGTTCGTTTATTCATTTATGAAAGTCATAAAACTCTATATTAATTTGCTTCTTATTTAGGGTTGTCAGTTCCGAGAGCACAGTGTATTAGTGGAAACAGATCGTGAACGTTCAATATTGTCTATAGTACAGTTAGCAATGGAAGGTAACGCTTTAGGAGACTATCCTCCACCTCGATTGCAAGAAACGTTATCGCATGGAGAAAGTGAACTCAGATGGATGGCAATATCGTTGATGCCACAACGTTGTAGACAGGGATTGTTACCGGTTTTAAATCCAGATGGTAATTTACTGTTAAAAATGGCCAATTAGAAACCTTATAGCAATTCATACCAAACGTTTTCTTACAGAATCAACTACCTGTTTGACTAAAAGAATAAGACCAAGTTCTTCAAAATTTTTTGCAGATTCTAGTACAGAAACCGAAAGTACCGATACACTAGAAAATATTCGTATATCTAAATTTGGAATAAGTTCGTATAATGACAGTTTTTCAACTAGCAGTAGTGAGGGCTGTGAGTCTTCCGAAAGTAAATCGCTGGTACCGAAGAAAAGTTTCAACAAGAAAAAGTCCAGGAAAAGGTAAATAAGAAAAACTTTTGCATTAAATCATACTAATATAGATTTTTTTCAACTTACTTACACAGCAAACCTATTGAGAATTCTGGACGATATTGGTCTGGTGAGGTATCAGCACGTAGTAATCAAGATCACCAACGCGAATTTGAAGAGAAGGTTATGAAACACGTTATAAGTATGGTTCAAAAGAAAACCGGATCAGATCTGAATGTTAGTCAACAGAATCGACCATTAGGTGGAACCTATGTTAAACTGGAACAAGAATGGAAAGAACATTTAAAACAACGTTCGTATGCTTTAGGTTTGAGTACATCTACAACACAAGTCAATGCTAGTTGTAATAATATTGCATTAAATGTAAAAAACACAAGGAGAAAGCCTGATGTTGGTGGACAATAAGAACATAATTATATATGAGAAAGCTAAAAACACAAATTTTAGAAAATAAATAGAATTAAATTCATCCTGGTATATAGAGGATAATTTGGTTTGAATTTAAATTTTAGCATATCTTCTTTAGTATCTAAATAAAACGTAGTAGTAGGTAAAAAAAACATGTCACAAAATTTTTAAAGGATCCACCAATTTAGAATACTTTGTTCTCTATTTTAACACATTATTTATTTTACTTTAAACTTAATGAAATTTTTATTTTTTATTTCTTTACAATCTAATTTTGTTTATTTTAAATAATAATTTTGTTTTTAATAAAATTCTATTGTTTTTCAAAAGAAACGTTAAGCAACAAATTTAACATCAAACCAAAAAATGAACTAAAACACAAAAAAAAACAGTAAATGCTTAAAATAAGAAATTTTAAAGTTTAAAATACAAATTGTTTTTCTTGTTTGTTTATTAAGTCTTATTTTTAGCATCAAAAACAGTTCAACCGTCTTTCATTTAAGACATAAACACTTCTGTTATGAAATTTAAATTGCGGGAATAATGATTTTGAACAAAAAAAAAACTAAGGAAAATAATAATAAGTAAAAATTTGAATCAATTGGGATTTCTTTCATTTGATGGAGATAATTATTAAAAATATGGTTTAAAATATAAATATTAAAAGATAAAAAAGAAAAATTAGTAGGCGCTCAAGTGCAGATTGTTATCGTTTTATTATATTTGTTGTTTGAACATTTAAGCTGCGCGCAAAACCTTAATTTCCGTTTTTTCAAAATTTAAATGTTCCCCACGAATTTCTAAAAGAATGGGGCGTTGGAAAATGAAGCTAACTGAATAGATTTTCAGTGGCTTTTTCCAAATCCCAATTTTCTTTTGATAATACAGCCCTAGCATCATGCTCGTCTATGCCCATATCCTTCAAACGTTGTATTTTAGCATCACAGTCTGGATATTTATGTGGTCCTATTACAAGTAAACAGATAAAAAACGTTTCCATTAAATATATCTTCTATAATAATTAAATAAAATTACCTCCAGCATAAACATTGGTCCAATGCCGGGCAGTCATAACAAATAATTGATATTTATCTTTATATTGATAAGCTACTACGGCATCTTGTGGATCATCCGGTTCAGCAGCTGCTAATAATGCTTGTAATGATAACAATACTGTACGTAATGTCATTGCAGCAGCCCTATAAAAATATTTTCCATTAACACACAGTACAACTCATTAGGAAAAATCAAAACAACTTACCAATTATCTTTTAAAATATCCAAACATATAGCACCAGTGACTGAGGATATATTTGGATGCCAAATTTTTGTTATAAAACGTACCTAAGAAGAAAAAAAGGAACGTGTTAAATGTATAATAATAAATATGTTGTAGATTTACTTGTGTTACCTTTGGAGGATTAAATGGATACGTTTCGGGTACTTTAATTTCTAGAATAAATTTGCCACCTTCATATGGTGTATCGGGTGGTCCAGCTATTTCGCCACGTAATTCAGTCCAGCTGTCATTGATTAATTCAATTTTAATAGAGCATTGTACAATCTGACGATAACATAAATAAGCAATGGAAAATGTAATTATTAATTTATTAATAAAAGTTTAAAAGGTTTTTTTATAAAGTAATAAAAATGGATTTATGAAAATATCATATACAGTCGGGCCACAATTATTATTATATAGATAAGGCTATATAATACACATGAAAACGGGGAATTCCCTTGATTGCATACGATGGCACAGAAGCATTTACAAGTGATTAGTTTAATTTTGAAATTTGAGAAGTGAGGGCAGGGTGGTTAGATCTTGTTATTCGATTAACCGTGAAAATCGATTATCCGTAATGCTTCTAGTCCCGATCATCACGGATAATCAAGGTCCGACTGTAATTCTGAGTAGAAAATAGATAAATCTTAATTTTTGTAAATATCATATACATATTCTAAATATCTATAAAAATATACAATAAATAAGGACAATCGAAATAACTCTATTAAATATATAAACACTAGGTAGGAAGCATGATGTTTTAAGCTTTAAGTGTTGAAAATAAGCAAAAAAAATTATTTTTGATGAATAATGACTGAATGCCATTTACTTTTAAGAATCTTTTCATGTACGGTACACCGTAGTGGATTCAAAACGCATGATATGGACGGTTAAGGGACTACACCAAGACGTTAAATTAATTGCTTATTAAACTCGATTCATAGTGGTTTCGTGGTATCGCGTGTTATATACATAACCAATATTGTATTTTTTCTGTCTATCGGGTTGAATTTTTATTTACTGCAATGAAGCTTCAATTGGTATTAAGATATAATTTTGATCTAAAATGTTGCCAAAATTGAAAGATCTACTGTACACCAATCTTTAGACAATGATTTTATAATAATTAGAACTGACTTTATTAAGTTGAAAACTTTAACATTAACTTAAGTTAAAAATCTTTATGTCTAGGAGAAAATCTCGACAATGACTTCCCGCATTTTTATATTATATATTATTTTCCGATTATTATTGTCGTTATTAATTCGCAGTTAATTCTTCCACTTTTAGTTTTACCTTCCATACTAAATTATTATCGGCAGCCCATTCCTTAAGCGGATGCTAATTAGTATAATTATTTTAATTTTATTGTGAAGGACACTTACTGTATTTTTTTATTAAAGGTTTGTCTTGATAATGTATTTCTTAATTACAAACGAACATCTTTGAAGGAGCCAACTTAAGAATTTTAAATCAAATACTTCGGACATTACATTTTATTTCGATTCATACCTAGTATTCCAAAAGGTAACTTTATCAAAGATTAGCAAAGAATCGCTATCAACACCAAAATTTTATATTTAACTACCTATCTCTTGAACGATTCTTGCAATGTTCGAAATTCCGTATAAAATGTGTTAACAATCGATAGTCCTTTGTAAAAATTGGTACATTATTAAAAATTTAAATTAAATCAAATTGTCAATATTTTATACCAAACAATATGTTTATAGAATTATTCACAAAATGGGCGCTTTTCTTTTTTTTTTGTTCAACTATCAAAATAAAATAAATCAAGGGCAACCACATTTAACTTTGCCAAAGTTATTTACGAAAAAAAATACACGCACAACAAAAATAGCAATAAAATATAACATAGCAAATGTCACATAAGCACTATAAAAACATGGAAGAAATCAAGAACGAAAAAAACTAGGTTAGAAGTGAAAAAAGCTAGAGGAATTTACTACACTTAGGAAAAGTCTAAACTTTCAGGTATTGTTTGGTTCCATAGACCTACCTCCTCACTGCGCATAACTTCCTTGAATTCGCGCTTAATACGTGATACTGCCATATTAGCCATGATGGTAGTTTTTTTTTTACTTTGCGGTTAGTCGTCGGTCCACTTAAAGTCTTTGCGTTCCCTTAGTATTTTTGTTTATTTAAAATATCTTTGACCCCGGCGGTAGCAGGGGCAGTTGTAATTAGCAGTCAGACACACGGTAGATGAGCAGCTCAAAACAAAAATTAATGAAAAATTTTGTTTTTGTTTTAAATCTTCTTTAGCTCGTTCTTCCTTTAGCGAATCTAGTGTCTTTTAAGCTATACGAATAAAAAAAACATTGTAAAACAGACATACTCATTTAGAAAAATTTTGCAAAAAATCAAAACACACACAATTACTTTATCACAATCAATTTGAAGGAGTACAAACAAAAATTTTCTTTTGGTTTTTCAATATATCGCAACTTTAGTCTTTAATTACAAATCCTTGCGATATATATACCGTTCTTTTTGCAGATTTGTTAACGTGGTTATCAATTTTAATAAATTTTTATGGTGCTTGTTGTTCTCTTCACTTTGGAAATTTCAAATTTTGTTTGTAAGAAGTTTTCATCTCTTGAAACAAAAACTAAATTTTCATTGTTGCTCGTATAAGTAGAAAAAGCGTATGAAAATAAACGTCAAAAATGTTAAACACAGAGATATTCTACAAGCGAAAACATTATAATTACAGACTTGGCAGCACTATTTAAAACAAATATTTTCAATTTGAATATATTTCAGTTGAAATTGAAATAAATAAACAATATTTTATGAAATTGTTTAGAATCTCGGAGAAGGCGAAAAAAATTGAATCATGATGTTGAAATTTATAAAGTTAATACTCTTCAGTCCCCGCCAATTAATCCATCTCAAAAACTCTCTGTTCCTCTTAAGAAATGCTACGATTCAATTAGCAAAAAGTTCCTCTACACTAAACTACAGTATACATAAACTGAGGATGTTATATCTAGACAACGGCAGATAGACCTACCATCGTCTTAGAACTTAACATTAAAAAAATCGTTATATTTTGATGTTTTTTTTGCTAATATTTAAGCGGAAATTGTTAAATTATCATCACTGGTCAAATACAAAAACAATCTTTGGAACACGTACGTATACAAAACAAGTGTGGTTAGCGAGTAAATAATAAATTTTCAAGTGTGTATATATGTATGTGTGTAATGTATTGTATATATTTCCTTTTATCTCAATTGCTATTTCTTATTAGTTATTGCTTGTACCGTACATATAACAACAAACACTACTAATGGGCAAAGGGGGCTTGGTTAGTTATATTAAATTTGTTTGTATACAAATGTATGTATTGTGTCTGTATAGCCTTGTAGCGTACCCAACTGTGTGAGACAAAATGAGCAGACATCGCGCCAACACGTGGTTACGAAAACATGTTTGTACAGAGGCGTAGTGACTAAAGTCAGGGTTATTGGATTCAAATGTCTGACCAGGCATACATATAAAGGTTAGTAAGTAGAAAAATATGTTTTTCTTTCTCTTCCAAATTTTTTATTTTACGTCTTAAACGTCTTAAGTACTCAAAAATTAAAGATGAATAATTAAACGACGTTAGACTATAAGTCCTGATATTTGGGGACATAAACTTTAGTGTTGTGTGAAGCTAGGTCGAAATTCTGACTAATGATCAATCATAAATTAATGTATGTATGTGTGTTTAGTTTCACTCGAGAATCATGTCATGTTCGCTAAATTATCAATATTTTGGATTGCTATAATTGTTAAGTCAAATGGAATGGGAAATTCTACATGTCCTATAAATAAAAATATTTTGTTACGCATCTGGCATATCTTTTGTACAATGTACACGTTTTGTTTATAACCGGCTTTTGTCCGTGTAAATTAGAATCTGTGGGAGTATTAGTATTTTATCTCTATTTTCTATCATATTATTTAAGTAACGAGTAATAATATTATTATACGTGTGTATGTACATATGTGTTATTATTAATGTTGTTATTTTTACTTTTAGTTATGTACTTTCTAGTGTGTTTTAGTTAAACTTTACGTACAACAATTACGACAATAAAAAATTACAAAGAGAACATGTACTCGCTTATAAGGAGGCGTATGTGAGTTTTCACTCTTTAGTTTTTTGCGTCTCAAAAAAAGATTTTTTCATATAGAATTTTACATTTTATGTATGTATGTGGTGGAGTATAACTAAGAGTTCTTATGTGTGGAGTTATTGTGAAGCTGAAACATAACGCATTCAGCATTTGTTTCGACAACAACTAATTCTCTAAGTTCTCGAATTGTTTAAGCATTCGGTTTTATAAAAAAAACAACAATTAAGTGCGTTATCTCAAGAGTTTTCCTTTTTAATTAATTCTCTCATGCAATTTAAAAAACAACACGTTTTTCGGTAGTAAAAAAGCGCAAAAAACAATTTTTACTGGTTAATTAAGTGAGTGAATTTCATACAATAAACAAGAGAGCAATTTTAATATATTATATGTTAAATATAGAATTTATTTACATACGCCTATGTTGTACATAAGTATGTGTTCTTGTTTTATTTTCCAACAATAACAACAATTGTGGAAAACGAAAAACTTGGAGGTGTACTGTATTTGTTTGTTTTTGTGTGTGTGTGCACGTGTAAGTTCGTCACTGCCCTGCGAACACACAAAATATCTTGTGTGTTTGTGCGTTGATTTGCGTACGAGTCTACACGTGGTTTCATACAAATATTGCGTCAGTTGTTTTGTTTTTTATTTATTTATTTTAAAATACTTTTTTCTTCTTATTTATTTATGTGTATTTCATTTAGTGATGGATGAGTTAATTTTTTCAAGTTCATTTTATTCTATTGCCAATTAAATTTGCCGTTTAATACTTTTGGATTGTTTTAAATTGTCAAATTTTTTAACATAAAAAACGTGTTTCTTCCAAAGAGGCATTGTTGTTGTAGTTTAGGTTATTCTATTGATTTTGTACAAAATATTTGATGCTGAACAAGATTTTATAATTATAAAATTAGTGCCTTAATTAGTGGGAGATTAATATTTGGAATTGATTAAAATTAATTAAATTAAATTGTATTACTTTTATAGAATTTAAATTATTGCAATTGTATGTCGAACACTTAATATCTTTTATACTATAATTAATCTATTGTAGTTCACCGAAAGGTTTAGTGTTACATCCTGTGTAGCCTTTGAAGTCTCTGATCCATTAAAAGTTGTTATCCAAGTTATCTTTATAACCTCTCACAGGATTATAACTGCAGTTTTCAGATTTGGCCACAAGGAAATTTTCAGTTAGTGTCGTTGCCCATGAATTATGATAGTTTCCGTTTGCAGGAATTGATATATGTATGTATGTATGTACATATATACTCAACAGGTTTCAATTCAATTTAATTTAAATTCATTGAGACTTAAAAATTGTATCACAGCTGATGTAAATCATCAAAATTCTATTGCTCTAACAGTTTACATATGTAAGTGTTCTGTTGATAAGTATGTTAAGTGACTAACAAGTCTAATTTGAAAAATCCTTAAAATGTTTACGATGAGAATCTTAAACATGTATGAATATATGTATGTAGTTCGTTCAATTTTCTGATAGGACTATCTAATATCTGTATGTGCTGGAATTTTCGTGAGAAAGATACATGATATATGAATTTCATTTAGACCGAGGTTTAACTTTAAATTACAATCTTTGGATATGAATATATTTCGTAGGGCTACCGATGCTCGAATATCAAGAAGTCCTGAGAATGAGTAGGTGAATAGATTATCGTAACTAGGTGATTACCATGTCTTGTCTGCCTGTTGGGTCGTATTTCTTAAATACGTTTTAGTATTAACCAGCCTTAATACGTACTTTTATTATAGCGATAATTTCTCTTCTTAGTTTCGATATTCTTAATATCAATTATGCACTATTATTTCCATTGTCAGGGAACTTAAAATTGCACTTAAGCCGGATACCATACGTTTGTATGCAAAAAGATGTTCGTTGTATGAGTTCCTCACAAGTTAACGCAAAAAACTTTATACAAATACAATTTAATTTTATTACACCTTATATTAAAAAACCTTAAAGTAAATGTAAATTTAATTAAAAATATTTCTTTCCCTGACCTTTGTTGGAGTTAATTTTTTTTAAATTTAATTCTACATACATGAGAAATTTGTTGAATAAACAATCATTGCTCTTATACAGTGATGGCCGATTGAATAGTTCGTAAAGCTTTTGAACTGTGTTCTGTGCTTTTGTATACAACATGTGTACATATTGTATTCTCTTTTAAACTTTAATGTTCTCTTATTTTACATATATGTCTAATATTTTTATTTGCAATATATTTTAACTGGTGTATTTTCCTTCAAACAACAATTGCTTTAACAAGTATTAGTGTCGGTAGTTCGTAGAAAGAAAAAACAATAACAAAATATTCAATACGCTCTAGTCTTGCGCTTTTTTAGTACCATACAGTCAGACAAGTCATTATAATTAACAAAAATGTTGTTTGTATTCCGTTATTCAGTGTTCTCAGCGTAAACATCTCAACCAATACAAACAATTTTTGGTTCTTTTTTCATTTTATGAAAATTCTATAAAAAAAAATTATTTAAATATCAGCTCAACAAATTCAAAGAACACGAAATAACTTAAATTTGCTATTTATTTCTTGGCAGAGGTCATGAACGGTCATGTTTTTTGAACAAATAAACGTTTAATTTACACAATTGCCAGATAAATGTTAACAAAAGTGTTTAATTAAAACAAAAAAAGAAAAAAAACAAAAATAAACTAAAGGATTGTTTTTTATTTCTGTTGTGAATTTCCGAAATGCCTGGACGCATGGATACTGATGAAAATGGTTAGTGGAAAATTATTTTGTGTGTTTGTTTTTTATATTTAGTTTATTCGTATTTATTTTTTGTCTGTTGAAAAATTGTTTTAACATATCGAGCAGCTGGTTGAAATACAAAATATAACATTTAAAAGAAAATTTAGTTGCGTTTGTGTATATTTAAATTGAATTATTGCCCTTGTGCTTTTGGCGCTTAAGAGTCTATAAATGCAATTCAATATTGAAATGTGTTTGCGTGAATTCGTGTGAGTGCATTTTCGTGAGATTCTCTTAAAATACATAAATTTTGGGACTCTTTTGAAAATAGTCAGAATAGAATGTGCAATCTCTTCAAAGATGGTGCTGATAACTTTTAATTTTAAACTTTTATGTGGCTGGACTTCCGGTTTTCAGAAAAATCACTTGGATGCGTTTTACGTATAGCATGCACTGTAAACTATTTAGAACTAAAATAAGATAATGTTTTTATTTGCTTATTTATTATTAGTTTAACAAGAAGTATTGGTATAGTATATAGGAGAACTGGTATAATATTAGAAAAAAACAATTTTTTTTCTCTTTTTCTAACAAATATAACTCGTTGCATTTTATAACAAAAAAAAAATTGAATAAATTAAAAAATATATTTTTAAAAATATTAAATAAAATGAACAATAAAAATATTAAACGTAAACAAAACGTTTGACATTTCGACATAAATTAAAATTCAATAAAAATAAACTAAGTCAGAAAATAATTACACCAACTTCTATGAATTCAGCTTTTTTAAAATTTATTTGATTGAAATTAGAATTTGGAATTAACAATACATTTCCCAATTATATAGAGGGTTTTCTTAATTTTTCGATCTCCTAAAAAGGGTCCTAGAGTCTTTTCCGACTCTAAATCTGGTTCGGGTTTAAAACTGTAGAAACTAGTGCAGTTAATTTGTAGATGTACTTTGAGACACTTAATTGTATTCAAAATGAATTCAATTGTCCCTTCTCCAATAGCATAGGAACTTGTAAAAATAAAAGAAAATTCGTAAATAATATTGTAAATAAACATCTTTCGTTTTGAAAAGTTTGTTTGTTTGTTTGTTGTTCCAAAAGACCCTTTAATAATAACAACGTAAGGCATAAACTATAAATACAAGCAGAATAACGTAGCATTGCTACTTTTAAGGGCCCTACAAACTTTTAACAAGTCTATGAGTCTGTAAGCCTATAGCCGTTTGACTATTTGCCCATATATTCTCTACAGCATTTAAGTGAGACAACTGTGAAGGTTAACTGCATTGCTTTGGACCAAGTGTGGCTATATTTTATTGAACGCAACTGTATATATTTCCTTTTAACTGTTAACAATTCTGACCCTTATAATTACTTTTGTTTATGCTTTAAATCTCTATGCCTTATCTTATTCCGTGCTGTTTATTTTTTTACTTTTTGTTCGTATTCAATGTTGCTAACCTTCCGCGTGACGTCTTAAAGCAAAATTGTAAATATTTGTCTCGTTATGCATCGCTTAATACGCTGATAATGCCAGTTCAAAATTATTACCAATGGAAGATTTTACAATTCTTTTAAACTGTTAAATGACTTTTTATTTAAATAAAGAAATAATACAAATCGAAATCGATTATTTTGCCACTTCTTTTTTTAATAGGAAATTAAATAAAAAATTTAAGTCAATGAATTTAATAAAAAAATATACCATAGTAATTGTTTTTTGTATAGAATTGTTATTTTTAACATACATACTTTAGACATTTCTACTTTGCAAGTTTAAGAATTAAAACAGATCTTTTATTATTCCTATATATTGTTATTGAGTGGAACAGGTTCATCTCTCGCTACGTTTTTCTCTTCTAAGTCAGAAGGCAAATAGTTTATGGGTCATACCTACCCTTTTTTTGCACGATACGCAATGGTCAGTATGGTGAGCCTCTGACTGTCGAACCCATTTTGTATCTTTTCGATTGCGATATTGGCCAAGCTTTCTTTAGGAGAATAAGCGTCTGTTGGGATTTCTTACCCGAAGAAATTCATCTCGGGCATTGGCTGTCTGCTGAAATGATTTCATACTTCTTCTTTCTTACTACTTCTTTCTGTCAATTATCATCTCTTATTTTTAATTGTTTTTGGGTCTATTTTGTTTTCCTATTAATTGGTTACCAATGTGATTGTGCATATGCTCACGATGGACCTTTTTAGTCCCTGGTTAGAGCTTTACATTTCATAGTTTGCTTGAGCACAGCTTGTTAGTGGACACAGACATTAAAAAGACATTATTAACCTATCTCAACTTTGTATAGTATGAGGATGCGGTGTAAGTTTCATGCTATACAACTGTGATCACGTACTATTTTAACACGAGAATTTTGTTTATATTTGTGCTTAGTAGCGTTTTTTCCCTTTGGCAACACATTAAGCATAATTTCTAATATCAGCCACAAATGTGTCTGTACCTATATCTCTTGATAACATACAGATAAAGATAATATTAATCAGTTATTAAAAAGTGATTGACATATTTTAATTTGAATTCGTAATTTTTGGCAATATATTTAGAGAATATTAAGTATTACGTACTTGTTGCTAACTCTCGTGATAGTTACGTTAGAAACACATTTACCCCTTACCCAAAAATTTATTTAATACACCACTGTTTCATTTAATTTGCCTACCGGCATTTTGTCACATAAATTATTATGCTTTCTCTTAATTATTTTCTCTTAAATAAATAAGCTTTATAGAAGAGTTGTCAATTTAGAGCTTTCAGTAGTTTATTTTTTAGTTCAAATAAATATATTCCAATTAAGAGGAAGGAAAAATTGGTATTAATTCTATTGCTTTTGCTATTAACCAGTTAACAACGTATGTACGTTATAAGGGAGTATAATAAAAGCTTCTACAGCAACAGAACCTATATTTCACTCTTAAAAGCGTTATTAGACGAAACTCTAATAAATGTGTTTACTTGATAGAAATTTTTAGAATATTCTTCATAATTGTAGATTCAATCAAAATACATAAACGAATTATTCATTATTGTTATTTATTATGATTTATTGATACGTGATGTCGGCTTAAAGTAGAGGTAGATTTACTTTCAGTTTATAGTGGACTACCAAGTAAACAATCTATATTGATTAGAACTTTAAGAAGTTTTTCGTAATAAAGGTGAGAATAGTGGTACAATTTCTTAAATCTGGTCCTAAAAGTTACGTTTTCATACTCAAATTCATCTGGCAACGTTGTGTTCGCTAATCACCAAGCAACCAAAAGTCATTTAACACATGTATACACATTTACGTTTACGAAATACTAAAAGAGAATTCATCAATATAGCACAGTTTGTTTTCAGAATTTAAGAGTATTTTAAGAGTAAATTGATATAAGAGAACATAAAGTTAGTTATTACCTAACCACTACTCTGCTATTAAGCAAATACTATGATAATATTAAGAGAGAATAATTGTTATTGCTTTCCATTTGTTTTGTTATTGTATTAATGTGCTTTGTTTTTGGGTTTTCTTTATTTTTATATATATAAAAACATGTACTCATAGATTGTGTGATGCCAGTTCGATCTGCTAATCCGATACGCGCAAAAAGTTTGATACGCGACAATTTGGAGAAACAATCCAGACCATTAAATTCATTACACTCCAGAATGCCAAACATTAAAGTGTTTTCGGGTACTTCGCATCCGGATTTGGCCCAAAGAATTGTCGACCGTTTGGGTATCGATTTGGGCAAAGTCGTAACGAAAAAATTCAGTAATTTGGAAACATGGTGAGTAAAATTAAATAAAACTTATAACAAATTGAAAATAATACAACAAAAAAAAAACCTTTAATACGTATTAAATGTGTATAGAAAATATAAGTGAAAACAAAGAAAATTTATATTTATAAAGAAATAAAGAGAAAAAATAGAAATTAAAATAATTTAGAAAAATCCTAATGGTAAACTAATTTAAAAATTTGTAAAGATTTCCATTAAAAATTGAATTTAGTTTTTTAAACACGTGAATATTTTCTTGTGTTCATATATTTTTTTATAAATATTGTGTGTATATGTCAGCGCGTGTATATGAAGTGGTGTTGTGTTTGTTATATGTATGTAAAAATATTGTTGCTAGCATGGCAGAAAAGCACATGCAAACAATTTATCATATGAAAATGGGGAAAAAATGAATATTTTGTGTAAAGTGGTTTAAAAATTTCTTTTATGATTTTAATGGTCAATTAAATTTTAATAATTTGTGTTACAACTGTCTTTATAACAAAAAAGAAAAAAAAACACGAAAAAAAATATGGTAACCAATTTTGTTGTTGGATATGACTGACAGTTATATATACTTGTGAGCACTCGTATACACATACCCAAACAAATAAAAACCATATATTCTTTGTTATTGCGTCAAGGATGTCTGTTGCCCTTGTCAAATTCGAAAAGAAAATATGTTCGTAAAGACTAAAGAAAGACACGAAATAAGTAAAATAAAGACTGACGAAAAAGAACTACTAAATGTATCTTAACCAATATTTTATAGTTTATTTTATATTGATTTAATTCATTCATACCTACATTTCCTTCTTCCTTTTTACTCTTTTTTTCTACTCCATAAATTGACTGTACCTTCTTATTTCTTCTTTTTTTCTTATTTTCAATTAAGCAATGTTGTTCTTTTGCTTCTTGGTTCTTGCAAAGAATAACACTAAACAACAACATAACATCAATAGAAATAAGAAAAGAGTATTATTGTTGTTGTTTTTTTTTGTTCTATTAATTAAATTAGCATAGCGAGAATTACGCTCTTTTGTTATGGGCGAAATAATGAAATCAAGTATTAAAAATTTAAAGCGTATTGAAAGAAAAAAAGTGAGAAAATTTACTTTGTAATTGTGTAAAAAAAAAAGAACGAATAGTGAGGAAACAATAAGAGAAAACCTGCTAAAAATCATGTGGTACCAACGAAAACGCAAAACAAACAAACAAGTAATAGTGAATAAAAAACCCTAAAAATAAAACGAATTTTGTTTGTCTTTTAAAAACAAATTATAAATTTTATTTTATCGTGTCTCCGATGTTCTTCAAAAATAACAATTTTTTAAGTATGGACTATTTAGCGTTTTCAGTACATGGTTTTAATGAAACTTAAAAATAATCGGAATTTTATTACAACAATGTTAAAAGGCAAAATTTTTACTAAACGTATTAAGAATATAACTAAGTGCTGTCTAAAATTAAATGACATTAGAAATATAATAACAGATTTAGGACAAAGGGTGTTCCTGGTCATTCTCAAATGATGGAATGACTCGACCACATAAACATTTTTGGATTAAGGCCGTGTGACATAAACTTCTTCCTGCGTTTGTAGTTCAACTTTTTCAACTGATTTCAAATTAATAATTTATCAGTTTGACACAATCGTTACGTTGAAGTATGTTGCCTGCACACAACAAAAAGAAGTCGAAAGAAAGAAGTTTAAGTTAGGTTCGAGGAACTTAGAGTCCATACTATCAGTTTGACACTATCAATACTTTGATGTATATTAAATTTGCCTACTCACAACTAAAAAATTAATAAACAAAAAATTAACTACACTAGCTCATAGTTTCAAAGGTACTTTACGTACTGTATGGGTTGCGTTAACGGAGAAGCACCGAAAGAAATAACGCTCTGAAACATATAAAGAGATATTATTTATTTTGTTTTTAGATTTAAAGACAATCGTATAAATTAACTATAATTTAATCGAGAGATCGACATCACGGACATTTTGCTTTCGTGCTATTATTTCTATAGAGTACAATTAAAGCTTAAACAATTTATTTTTTTTTCAGTAATTTCTTTTTGGTTCTCTTAAAATTGCGCGCGCACTTGTTTTTCATTTCTTAGATGAGTTCTCCATTCTCTTTTCCTCTCTGTTATGATTTAAAAGTAAAGGTATTTCTTGTTATTATTTTCTCCTCGTGTGTTTAGCCTAAAACAGTGTTGTATTATTTTCAAAAGTATGAATGAGTTGAGGCATTGGAAAAACATAAATAATATGTGTCTACAATAATGTTTCTCAGTGTTGGTGTTTATATAGAACATGCAATCATAGAAAATACTGATGAAAGATAGTAAAAGCAAATGATAAAGAAAATTAATGGCTAATTGCTGGTCAATAATATTTTATTTAGAAATGTCATAATCATGCAATATTACAATTGATAATTGATAAGAAATCTTGATACAGTGAATGACAAAAGTACACACAGACATAAGAGCAATGAGTGCGATTGCTTTCTTTAAATGGTCCTATTTTGGACAATTAGGAGTGGAATTTGGCAAATGTTAATGGAATAAATATGGTTTAATAGGAGAGTAGCTCACCAGTCACTTTCCAAATAATTTCCTCTTCCGGAATTGAAATCTTTAAGGCCTATAATGTTACATAAACGTTAGTACTGAACATTTTAATGTAACCTTCTGTATTTTCGATATAAAAACATGTGATTATACTTTGTTATAGGTTAAAATAAATAATGTATATGTATCAGTGATTGTGCATGTGTTATTTTGAAATTTTAAAATGTATAAATTCCAATAGAAACCATATGACTGGATAGATGGTTAATAGTTGTCTTTTTCTTGTTTTCTCTTCTGATGATTGGCTTCAGGCCAAAAGAACACGTATATAAATAAGACATATACGAATACGTAAACACTAAGATGAAATGTTATATTTATATATATGGTATATGTATGTATATTGGGCCAAGTTACTAAACAAGCTCCCTAAAAAATACAAATTAGCCATATAAAGCTATTAAAAGAGAAGATAATCGGCAATAACATCACATTTAAAATCAAATATCGCGGAGAAAGGAGAATATTTCACACCAGACAAAGAAAAAACAGCTGACTTGATGTTTGTAAAAACATAAGAATCGTTGGCCCCCTTTTCTTTGCTTAAAACGTACTATATTTGCATTTTTTCTGTTACTCGTGCTACTTGTTAATATTAGCAGCGGCAATGTGTGCGAGAGTGCAAAACGTGCAAGCAAACATCTATTCAGTCAATAACCTAAACTACTAATTTATATATTATCACCGACCGCCATTAAAATTGTGACATACTGAGATATAAGAAAAACAATAATAAAAGCTATGCTATCTGGCTGTTCACATGTCTGTATATGTATTTCAGCTCAGCTACACATTTTTTAAAAAGAGTGTACTTTTATAAATTCGTAGACATATTTTTATATATTCCAATCGTCTTCTTCGTCGCTCAGATAATTTTAATCATTATTGTGTTGGGTGTTAAAAAATAAACTATTATCTTGGCGTATTTTTTTACAATGACATTAACATTAAATTATCATGATAGATTGTTTAGCTGTGTTAGCACATGTGAATTTAATTGCTTTTTAAGACAAACAATTAGAATTTTATATTTGAGATTTAAGAAAATAAATAGTAAAAAGTTTTCTGATATTAGATTGTATGGAAGTATGGAAGTCTATTAGTGCGAGGGTCGTGGGTTTGATTCCCACTAGAAACTCTGGTCTGTTACTCTACAACGGGCATACGGTCCCTGTTAGTCCACTTGTATTAATTACATACAATTTGTAATTGTATTGTAAGTTATAAATAAATAAAAAATAAAAAATACTGACTTCTTCCCAGCTTACGTATGGCTTATAATTTAATTAGCCTTAAAATTTAAGCTATTTGTCTGTATTTTGGTCACACTGAAGTTCTTGAATGAACGGTAACAAAAGAATGTTAAAGTTAAAAGTTATTAAAAAGAATACGATATAAGACTTGAAGTTTAAAATATCTATTTCTCGTCAGATCTGCTAACACACTACTAGCCTATATCCAACTTTAAAGTCTAAAATTTGTGTTATCCGCTTGAGGTATATTTTTATAATTACTGGAATTAATATTTAAACATAAATTTTATAACACGTTTCTGTTTATCCCAACAGCAAGTTAGCCAAGAATACCATCAATTCCAATTTAAATTGGATATAATAACGTATAAGACAAAGTACATAAAACGGGTAAAATCTTTCTACTTATTAGTAATGCTTGCAGCCACTTCAACACTCTAGCTTTGATTTGTTTGTAGTTTTTGTTATTAGTAAAGTCGACCGTTACTTTTCTAATTGTAAATTTGTTTATTTATGTACAACTTGTGTAAATAAGGTGTAGGCTTGAGACATTACAAAAAAACTATAGAATTAAAACAGCAAATAATTAGATCATGAATTCTATTGCCAAAACCTGAACCTATAATGACCGTCATTATGCGGCCATAGTTACCTGTAATGAAAGTTAACAGTGACTTATACATACATTTGTTTATTTTTATTATTTTTTTTAATATTTCTGTTTATATGTATTACCAAATCCTGTGATTTGAAAAGAGGGTTAACAACTGTGGTAAAATACATGGTTTGACAATTCTGTTTTTGTTATTTAATTACAATAGAGGCGAGACAATATATACAAATTCTCATGTTTTATTTATTTTTGTATTTTTAGGAATTTAAAATATTTATTTCTATTAAATTCATTACATCGGCTGTAATATAATCTATGATTGGAAAGTTATTAAACTCAGATCGCCAAGTATGAAATCAGCTTTACTGGACACTTGTTATTGCTTTCGTTTGTTTATAATTTGAAGACATTCGATTTATTTTGTAAATATACGTACATACACATATATGTACATATATTCTAAATTCTTTTTATTTTATATGTCTCAATGCTGATATACATTTGTATACAAAAACTGACCATCTCTTTATCACTTCCTAGAAGCGTCAAAATAAATTGACAAGTAAATTGTGATGAGAATACTAAATAAATTAATGATCCTATCGCTACATAATTTAAATACTTTGTTTTTAAGAGAAATGGTTAAAAATCTGAAAATATTTGCATCATTGGCGTTGTTGGCATGTATTTATACCTGTTATTTTGTTTATTCTGACAACTATTTACAGCAGAGAATTTCTAGTTATTAATATTGATATTTATATAAGACAACACTAGATCTACTTATATGTATCCTTAGTCGTATGAAAATAGTAGGTAAAGCTTGCCTGCTATTAAAACCTCTACCCAGTTCTTAAGTTTAAACGAGTAATAATTGACACAATTTGTAATTGATATTTTAAAGGGTGTATTTGTTTAAGTTCACGTTACTCAATAAATCAAATTTGGCCACACTGCTGCACCTTTAATTGAACACTTCACGTGCGAATTATTAGGGCAATAATATTTATGATTAAAAATTAACAAATTTTATTGCTCATTTATGTCTACTACACCATATAAAAAAGAAATACTCACAAACTTTATAAATTTTTTCGCTGAATAAAAAATATTTCGATCATAACATTTTAAAAAAGATAAGCTAATCTTCTAATTATCTAATTTTTTCCTTTTTTATTTGGTCAATTTTTCTTTCTGTTAACCTAGGAAAAAATATTTTAATTAAATTTATTTGTTTGCAAATAGTAAAAAAGAACTTTTTAATTAAATAAATTGTAAGTTTGTGTGTGTAGCAATTTCGTTGTTAATTAAACAAGAAGGCGTAAAACAGCTGGTTCAACAGTTTTCGTTCTTAACGATTTCTGTATTCGAAAACCAAACTGTCTGAATATTTTCTCTATTTTGAAATTCTATATAAAATCGAAAGTACATCAACATTACATTTACATACTATATTTTATATCACTTTTTCTTTACATTTGATTTGAATTGATTTTTGTTTAAAAGAATAGAATTCTTTAAAAAAAATTTTTAATTCTTTTGTTTTTTAAAATTTGGACATTAGCCAAAATCTTTTTTGCCGGTTTGTTTGATGGTATTTCTAATTTAAACTATTTGTTTTTAAGACTAGACTACGTAATACGTCTTTGAGTAATACGTAAAACATTCATGTTTCTATATATTATAATGCCAATATTATCATTTATATTTATCATCAGATTTGTTGAACATGAAATATGTCTGCCTAGATTTAATAGAAAAATTAACGCATAGAAAAAAATCTCACATGCAATATACGCCTTCGTCTGATAGTTTAGTCGATTATTGGCATAAGAGCCAAATTCCTATGTAAAATTAGTAGTCATAAATAGACACCAGTTTTATGAATGCCGCCCAACTGATATACATAATGTAGTCCTGTCTACTACTTTACAACATGCAAAAATATTCCAAATTTTGTGAAATGTGGTATATATTATATTATTCATAGTCTATGACCACCTTTAAAATTGTTTAATGCAACATTAAAGACGGCAGTTTCAGAAGAATACCTTAAATCATTTAATGCTTGATTTCTTACTCTTTCATAGGTGAAAGCAAAGTGACAAGTGCCATATACAAGTGATTTGAAACCAATCTATGTATAGATATCTTACATTACTGTAAAAAAAAACAAATAACAATTTAATAATTATTATTTTAACTTAAAAACATACATACATATATAGGTTTATATATATCTATTTGACGTCAACATTACATTTAATTTTCGGTTCGGTTTCATTTTTGACATATACAAACATATATAGTAGATAAAAATTTATATTTACTTAATTGAAGGTTGAACATTTTTATTTTATATTTCTTGAACTATGTACATAATTTCCGTTCTTTTTCACAATTTGTCTTAAATATTAGTATTTGTTGTTGTCTTCCTTTAAAGATAAATTATAAAGTTTGTACCGGGTCTATCTTTAAAATCTTCCTATCTTTTAATTTAAATAAAACAAAGTGTATGTAATATATCATTGAAATTTTTTGTTCTTTTAAAATGCCTATTTATGCGATTATGTATGGCTGCCACGTTTTCTCTGGGTGGCGCATATTCGAAATGTCTAATTTTCCATAACTTTGGTGAATAACTCAGGTTAAATTTGGCAGAACTGACTGAATAAATGACAATTAATTTGGTAGATGTAGCCTCAACAAAATGGCCGTTATCAAGTGTCAAAATTTGGTAGGCCTTGTTGGAAAACCCAATATTAAATGTACTAATATGTTTGCTATTGATTTTGGTATCGTGCTGTACATGTTGTTTACAGTAGAGATTGGTGGGATACCCAATCTGACTGCGTGTTTAATAACACCACTACTACTGCCACTACCTTCTGAGCATTTAATTTACGTTAAAAAATTAAATTATTAAAGATTTGATGTTTACCTTGTTATCGATCAAACTTTTAATATTGTAGTATTTTTTTGGCGGTTAATGGAATGTTTAGCGAGGACAATTGATATTAAAAAAAATTAACATTATGTTTGTTCCCACACATTCACTTTAGAATTACTTGTTACCAGAGTTTTGGTTACATAAGAGTGGTTTTCAGAAATTAAAACTTTCTTAATAATAATTTGAAAATTAACTTTTGATAACAGGCAACATGGTCTTTGGAGAAAAATCCTGTCTATTGTTTCTCTTCTTATTTCACCCAATTGTTATACATTTTTATGCATAGTTTTAAAACATATTAATAGCCTCCTCTCAAACCTTGCCTTATATTAGCCAATTAAACATTTATTTTCTTTCTATATTTTATAACGAATTATTAATAATAAATATCTGATAATTTATGAAACCTTTGTTTGCAAAACGATTAAATTAATGTATAATACCAAAATTAAAAATCAGTACATATGTATTTTATTTTTATAGTATCTAAATGTTTTCTTATTTAGTAAATAAAATTTTCATTAATTTTTAAATTTAATTTCTTTCAGTGTTGAAATTGGTGAATCTGTACGTGGTGAAGATGTCTATATTGTACAATCCGGTTCCGGAGAGATTAACGATAATTTAATGGAGTTGCTGATTATGATCAATGCATGCAAAATTGCTTCAGCATCTCGTGTTACAGCTGTGATTCCTTGTTTCCCTTATGCCCGCCAAGATAAAAAAGATAAGGTAAGTCTCTAATATATATGAAAACTTAAATAAAAACACCTGCCAACCACATATGAAAACACCCACAATAAATATTAAAAACTTACACAGTTTTTTTTTTAAGCAAAACGATTTTAAATATAATATAAAAAATTTAGTGCAAAAATCAAATGAAAAATAGATACTAAGAGACTATTGTATTATATTTATTACTAACTGTGAATTTTCTTAATTGATGTATTTTATTTTATTTATTTTTTAAGTTATTTAAATTATTGTTTCTTACAAAAATCCTAAAAGATATTATTTTTACTTTTTGTTATAAATTTTTATTTTCCTTTACCTCTAATAAAATAATGAGTGTGTATTTTTGTTATATTTAATTTATTTATTTTTAAACCAAATTATGTTTGTTAAACAAAAGGCTTAAATTATTTTTGCATTTTGATGTTTTAATTCTTAAAATTGTTATACAAAAAAAATGTTTGTTAAGCTCTGAAGCAATTATAAATACAAATCGGCCTATGGAGAAAGGTAACGAAAAACAAATGTGGATTAAGATGATATCAAAATTAAAAAGATTATTCTAGTTTCTAGTTAATATTCATATTGTGAAGTATTATTATTATTTGTTTTTTTTTTTTTAATTTCATTTGTCTTGTACGACATGTAAATTTATTATTATGATTATTTAATTAAATTAACTATAACTTTAATTTGATTTGATTTCCTTTAGCTGGCTGGCTCTGATGATGGCGGTGAAAAACGTTGTAAAAACTTCGATTGGAAATTTAGGGTATTATTATTGTTTCAATTTTAGTTAAACAATTATATTCCGTTATTTTAAAACTTTTAACAGCGGTGAATAATTTTTAATAACAATAACTAGAATAACAGAATATGTTATCTCTCTCATATATTTTAAGCATATTTTGTACAAAATTTTATTATTCAATTTTAATTTACATTCATATTATATATAATATTAAATTAACATTTTATTACCAGTTATTCAATCAGTTAATAAGGAGGTAATTTTTATTATTATTTAACATTTTATTAAACAAATAATTAAACACATTTCCATGAACGATTTCATAATATTTTATATAAATATATGAAATAATTATAAATTATATGAAATAATGGCAATACATACAAAAGATTGTGTTAAGTTTATCAAGAGGGCACTTAAGTTTGAAATTTGTCCAAACCGAATTCATGCTTGTTGCTTTTCATATTTCAATATATTTTATTATTACAATTTAAAAACAATTCAGCATCAGCTCTTACGTTTTAGATTTAAATTTTTAGTTTAAACATAAATTTACACATAAAATAAAAATATAACAGTTGTATATAATTACATTGACAGAAAATAGACTTGAAAATACCAACAACTCTTTGTTGTTTCTGTTACAAAACAAAATTGAGTTGTTGTAATACTGCTACCATTTTAATATTATTATTTTTAATATTAATTATTACAAAAACAATTACAATACTTAAAAATTTTTAGAAGAAACAGTTTCTTTTTTCGTACTTCAATAAGATTTCTTAGAAGTCGATATTTTTCTTATTAAAGAAATTTTTGCAATATTGAGCAACTTTATTCAGAAAAAGTCAAAATCTTTGAAACTATCAATATGTAGTATTTATAATAAAAAATTTTAATCGAAAAGATAATGAAAAAAATATTGGGTAGGAATTGTTTTAAATGTAAATAAATTAAGAAAAGCTATTATTGTGTGTATTGTTCTTATTCATATTGAAATATTTTATTGTTAAAACTTAAAAATGGAAATGTGTCGACATTTATTTTCGTCCCAAGCATATGTTTTTTGTTTTAAATTTAAAAGAAAAAATTGTTCAAATAACGCATGTTAATGAAAGTATGTTTTTGTTATTACAGTAATTGTTTAAAGTGTTTTCTTTTTTAAACTTTTAATAAAAAATATTTTATAAACTTTAATTTCAGTTATATATAATATGGGCGTTAAAATTTAAAATAATATTTATTTGCAATGAAATGCACTTTTGATTTGTAAAATTTGTAATGAATTATAGGACAAATAAATATATTTTGTACAAAATTCGCTTAATTCGGCTAAAAATATAACAAATGAAATATGATTTCAAAATTATCTTTTTCCACATTTGATTTTTCTGTATTTATTTTTTTTATATTCGTTAAATGAAATAATAATTTGAGTAATTAAAAAAATTGATCAAATCACCGCTTCATTGCAATATTTGTTATCGAACTAATCGATCAATTACGGAAACATAGTTTTAATCATTTTGTGTTGTGAATTCAAAGTGTTTAATTTGTGTATGTATTGTATTTTTAAATGGTTTGTTTTAAGTTTACGGTTTATTTAATTTTATAAATATCCGTCTTAATATATTAAAATTATATTTTATTTTATTTATATACTATATGTTATGGTATACATACGTAAATTTTATAAAATGTTTTTGTTTTCTTAAATGTTATTTTTTGTCGTCAGTAATCGTCTTGTCAAAACTATTACTTCTGCGTCAGTGATAATGTAAAACAATTTACTGATCCTTGGGGTCATATTGTGTTGTGATAAGGTTTATTTTTCTTTAAATCAATATTATTATAAGACACAAGCAAAGCTTAAATTTTTATGAATGATTAAAAAGTTGGGTATTTAAATTAATCAGTTTAAGACTATTATTAATTTGTTTCTTCATTTTTTATTAGGCTTTAAACATTTTCTTTTAATATAATTAATTTTTAGTTTCTATGGGGAAAATTAAAAAATAATTGCCACTGCTCTGTATTACGATTGTGATGACTTTTATTCTAAATTTAAATTTCTGTACATTTGCACCCGAATACTTTTACTTTTCATTCTCAATATATAGAGACTTTTTGCCATGTCCCTGCAACTTTTTATAATTTTAATCAGCTTGTCTTGAAAATGGACGTGTACCAGAGGTTAGTTGATTTGACATTTCGTGTAAACCAAAAATCTGAAATTTAAGAACAGATCTTTAAAATGTGATACAGAATCTTTAAATTCTTTATTACTTTAATTAGTACAGATCCATATTTGAAGAAAAAAACAGTAAATTCAATACATTCAATCTTAATATAATTTAAATTCTGTCTTACTAAATGAACAGATCTAATCTCAGTGTTTGAAATGTTTGATGGTCATTTAATTTCCTTAATTTAAAGAAATTTTTGTAACTAAATGTATGTAACTTACATATATTCTATTAACATTTCAGTTTAGGTTTTTATTGTGAAAGATCCTCTTATCACTTTGCTATATTCCTTTTCCACTTTTATTCCCAGATTTCCTTTTTCTTCCCTAACGCTCTTCTGTTAGTTTTCTTATTTTGTTTAAAACTCTATTTCTGAACTTTATGTTTCACCTTTTATTTTTTTTTTACTTTTCTTTCCAAATATCTTTTTAGGAATTTTCAGCTAAACAATATACTGTGAGTAGCTAAGGAACTTTTTTCAAGGCCTCAGTCAAACTACACAATGATAAACAAGCAAGCAACCAGCTAATTTCTTTTCCCATAATGAAATTGCGCTTTTTTTTCAAGAATTCTATTAACGTTCTAAAAATAATTTGGTTCTGCTGATGTTTTTTACTATTTATATTGTATTCAGTTAAATGTGATACTTTTTTATGATTGCTTCGGTTTCGTTTTGTTCCCCATACTTTTGGTTCTTTTTTCCCTTCCAAAAAAAAAAAACTCCAAATTTTTATGAAAAATAATCTCTCTACATTGCATTGCATGTTTTAATATATTAAAAAAGAAAACATAGTAAGAATAAATAATTAAAAATAAAACTTTACAAAATTTTTCCCCTTTTTATACACAATTTAAATGCACTTTTTAATATAGATTTGGACTTGTTAGTTTTTTTCGTACACATGTTTCACTTTTTGGCCTAAAATATTATTTATAAATTCACTCTTAAAATTTGTTAAAATGAAAAAAATTTAGTTAAAATATAGTTTTATTTAATTATAAATTATTTTTCTAAGTTTTCGTTAAGTGATTTGTTTTTAATTTGTCCTTTATATATTTTTGTTTAATTAAATTAAAACTAAAATTTAATTTTATTAATTTTTAAACAATATGGGGCGTTTTAAAAATAAAATTTTCTTCCTCATGGTTCTCATTGGTCATCATTGTCAGCGTGTTTGTCATCATTTATGATAAAAAAAAATGAAGTTGTTGTCAATGGTTTTTACTTAACATTCGTACAATATCAATCATTCCATTACAGATAATTCACTATTTAAATTTAAAAGAAAAAAACTATTTTTATTACTTTATTTTTCCATTTTAATATCTCTTACCTCTTTATTAATTGTGTATATTTGTTTTTCCCCAATCTATCTTTTTTATAGAGTCGTGCTCCCATTTCGGCGAAATTGGTCGCAAATATGCTATCAGTGGCCGGTGCAGATCATATTATTACAATGGATTTGCATGCATCACAAATTCAGGTAAGTTCAATTTATTTTTATATTCTTTTTGTTACTACACATGATTTTGTTGAGAATTTTTAAGTTTAAAACAATGTATTCGCAAATTTTGTATTTGCTTCGTTCCGACGCGGAGTTGGTAGAATTGTAAACATTGCCCTACCCATCGCACTTTATATGAGTATCAAATACACCTATAGGCTCCTAAACTGATTGCCTTAAAAAAGTCCTTTTAACTTAATCGATGTTAGATAGGAAAATTTGTCAGGAAAGATTCTATAAAAAGAATGATGTAATTAATATGCTTGTTATAGCTAACAGATCGATACTGAAAGGCAACCGAATTACGGGTGAGATATTAGTTGTTAGAAAAGACTAGGTTCCAACACTAATTTTTATATATTTTTTTGTGGAAACAACATTTTTTTGTTTGTCAACTTGTATTGCAAGCTGATGTGATGGACTGCTCAACAAAGTTCTCAAAGAAATATTGATCTATGACGTCGCCAGCCCGAAATCAATGCCAAACAGTTGTCTATGATCGTCCATGATGATTTGACAAAACAGCATGTATAAATGAGAACTAATTTGACTGATGTAGCTTCAACAAAATGCCCGTTATCAACTATCAAAATTCGGTATTCCCTATTTGTAATTCATTCTTGCACAATTGGGATTTTGGGGGTTGTGTTTTGAGGCGAAATTAAATTCGTTTGAATTTTGTGCTGCAAAGTAGTGAATTTCGAAATTTTTCTTTTAAATCTAAATATATTATAACCCACTTGGCTGGTCCAGTGTCCTAAACTGATACTGAGATTAATCCATGATACCATTAATCGTTTCCCTGTCTGTTTTCAAAGCCCAAATGACGCCTTGGATCTTTGATTCAGATCAAGAACGTTATATCCTGTATACTAATTTATCTATTATATTCTAAAGAGAAGAACTCCAAGAAACAGGGGATTTATTACATCAACAACACTCCCTTAAAATACAATATTTCAAACAAATAAAATTTCTTTTGGATTTTTTTTTTGTTTATTTATAGTTTTCTATTTTTTTTTTTTTTGATAGTCTATTTTACTTTTTTTTTTTTGAGTTATTAAATTTTAAATCACGGTATATTTTTTAAATAAATATTTCAACGTTTGTCTTTTTCATTGTCGCTATTTCCAAAGCTAAATCCAAAATAAAAATATTAAACTGTTCATATGAAGACAATCACTGCTACAATACTAATCCTTTTGTTTTGCAATTAATTACCAAAAGTCTTTACAATGTTTTTTATCGACTAAATCAATTACACAAATTTACTTTACCACACTTAGAAAAAAAAATTTAATGTTCGTAGACGGGATAAAGTGAAATTATTTACTTTTACATTCAACATCTCATTTTTCCGACTCAATTTAATTCGTTGGCAATAGGTTCAGCTGTGGGATGTTCAGATGCTCCAGTGTTTGATTCCATCATTTGAGGAAAAGATGGTGGAGGTGTTTGTGAGACCATAAGCTTAACACGTTTTGGTAGTAAACTATAAGTGTGATTGTTATTTGAAGTTTCCTAGAGAAAATGAAAAGAATTTGAAATTTAGTTTTAAAACTATATCCATATATTAAATATATATAATCAATCAATCATCTCATGGCATAAAAATTTAAAACTATTTAAATTGATTTGATTCTTTTTCTATTCAGTATCGTTTGATAAATAATTATCTTTGTTAATTGTACTACTTTTACTGCACTTTTGTTCCAGTAACAGGCTCTTGTCTGAAGGTGTGTTGTCTAAATTATGTTGATTTAATAAACTTCTCACCGATACTTTGGCCAATTGAGAGCATAATTCTTCAATTCTTTCTTCTTTAAGTTTTAAAACATTCTCCAGATGAGTAACTTTTTGTTGAGCAGTTGTTACGAAAGAATCCTTAGCATGAGATTCTCTTAAAACTTGTTCGTATATGGAAAACAAAATCATTTTTTGAGGCACCTGTACAACGGCATCACCGATTTTCTTATTGACTTTTACCATCATCACATCATCATTTTCGGACCACATTTGTTCTTGCTCATCTGGTTTATCGCCCTTGCTCTTTTGGGCTCTAATCATTAACATTATGTCATATAGTAGGGCCTCAATGGCTCCTGGTGTTCCCTTGGATAATTTGTCCAGCATGTGTTTATTCTGATGCAAACCCAATTTCGTTAAAACTTTGTAATTTAGAGTCTCCCAGTTATTAAACTTTAGTTGTGTATTATTTCTGGATGGATAATTATGTAGATCAATGAGTTTGGGGAAAAAGCCTTTCAATAAATTGGCCACTGGAAGCGCATCGGAAAAGTCACGATTTAAATTTTTATACGTCACTTGCTGTTCTTGCAACCAGCCTTTCAATTCCTTAAATTCTTCATTTGATAAATGTTTTGGCATCTTTCCGCTTTTTTTTTAAGAAATCTTTAGATGTTGAATTTAATTTTAAATAAAAATAATTGTGAAAATATTTTATGATTTTTTTGATAAATAAAAATATAAAGAATTTTTTAATAATTTTCTTAATTGTTCTGAAATGTTATATTTTTTGACTTGAAACGAAATTTTTTTGAATTAAAAAATAATAATTGCTGCGATTTATTTTTTAATGAAATAGTGTTAATCGACTGTTCCTAATTATTTCTGGTTATTTTCCATTAGAGTTGGCCTGGTGCAAACTCAATCCAATCCTATTGAATCCAGCTCTCAACAAAAAGCGAAAAAATATTTATAATGGTTTTTAATTACCGTTACCGATTCTTTTAGAAATGAGCCTCATCACTGTAGATGATTTTTGGATGAAAATTAGGGCCAGTTGCCAGAGCTAATTCAGCGAAAAAATGTGGTTGTCTATGGTCGTCCATAGTGTTTTGGCAAAACAAATTGAATATATAACAACTAATTAAACTCTCCCTTGGATTTAGTTGTTAGTTAAAGAACTATAAGATAAAATGTAATACTGAGGAAAGGAAACAAGTGTTTCTTATCATACATGACAAGAACCTTTATTAATTCAAACATAGAAGTCAAGTTATTTTATTTATTTACGAATCTAAAAAAAAACCTGTTGGAATATATATTTTTAAATTATTAATTAACTTTGTTTTAGGGTTTCTTTGATATCCCGGTTGACAATCTGTATGCTGAACCAGCCGTTTTAAAATGGATCAAAGAAAACATTCCAGAATGGAAGAATTCTATTATTGTTTCGCCAGATGCTGGTGGTGCTAAACGGTATGTTACATTTAACTTAAGGTGTTTTTTTTAATAATTTACATTATTATAATGGATTTTCTTTTCTAAATTTTAGTGTTACGTCCATTGCTGATCGTCTCAATGTTGAATTCGCTTTAATTCACAAGGAGCGTAAGAAGGCCAATGAAGTTGCTTCTATGGTACTTGTAGGCGATGTTAAAGATAAAATTGCCATATTGGTTGACGATATGGCTGATACTTGTGGTACAATTGTGCATGCTGCCGATCGTTTGGTTGAAGCAGGTGCTACTAAGGTAAACAATATATTTTTGTATATAAAACAATACCAATTAAATTTAATTTGTGTTGAAATGTTGCAGGTATATGCCATTTTAACACATGGCATCTTTTCGGGACCAGCGATTTCACGCATTAATAATGCTTGTTTCGAGGCTGTGGTTGTTACAAATACCATTCCTCAAGATGGTCACATGAGAGACTGTCCCAAAATTCAGGTAATTTTCAATATCATAATATTTGAAATTTTTTTATTATACGCTAATTTTATTCCAATTTTAATTTGTTTAGTGCATTGATGTCTCTATGATGTTTGCCGAGGCTGTGCGAAGAACACACAATGGCGAAAGTGTTTCTTATCTTTTCTCAAATGTTCCATATTAAGAACTACTTTTTATATCATTTTTAACAATTTTTTAACACATATTTTTTTTATTTTAATTCAAATCCTTTAAACAATTTCTTTTTATACAACCACCACCAACTTCTTTTAATTTATTTGGCCATGCTTAGAATTCAACAAAACAATATTTATATACTATTTACTTTTATATACAATATGTGTATATGCTATAAATTACATATTATTGCTATTGAAAATAATTTTTTTTCAGAAATATTAATTAAATTATTAATTGTATTAAATACTACTTAATTCGATTTTGTTCACTCATGTATATAAATATCTTCAACTAAAACGCAATTTACTGTAACTACCAGCATTAAAATTTTACAATTAAGCGAAATAAAAAAATTTTCTTATTTGGTATAGTAACGAGATTCTCTTGGTTATTGTGTTTTGCATTTTAGCTGATGATATAAGCTTTTTTGAAAACGATGTTGAAATTAATTTGCCATACATTAAATATGACTGTTTATAAAAATCAATTTAAAATTTAATTTAAATTTTTTATTAAATTTTTTATTTCGCTTTTGAAAACTCCCACTTACAAACACAAAATACATAAATTTTAAATCACTTTTGTTTTGCATTATGTTTCACTTATCAGAGCACTTTTAATCAGCGATTTTTTAAGCATGATTTCAAATTATTTTTATATAGAATGTTAAGATTGTTTCACTAAAGAAAAAATTTAATTACAAAACGCAATTCATATATTGAAAATAAATATCTGTTCTTGGGAATAATTAAATTTAAAGTAAATAATTAGTAAAAAAAGAAACAAAAATCATTGTTATAGTTAAGTCTTATAAATTAAACGCATAGTTCAAGAAAATATTTGAAAGTAATTAAAAAAAAGTAAACCAATAAATTAAAATTATAAATAACTAAAGTAAAACAAAACAAAACAAAAAAATACAAAATAATAAATAAATATAAGACAAAGAAAAAAATGCAAAGTATATCTTGATTTTTAGTAATAAGATTACAAGCGAAATTTTAAAAACTTGGCTGTTAGTTGTCATCTGCATTGTGAATTTACACCACTGTTGCCAACTGGCAACTAACTGGTACGGTTATCATCCATAATCGAGTCATAAGTTAAGTGGATAGTCTGTCAGAAGAATTTTCATGAATGAAGTGATTTGCTATGTATTTCTGCTTGTGTTCCTCTGCTTCAAATGTAACACCTACAACAATTACTACAAAAATAATGTTTTTATCTGGAAGAAGAATAGCTGACTCTGTAAAACAGCTTTTTAAAGTTTCTGGCAGCCGGCACACTTTGTCAAAAACCATAATCGAAACGTAAACACTCTATTTTCTCTTTATTATTCTTTATCTAATCCGTTTATGCATTAGTTCACCAGCCTCTGAGTTGTTGTAGGCTTAAACCTACTATCAAACTATCTGTGGATATTAAAATTTTATTTTTTTTATTTATTATTCTGACTAGAAAAGTTTATGAATTCTTTTAAAACTTGTTTGTACTTAATATTGGAGTCCGCTAATGGAAAACAATAATGCGCGGAAAGAATAAAATCGATAAAAGGCAAACCTCTTGACTCAAAAAATAGAATTCAGTCCATATTGAAGTTAAAATGAACCGCATAATACGAGCTAGCTCTGACAATTTTATATAAATTGTGCTACGTATGAATGAACTCTTATTTAGGATCACATCGGGCGTAATACAATTATGTTTATCATCATCAGTAAGTGAAACGAAACATGATTTTGCACTTTATTTTACTTTATAATTTCACTTTATAAATTATTTATTTGTTTAACTGAATTTTATAACTTAATTAACATGATTTTCAAAATAGGTAATACATATTTGGGGCATTTTAAATGTACATTTCAATAACAACTGCAATAATTTTGTATTGAATAGACGTACATAGTGTAATATAGTATCGCTTTTAACAAAAAGAGCCTGAAATACAGAGTATAGCAAAATGCGTACATTTATTCAACATAAAAATATTGCGGATGTTCTTGAAATGTACATTTAAAATGCCCTAAATATTAGTAACATGTAAGGCGCTATCCTTAGTATTCGAATTCAGCATCCTCGCCTGCATCGGCATTATCATCGTTACTAACTTCTTCGAAATCTCGCTCTAAACTCGCAAGATCATCACGGGCCTCGGTAAATTCACCTTCTTCCATGCCCTCACCGACGTACCAATGGACAAAGGCACGTTTTTTAAACATCAAGTCAAATTTGTAACACAAATTACTAAAGGCCACAGCTATGGCGGTGGTATTTGATAACATGCAAACAGCTCTAGAAGTTTTGGCCAGGTCTCCATCGGGCACAAAAGAGGGTTTTTCATAGTTAATACCAATTTTAAAGCCCGTAGGACACCAGTCAACGAATTGAATATGACGTTTTGATTTGATGGCTGAAACAGCAGCATTAACATCTTTCGGTACAACATCACCGCGATATAACATGCAACAGGCCATATATTTACCAGCTCGAGGATCACATTTTACCATCATATTACCAGATTCAAAGCAGGCGTTCGTTAACGAAGTAATGGCATGTTGTTCATGAGAAGCCCGAGCTGCTGAAACTAGGGGAGCATAGGCTACCAAAGGGAAATGTATTCGTGGAAATGGTACCAAGTTCGTTTGGAACTCATTCAAGTCCACATTCATCGAACCACTGAAGCGCAGTGAAGCTGTTGTGGAGCTAACTATTTGTGCAATCAAACGATTCAAATTCCTATAGTCTGGACGATCAACGTTTAAACTATTTTTGCAGATCTCATAAATGGCTTCATTATCCACCATAAATACACAATCGGAGTGCTCCAAAGTTGAATGGGTTGTAAGCAGAGCATTATAGGGTTCTACAACAGCCGTCGATACTTTAGGTGAGGGATACACAGCAAAATCTAATTTACATTTTTTACTGAAATCCATTGACAAACGTTCCATTAGCAGTGAAGTAAAACCGGAGCCGGTACCACCACCTAAACTGTGAAAAATTAAAAATCCTTGCAAACCATCGCATTGCTCAGACATTTTTTGAATCCGAGTGGTAACAGTGTCAATAACCTCTTTTCCTATGGAGTAGTGGCCACGGGCATAATTATTGGCCGCATCTTCTTTGCCAGATATTAGCTGTTCGGGATGGTATAAACTACGCATAGGACCATTACGTACATCGTCAATGACTGTTGGCTCCAAGTCGACGAAAATTGATCGAGGCACCTGCTTGCCCGAACCAGTTTCGGCAAAAAAGGTTCTGGCATCATTTGTGGCATTCGATTGACCTTCTTCGCCAACCGAACCAGCGCTACTGCCGCTCGCAATCATTTCTTCTTTCGACTTTACGGAACCATCCGGTTTTATGCCATGCTCAAGCAAGTAAAGTTCCCAGCAGGCGTTACCGATTTGAATGCCACCTTGACCAATTTGAATGGAAATAACTTCACGCTAGAAAATAGAAGCGAATTAGTAAAAAAAAAATTAATGAAATTAAATTGACAAATACGTATGTATGTATACTAAAAGGACAGGCTGATATAAACTAGTAATGTGGATTAAGTCAAACCGTACATAATTGATATTTTGTGTTATACACTGGGTACGTTACCACCGTAGGAAACACGCGGATGCCAATTTTATCGAAAATAATCATAAAGAATGAAACCTGATGCGATAATTCAAATAACAATAGCTTAACTGGATTACACAGCCTACAGACTACAATGTAGTTCCTTAGCTTGTCATTAATTATTAGTATAAATCAGTCTTTAATAAATCTTATTTGCAGGCAGATACACCACCTTCTTGTTAATTTTAAAAGGGATATTACAAGCGCAAGCAACATTCGCCATTTTCTTCAGTCCAGTAGGGTTAATTTGTATTTCGATTCAAAAGTAAATTCATACAAATCCCTTCGTGTAAGCATTGTGTTTCGAAAATTTTTCTTTCGAATTGAAATACCACAGATGTTTAACTCAAGAACTTTGCAGACGATACGCATATTCTCCCTGATAGTATTCATTTTGAATTTTTATTAGTTAGTTAACCATGTGTAGTCGTATAAGATACTGCAACTAATTTTTCAATGGTATGAGCAACAATTATAAAAATAAAAATTCTAAACCAAACAAAATTTTACATTTTCTGGCCATGGCAAGCGTAATGCATTGAACAGTTACGATCTTTTCCATAAAAAATAACCTCAAATGTCCTTGATAAAAAATTCACAGCGAAAAACATTTGAAACTTACCATTTTTCAAATAATGTTGATGTTCAGTAACCCTTTATTTTGTTAGAAGGAAAAAATTAAATAAACTGTTAAGAATTGTCTCAACTGTTCCTAAATTTTTTTCTTAAACTATTTGTTTAAAGAAATTAAACAGAAAAAGGTGTCCAGAAGAAAATTAAGCGTGGAAGTTGATGCAAAAAATGCCGAACAGCTTTGAAGATGATGATGATCACGATGAATGATAATGTCTCTCTTCGTTTTGTTCAACTCAACGTTGGCAGAAATATAATTGCAATTTGTATTCCATTGTTGTTGTCCTTTTTTATTTTTTGCATTCCTTTTCTTTCGTTACTTTGTTGTTGGTATATTTTTTTAGTATGATCAGTACTAAAAAATCCTGTTATATTTTTTAAAGCGATCGATTGGGGATGATGGTGGTGCAAGTTTTTTTGATGATCTATTACAAAAAAGGCTTTCTTATTGTGAAACACTGTTGCTAACTTGGAATTTTGATACTGGTTATAATTATTATTGTTGAATTTAGCATACTTAGATAAATTATTTATTATTTAAGGTATAAACTACTCAAAGCTTACGTTAATGGAGATAAAGCCATAATAGTGCACATCAGGTGAATACAATATCCAGAATTGCGTATTTAATATCGGAATGATAATATGACGTGACTATTTGTGGCCACTTTCAGAAAGGTGCAAAACATAAAAAGAAACACTGAATTCTTAAAAACACTGAACGGCATTGAAAGTGATTGGCAACCACCAAGAGTAACAATGTTATTATATTTTTCGTTTTTAACCCAACGTTGGCAAAACTTGAATTGTAATTTGTATCTCGGTCTTATTGATCTTTTCCATTCCTTGCATTCTCCTTTTAGTTGGCATTTTGTAAGAGTTTTTAAGTATGTTCAATACTATGGAGTCCTGCTGTGTTTGATTGGGAATAATATCAGTATACGTTTATTAATTAATCTATTACAAAAACTTAAACACCAATTACAGCTTATTATTGTTATTTATTTTAGAATAATTATATAAATAATTACAACTAAAATTTTGGATTTATTTGCCTTCATTTATTTATTTTTTAACTTAATAATTGCTACTATAATACTTTAAGGCATGATTGTTTATGTAACGAAACGATTTTTAAAGTAAATTTCGAGTATTGATGTGTGCTGCAATGAAAATTGTTTCAATTAAAAATATTATCCTGGAATCCAAATGCACTGCAACCCACTAGAGTATCGTTTCTTATTCTTTGAGCATGTTATTGTGCAAACTCACATAATATGCACATACATAAGTACATGTGTTTATTGTATGCAAAATTAAAATCTTAATCAATTTTAATAAACAGTTTCAAATAATAATAATGAAAATGTTGTATTCAAAACTATAAATTGCAAATGTTTAGTGAGACTTTTGGAGCCTTATTAACTTTATTAGTTTACATTTAAATCAAAATCAGTTTCTAAATAATATTTTCAAATGATAAATCATCTAAAGCAAATTGTTGGTGACATTCAACGATTATTTCATAGATTACTCGTTAAAATTCCTTAAATATATGAGCGTGATGAAATGTAATCAGTTTAACGTTAACCATTTTAGTTTAATTAGACAAAATGTATTTCATTGTAATCGGTTTAAGCTAATCAATTGGTATCATGTCGAAATCACTGATTTAATTTTTAATTCACATAAATAATTGCACCCTAACCTAATCTTTGCATCTGAATTAACATTTTACTGTTTAAATAAAATCACTCCACCAGAGACTAAATCAAAAAATATGACAAATCAAAGTATATGGCGTGAAAATAACAAAAATATTTATTTTCAAAAACAAAAAGGTAATAATAATAACAAAAGGTATGTATATGTAAAATAAAATGATTATAAAAAATATTTGTACAAAAATATACGGCATTTGATAAATAAAATCGCTACTAAAATATAAACACTAAATATTCGTCTGTATAAAAAAAAGATATGTGCATACAATGTAAAAAAATGACTAAATTAATCCACCTGTATCTTTGTTCAACATTTATAATCTCTATTCATCTTTACGGACTCCAGGAGGTAGTGTCACATCGAAAACAATTGGAGGATTATTGGGTAAATAATTAATATCGCACGTTGAAGCATTCACATAAATAACACGTCCGTCTGAAGTGATTCCATAGCCTTCATGAACATGTCCAAATACATGGTATTTGGGTTTAACACGCTTTTGTATCGTCGTTAACAGCTCTACGCAACCAGCTCGCACTCCCGAACAGCACAAATCCCCATGTCCTACTGGTGGAGTATGTGTTACTAAAATATCAATATCCGAAGGTATTTTATTCCATTTCTCTAGACAAGGTAGACCACGTGGAACATTAAATGCCCATTTACAAAATTCTGGTTGCCAAGGACTGCCATATATACGTATACCCCATATTTCAATTAGTTCATCCTCTATATATGTGCAATTTGTTAAAACATCTCTAATGTTAGGTGTTTGTACCGCCTCAACAATATTTTCTTTGGCATTGCCCAGTGTGGGTAGATCATCGAGTATAGACATACCAGTATGTTTAGTTCTAGAAAAGGAGAATATAACAAAAGTAAATTAGTATAAACATAAGCAGGGAAATATAAAGCTAATGGACGATTAAAATAAGAAGAAAGTTTTTTGAAAGAAATGTCAAGCCTTCAATACTGCCTTCCAAGAGTAGAATAGATAATTAATTGCCGAATTATTAATTTCCAGGGTAATTACAACATAAAAAACACAATATTTTAATTACCTACTTACCTTTCATTTACTGAACGATTTTGAAAGGGGTGCGTAAATGTTGAATCAAAGCTAAGTTCGTGGTTACCGGCTATGACGATTTTATGTTTGTGTGGCAAACTACCGATCCAGTTATTAAACTCTACAACTTCTTCCAATTGGCCGCATTTAGTAAAATCACCCGCATGAATGAAAATATCACCATCAGGGATATCAAACTTAATGTAGGGCGTTAACGAATGTGTGTCACTCATGCAAACAACTCGCGCCTTATTAAAGGCTACTCCTGTCTGAGGAGGTTTCATAGTGACTTTAATAACACGCTGTGTTTTCGATATCTCCTTCCATGCGGCTGTAGGATCACTTGTTAAGGGATGTATAGGTACAATGTCCATGTTATTGTGTCTGAGCTAAAATGAAGTCTTTTTAAAATGCGGTTTTTCTATTAAAAAATTATGTAAATTGCACAAACCTTCAGTGAAACGAACGCAGATTATCTGTTCGCCCTTTCGGAAAAAAATTGGTGCTCTTTGGTTTCCTTTGCTATTTCACAAATCACCAGAACAAAATTGTTGTTTATTTACGTTTTAAACTTATTTCTGAGAACCGACCATAATTATTGATAAGATACTTTTTGTTGTTGCACCGCTATTCCTTAAATAAAAAGGTTTATTACCTTTGATCAATTAAAAACGTTGTTTTGCAAAAAGTGACGTCGTCGTTTAATTATCGAAAAATTGTTATTGAAAAAGGTTGCCAATTCACACATCGATATATTGAGAATAGACAAGCCGGTCAAAGCGGAAATTATAAATTACAGTAAAAATTATTATAACACCAATTCATTAATAAGAAAAAGGCAATAACATTCAATGTATGTATTTTAAGAACCAAAAGAATTTACTTAAAACTGCATTATTATCTTAACTTAAATCACTGTCAATATCATTTAAACAACATATGTTCTTAACAAACTTTGGCAACCTTATAAGTAATTGATAACAAAATGTAAACCTATCGATAATAAATAATAATGTGTGAGAGAAAACAGAAGGAGTGGACACAAATAAGGTAACGGAGAGCAAGATAAAATGTGTCCAAGAGATGATAAGGAAGGGTAATGTATACCAATATTTTAATATATTAAAATTATTAAGTTGATGAATTAACGAAACGTAAAATTAATTATTTTCAATTAATTGTTCTCCAAGTGCAAATAATTTGTTAAGAATTAATGAATGAAAAAATTTATAAGAGAAACAGATATATATTGTACCAGTACCATAAAATTGTACTTTTGATTTGTTTACATAAATTACCATCACTAGTTATCATCACATCTGTTTTTATTCTTATTCTTTGTTTACATTTGCTTTTCCTTTTCCATATGGCATTTGTTGATATTTGTTGTTATCAAAACAAAAACAATTTCAGCTGCTTAAATTCTCCATATGATTTTGACAGCCCTAGTTATGGACAAAAGAAAACGTCAAATGCTTTTTTTTGCATTAAAAAGAAGAAGAAATAAAAAATAAGAAGTAAAGATGGCTACATTTCAGTGCAGTTTTTTTAATTGAGTGAAAGAAAATTTATAAACTAAAATAAATGTGCTTGATTTATAGCAATAAAATAAGTTTTCATTTAATTAAACTAAAATATAATTGAATACTATACTAGGAAATACAATAGTTTGTGTGGTGTGTGAGAAATTTTAAGTGAAAAAATCAAAAAAAAAAAATGGATAACTTTGACATGTCTGCCACTGGCGACGATACCCAGTCTGAAGAAAAATTGGGTAAGGTTTTCAATTGAAATATAATATAATATTTCTCGTTCTGTTAACGATATTTATTAATTGATGTATTTAAACAATTATGGGAATTGTTGGGGGCGTTTCCACTATGTCGACTTAGGTGTAAATGTATTGCTAAAACGCAGTGCAATACGTCTATCCATTGATCAATTCTATACCAAACCATTGACCCCATTCTTCTTTGTTTTGTATTTTTTTGTTTTAATGCGGTGTGTATGCGGCAATATTATTTGTTCGCCTTTTCATTTGATTTTTTAATTCAATAAAAAGACAATCGAAAATCTCGTTTGTTTAAAATAACTTGAAGCAATTTCACAATTGTGACATTATTTTCTTTTTGTTTATCTTGCTACAAGTTGGCCATTTTGTCGCATATTTTTCCAATTACTTTCCTTTGTTTCGTTAAAATGCAAAGCGCCAATGGAGGATCCATTGCAATTGCGGTTTGCATGATTTTTTTAGTTGTCACAATCAAATAGAAAAGAAAAACAGCGATATTTATACAAGGATCTTTGCCTACAGCAAATACAAGCGTTTTATTTTTCTTAAAAACAAAAATTTCCATGGAATTTTTGAACTGCATAACTAATATTAATTAAATAATAGAATTACACATCAGAATTCTGAATAAAGATAGTTATTATGGTCGGAGTGATCCCGTGAGTTGTATGTAGGTGTAATGGGCGAGAAATCAAGAATTCAAACCTGAACTCTGACATATTAAATAAAACAGACTAGCAGTCAACAAATTGCCATGAATTAAATTTCCAAATTCTTCGTTTATATTCAATTTTAAACTGTAAATTCTCTCATGTAAGGATAAAATAAAGCACATACCATAGGCATAATTATATATTCAAAAGAGTGTTGGGAGTGTCGGTATATATGCATGTACGTATTTCAGAATACATGCATGTAGTAGCCTGTATCTCCTATGCCAGAGTGGCACATTGTTTGTAGCAGAATATGTGGCTACTTGTGTCCATTATCTCCATTGTATGTATACGTAGGTTCCTATTGCAGGCATATTGAAAACATATTCCCAAGATTTTTCTGCCCCGATTCAGGACAACGACCTAACTCAAAAACATTTTATAATGCTTTAAAATCTATTTTTTTATCTTGTGCACAGTTACTATAGTACTTTGTATCTTAAAAGTATAGATGTAGAATAGAGATGTTTTAGGCCCTTTGATATGTAGCAGTTTCTGTCGGAAAGAATTGATCATAGGACTTATGAACTTTTCGTTTCGATGTCAACTGACGAAAGTAGTGGCAAAGGGAAGAAAAATCGGCATTGGACAGTAGTCCAACAAATTTGCTGATGAAGTTGGTTTGATTTTCTAACGTCAGCGAAATTTGTCTTGGCTTGATTTTTCTAGTTCTTATCACTCTATCGTAAAGTCAATCAGAAGTAATGTGAGAGACTACATCAAACAGATGCTTGTGTAGTAAAGTAATTCATATTTCCTCATGAAAAGACATCTCCGAATTGTGTCAAGATTATATGAGTTTCTTGTTACGGGAATATTCCTGATAATTGTGTTGCTGCTGAATTTATTAGAGCAGGCACATACATATATACTTCTGCCAATTCAGTTAGGCTGTCCATTATGCAAAGGATAAATTTATTATCCAATACTGAGCGGTGGAAATATCTTTTTTCCCAGACTCACGCGGCCTAAATTGGATGGGAAACTAAACTCTAAACAGATAAACTATTCCCATAGATCATTGAGTTGAGGTCGTGAGAAAAGAACTCAAATTTAATTTAAATTGTAATTAACTCACACATTTCTTTATTAAATTTATTAATTCTACTTTTTATATTGTCCCTCACATCCGTAATTTAAATTTGGTAAATGATTAAAGAATAATTATTATAATAATTGGTAATAATTAAAGCTATTCATATTCTATTCTTTTAAGGACCAAAATGAAAACCAATTTATAACGAGTTGAAATTTCGTACTATGTACTTTACCAAAATTATTACACAAGTTCGTATACGATTCTACTGTCGCACTAAGAAATTTTGTCATACAAAAAATGTAATTGTCTTAGAAAATATGTACATTGCGCTCTAGGGATCATGTAATTGGCCTTGACCGATAAATGTTTTTTGAATTGCTTTCCAAAATTAGACAATTGAACGATTATTATAACACCTTTCAATTTGATTGATTGTCTTTTAAACGACTATTGTTTTAAAAATCCTTGTATATATCGGTCACAAAACCGAAACAAATCACATCTTATCGTATATTTTTTTACATTTTACATAAAAGAATGACAAGGGAAAAAAAACACACAAAATATAATAAACTGTTAATGTAACTTCTAAGTCTTCTTTATATTGTTTAGTTTATATCAGATTTAAAAAATAAATAAATGATACAAAACGCATCTGCAAAAGTTTTTTCACTTCAAGCTGTTCGAAATGCACCATCAACAAACCACAACAGAATGAACAAAACAAAATCAAACAAAAATGAATCGATAAAAAAAGGAAAAGAAAAATACACAACAAAAACATTTTCATTCATAAATAAACCTCTTGATTTTGTTTTTATATTTTTTATTTTTGCCATTTGTGGCAAAATACTATCAAAACATTTTCGCAATAGAATAGAAGACAAGTAAAAACAATAGCAACAACGGCAAGTGAAAAAAGTTATCAAAACAAAACCTTGATAATGGCCATGAATTCAAACAAAAACAAATTTAAAAAAAAGTACAAACAAAAAACCAAAAAAAAAAAAACAAATGGCATCACCCCAACAACAATAAAAAGATACTTAAACAAATCGAGTATAAACAAAAACAAAATACACCGAACCGCTGGGTAGACACTGTTGCCAGATTTGTCGATTTACACTGGTAATTCAACGATTTTAACCATCAGTGAATATTTTTTGTTCGATTAGTCAGGTTTAGTTTAAAGCTGCATGGCGACACATCAAATTTAACTGAACAAATTTACGTATGTAGGTGTTGGTAATATTTATTTTGCTTAGCACAACAATATATCAAAATTATAACTTCAAACTTCATTTTATAGGTCTTGTGAAGATGAAGAAACTTATGCTTCCTGCAAACCAAAATTATTTCAATATTCTTCAAATCCACCTCAGCCTATACGTATTAGTATTATTTACCATCAAAATCATGAAAAAGTGAGTTTGATGCCGTATTTTGATGTGTGGCCATGGAGCTTAAGAATTAGATCTGCAGAATCTTTCAAGTTGGAATTTTTTAATTTCATATGTTGTTATCGGTTCTGTGACTTAAATTTTCAATGATATGCCCTCGGTTTGTTTTCGGCGATTAGTTAGATAATAGGCGATTGTATATTTGTTTGGTAATATTATTGTTCCAAGGAATTGAAATAATACCACCATTGCAATCCGTTCAAGATAAGTTTGTTTACGTATCCATTCAAATAGAGCTTTGTCTCTCTCGCTTTTGTTTGTTAAGCAAAATTAATCATTTTATTAATTTGAAATCTTTGATTTGAATCTAGTTATGTTAAAAACGAAATTCTTACATAAACTTCGATATGTTGTGGTGGGAGATACCCGCCGCTGATACGCGGATCATTACATATTTCGATCTTATTTCAATGCTTCTCTTACTGCAGGGATATTTTCTGATATTTTGTATAGAACTCTTCGCCAGTAATTTTTTATTTAACATTTTAGTTCGTTAGTAGGATACTCATTAATTTTAAATCTCAACAGTCAGCTCTTATTAGGAGTCCTAGGCTACATAACTTTTGAAATCTGTCTGAATTGTTGTTTAATCTTAATATAAAATGGGCGAACAAGTGATTTCGTTATATTGATTTAACGATTTTGTAGATGTTTTGTGTAATTCGTCTGGCATCTATGCTAAGAAATGTTTAGTGACTACACGATGTAAAGAAAAAACAAATACAAAAATAATTTGAGAATAAAGTCAAATAGAGAGCAACTACTGAAACACTTTAGCAGTCAAAAGCCAGTCAGTCACTTTTCTCATTTCGTCTAGTCGTTTGTTATTTTTGGGTCGTTGAGTTTGAATTAAAATTATTGCCTAAACAAAAAGTTAAACAAAAGAAAAGAAAAATTACAAATTTCATTTTAATTCAAGTGTAAATTAATTCTAAACAAAAATTGATCAAGTGATTTCACAAAACATTACAAAAATTTTATAATATTGCATAATTTATGCGGATAGTGTCTACGTTTTTAATGGCAAAAAAAATATTTATACGCGCGCTTACTTCTAAAGTATTATTACAAAAAAATAAAAAACCAAAAATAAAAAAAAAATTAAAAATAAAAAAAAATTTAAAAAATAAAAAAAAATTAAAAAAACAATAATAAAACAAAACCAGAAACCTCATTTCATTATAAAAAGTACAATATATTTAAATCAAGAAATAGAATAAAATAAAAAAAATATAAGAAACAACATTTTTGTAGAGCTAGAAATTATTTATTAATGAATTAAAATTGCTGCTTTTAACATACATTGTGATGTAATATTTATTTAAATATTAACTTTTGGTTTTTTTATATTGTTTTTGTGGTTTCTACTTTTTTAATGTTTAACTCGATAGTGATTTATGTTTGGAAATTATGTTTTTAATTTGTTTTTTCTGTTTCGTTTCTCTATAGTGATCTGTTTTTTATTCGGTTCCCTTCTATTCGAATAAGAATTTTTATTGTTACGTTTTACCTATGATTCTCTAATATTGTGATTGTGAATAATTAATAACATAGTGGGTGTGTTGTCTTCAATTTTTATTAGATTTTGTTGTATTAATTCTTTCAGTGTATTTTATTTCCTCTCAAGGTATTTGTTTCTTAATTTATTATTGTTTTTCTACAAACGCCGTCCAACCAACCGTCCATTTATACGTTCATCTTCATACACTTGAACTTGTTTGTTGTTTGCCAAAAAAAAAAGGGAAAAAATAAAAAAAAATAAACTGTAATTATAATCAGTGTTATTATAATTATGATTTATTTATGAATTTTAATATTTTGAATACAATACAATAAAATAATATGGAGGAACAGTACATAAAAGAGAAAAAAGAAAATTATCGCTACAACTTGATCCACATTTAGCACTTGTTTGAGAATTTTTGTTCATATAAGCAACAACAGCGGATTTAATTAGTATGTTTGCCAGACTTTAAAAAAAGTATTTATCATAATACTCATAATAATAAAATACGATTAACATGAAAGCGAGTTTTTTAAAAAGGTTATTTGTATCTCCGTATATTATGATTATGACGGTCACTTCTGCCTACCTACTCACCGTTGAATAAACATTTTGATCTCGTAGAACTTTAGTTTGTATGATATTGCAACATATTGACATTTATTGTTTCCAGTTATGTTGTGATATGGGTAATCAGGTCATTCGGTTGTAACAATTTTCAATTTTAAGAGAAAATTTTTTTTGTGAAATATTTTCTTAAAATTTCAAAACAAAATATTGCAAATTCCAAATTTCTAAAAATTGTTGGTTTCAAATTAAATTACCGATGGTCAATTGTAAATTTTTGATAAAACGGTTCAATAATTCTTATAGCGACAACTGCAAAAAAATTCTTCACTTAATATTAGGGTTCAATTTGAAATTCCAAATAAATGGAGTAAAACGTTTTATAGTTCACATTAATTTTTTCAGAGATGAAAATTAAAAATTGTGTCCTTATAACTTTCATGCATGATGTAACTTAAATGACTAGCTTGTCGATTAATAGACGTAATTTATCTTAAGAATTATAGCCATTATAAAGCTAATTTGAGTCATGCCTATGGGGAAATATATATAGTAATAACGGTTTATTTAAACACACTTTTTTGTCACCTTCTTGTCTCTAGCAATATTTACCAGTATTACTCTACAGCATTCATACACCGAAGTTTAAGAACGTATTACTAAAACGGAATTGTGTTAAATAAAGCAAGTAATTTTTGCTGCGGGTTTATATTTTCTTAACTATATCTTACCACTAGTTAGCTAGTTCTTTATCTGTTTGTTTCCCCAAAAAGTTTAACAATAATTGTATGTACCGTTTAAAAGCCAGTTTATTGTTCCGCTCTGTATTAAAAACGAATTTTAATTGAAAGAAAAAATTTGCCAACATGAAGTAAAACTTTTCATGTGAAAAGTGCACAAGTGATAACATAATAAAGATCAGTTACATTACACAATCGGTGTGTTTTCAAACAAATGCTTACAATTAATTAAATTCTGTCTAGAATATAAAATCTTCATATTGCTCGTTCATTACTTTGTTGAAATAAAAATTCTAAATTTCTAAATATCTTGCATTTATATTCTATGATTGTAGAATAACGACTGCATTTTCAATTAAGTATACGTCACAGTAGTCTCTTATACGTTTTACATACGAGTAAAATATTTATCATACGTTTAGTATTACTCAACATGAGCCTTTGACAATAGAAACAGCTGATGTTGTTTCCTCAGTAATAAATAAGAGCCTTCCAATAATATCATTAATGTTTTAATGTCTCTGCAATACATTACTTTTTATAACTTTTGGTAATAAAGTAATAAGTCATATAAGCAAATGGAAGGCACAAAAAAACAGAACGTATGAAGGCAAATAAATTAAAACGCTCAACTGTTTCACTTTGTTAAGCGGTTGTGTCATAAACGTGAAGCATATTTCTGGAATTGCTTTTTTTATTGTCATTTTTGTCAGTTTCTATTATTTTATTTTCCCATTGACGAACGGCTTGCTGGGCTGATGATTAACACTCGAATACTTTTAGTTTTTTTCCCCATATTCGTCTAGTGTTTTTCTCAAATTTTATTTTTTTGTTTCTGTTTTAATCAAAAATGTTTTTACCTATGATGTTGTAATAAAGTGCAAGGACTGTTTTAAGTTGACCTTGAACATGTTGATGTTTTACTCACCACTCTGCTCATTTCAAGACAAGGATTTTGTAATCAAGTGACAAATTTTACGAATGTTACATATAAATTATTTCATCTATAGATTTAGTATTGCACTAAGGTTGCTTTTATAATATTTTATGTATGTAAGAAACAAAAACTAAGAAGTTTACTTTTTACTGAACTTTCTTAAAAAGGAAATGGAGGTCATAAGAAGATTGGTTAAACTCTGTTTATTATTATGGTTAATTATACTTGTTAGTACTACGCCATCTAGTGTTTAGACACCTAAAATTTCGTAACAACTTACTTTGAGTGTATATTCGTTTTGAAAAATGATGAAATAAAACTGAAATATTTTTTTGAATTGTTTATTTCCCTTTAGTTTTAACGGAAACGACTTTTGAACGTCCTGTGGCAGATTGCGTGGCGCAAACCTCCCCTAATGCTGTCTTTGCTTCCGTAAAGTAATTCCCTAAGTAAAGTAAAGTAATTCCCCTAAGTTGAGGTTTAATTAGCTGATTATCTTGTTTGTTAGCTTCCTGTAGGATATTGAAAGGCACAATTCTTAAGTAACACAGGCTTTGCTTCCGCGAAGGAAGTCCCTGTTCTAAATTGTGGTTTAATTTGCTCTCAAATCACATACAATCATCTTGTTTGTATTGCAGAATTGCATTTCATCAAAAATCTTTCAATGTTTGATTTTTCGTTAAATTCTGACTTGCTTTGTCTTTAATGAAATTTTAATTCATTCTAATTCAAATTAGTTTTAGTTAGAATGTGCTATCAGATTCTGAATGTGTTTTAATATACATTTTCAAAGAACCTACTTAATATGTCAAAGGACATAATTAAAAATATATATTTTTTTTAAATTTGAGTTTAAGTTTCAGTTAAATATTCATTTTAGCAAAAATAATAGTTTTGGAATTAAAGACTTTCTTCAAATAGTTGCTCTTTATTAAAAAAAAATATTCTGAACAACCTACGTAACAGAAGCCAATAGTGAAAATGCGTTGACATGCAAACTACTATTTAAAGTTTATTTTATTTTTGGATATAATATTTCGTTTCCTTCGCTATTTCGCCCACGTCTAAAAGCGTTAAAAAAAGAGGACAAAGGAACGTAAATACATATGGATTTGTTGTTACTCATCTAGTAACATTTAAATACAATACAATGTATTGATTTTTTTTTGTCGTCAAACAAAAAGTCAAAGTCCAACTATAGGAATTTGTTTAAAATTGTCATTCAGGCCGTCTGTGATTTCAGCATGAATGCGTGTCTTTCGCATTTGAATATTGACAGTGTTTAATTTTAAATGAAAACCAAAAAAAAAAAAAAAAAAGAGAGAGACTAAATGGAGAGGGTAAATAAACAAGGTCTATGGAGGTCACAAAAAATGTCATTTAAAAATGGCGATGACGTTTTGATCATAGTTGAACATCAAGCAAAGAAATATTTTGTGTAACATTTTTTACTCTTTTGTTAGATTTACAAATCTTTATAGAATTATTTAAAATAAATGCTTTTTCTTAAGAGATTACAAAGACTTTTGATTTTGTATTGTGGCTAAACAGGAGGATAAGATATCCTACCTTAACTATTTCAAGTAATTTATGCTTGTCAAAATGTAATACTCAAGAAGTAAATGAAATCATTAAATAGAAGAAAGAAGAAAGCAAAATCCTTTACGGGAAAGAAGCATGGGGTTTAGTGTCGCCCATTTTTAGAGAAGGAGAACTGTCAAATATAAATCAAATCCAGAAACCATAACATCCTACCTTTCTAACTACTACAAATCTAGAGTGCTAGATTGCTGCAAATGCATTTACACAACCTACGTCACCCTAAATTTGCTCGATTAAATTCCTTAATGATTCTATTATATACAAAACTTTGTTCGTCATAATTTTACTACATATCGTAGGTGAATTTCTGAAAAGGTTTGTGCTATTAACGACGAGTATAAAAATAATTTGTTATTAGACATTCAAATGAGTATTTTAATTCATTTTTTTTCCTCTGCTGTGTGCGTTAATCGTTTTTGTTTTTGTTTCAGTTTCGCATTTCATGACTTTATCTTTTTATCGAAACGCGCATGCATAGTCATACTCTCAAATGTGGATTTATACAAACAATTTTGTAAATGATTTTGTTTTGTTGTGGCATTTTTTTTTTCGTTTGTTTGTTGATTTTTTTTTTTTTTTGAAAATGTTTCTATGATTTCTTGTTTTATTTGTCTTTGCATCTTTTGAGAGCGTTTTTTTGTTTTTGTTTTTGTTTTTGTTTTTATTTTATTTAATTTTTCGTCAACAGAGTACTTTGCTTATTCTTTCAGAGTTTGGCGTTGCCAGGAGTTGAAAATTTGTTTTTTTTTTCAGAGTGTAATAGACGTGTTAGTTTAGTTAGCCTGCAATGTTTGTTAAATCTGATATAAAGAATTGATTTAAGAGAATTTTTGAATTTGTTCCCACCTATTTCGTTCCCAGTAGATTACGTTTGTTTCGGAAATATGATCATATTTGTAATTGTTGTTAAATGTTAGCTTTGAATCAATGTAAGAATACTGTTATTTAACTTTAAATGCTTTATCACTTAATTGGTCAACCAACCTAGCTTCTCACACCATCTATGTATATTGCCTAAGTGTCGAGATTTATATTTAATGTTCACTTCGAACGGCAGATTAGAGAAACTTTTTATGGCAATTTTATTCACACTCAATGTTTTTCCCGGAAAGCTGTATTTCATTATCCAAAAGTCTGGGTTGGGGCTGGAACCCCAGGCAAACGTGTAATAAGCTATCACACTACCTACAAGACTACAACAAAATATCTTTGTTTTTCTAATTATTGATACATTAAAGCATCACTTCAAACCTTTTTGTCAAAAGTACTTTTTACCACAAGCAAATATTCCATTTTCAAGGCAGAATAGTACAATTTACTTGTACAATGTTTAATAATGAGAAAAGTTTCTTGTAGCTGTTTTTAATAAATGCACCTCTGGCAACCCAATGTGACTCATGGCATTATACGTTCAGCAATATTTTTTTTCTTTTTTGTGCTTTTGTTTCAACAATGAAATTTGATTTGAAATATTTGTTTTCATTATATTTTTGCTAGGCGGCAACAGTTTGTTATTAGCGTTTATATAAATCGTATAAAAAAAGTATGCACATTAGCATATTGTTGAAAATTCAAAATTAAAACAAAAACAAAAAAAAAACAAAAAAATATATGAAAGAAAATTAATAACATACATAATTAAAATTGAGAGAAATACCAAAAAAATAAAATAAAATAAAAATGTTAAGACAAATAAAAATAAAATATAAAATAATTTGTAATTAAAAATATAATTAATAATTGTGTAAAATTAAGGTGTTGAATAGAAAAATGTTTTTATATTGCATGTTTAATAAACGATATAAATAATACTATTATGCTTCCAAAACTGATTCTATTTGAATTAGTTAATAAAAAAAATATATTTTTTTTATTTATTTAAGTAAATAATTAATATAGTATTAAAAGATTTTAAATATATGAAAATATTTATTTATTATTTTCATTTTTGCTAAAGAACAATTCTGTAAATTCCCATGTAATTATGTACGTATGTATATTTGCAATTACTCTCTTTGCTATTGTCTCATACTAAATAGTCCTCTGACGTTAAATCTCGCGATTTTAGTTGACAAATTGTTTACAAAATGCGTAAAACTATTCTTCCCAGAAATGTATTTTTCAATAAATTCTTGGTTTCGTAAGTTGTGCCACACCAATAATCAGTCTTGTTGATACCACATATTATTGTTTTCATAATTGGTACAAATAATTGTCAATATGTCATAATACTGCAAGCAATTTTTGGTAATCACTATTCAAATTACATTCAAAGAAAATGAGCCAAAGCAAACAGAAGATGTATAAAGATTTCTCTGCCTATATTTGAGTGTTTTAAAATGCTTTTAAAATACGGGAAATTTTGTTTGTTTACCTATTTATTCTGTGAAGCAAAACTAACCATTTTTATGTCTTATACTTAGTTAAATCACTTTAAATTAAATTAAATTACAACGATCGAAATATTCAGAAATTTGTAAAACGATCTGTTAGTTTGGTAGTGGGTCTTATTATTTTTAAACGTTTCTGGATAATTAAGAAAATTTTTTTGTAAATTGTACACATTTTTGTTAGGCGCCTGCTTAAAAAATATCAATCAAAGAAGAAAAGGCATCTACTGTTGAAATGAAAAAATATTTATTTTATAAATAAGGTACTTTATATTCGCACTAGCCTAACAAAATTTTCCTGCGTTTCTTTTCTCAAAACAAATGTTCGCCCTATAATTATGAAGAAAATTGCGCGAAAAAAAACCGTCTTCAAAACAATACAATAATTTGTTAAATGTGTGATTTTTTCCCCATTGTTTTTTTTTTATTTGTTGCTGCCGTATGTTATGAACTTTGTGTTTGAATTTCTAATTAACATCATAACATTAAAAAAATAAGAAAAAAAATTAAACTGAAATTATATTTTGCGTACTTTCGTTTATTTACTTAACCCCATTTAAAGATTGAAAAAAAAGTTTTTTTTTGTGGTTTAAAAATAAGATTTTACTTTGATAAAACAAAAAAATTAAGTTAGTGTGTGTTTTCTATACATTTACATAAATGTTTCAGAAATATAATATGTAGTTGTCATTCCTTGGAAAATATTTACAAAATCATATGAATTTTCGATAGAGAATAGAAAAATCTTAAAATTATCAAATCTATGTCATATTTGTGAAAGTGTACCACGGGAAATATAATACTTTAAATCTGTCCTATTTCAGAAGAATAATTATATTGTCAGAATGTTATAGACGTTAGAATTGCCAATATGTTGGCTAACAAATCAAATTGACAATTACCGATTCATTTACGGGTTTTTTCTTTGCCAGATTTTTCAATTTAATTACCGGTTCGAAACATTTTTCTCATAATTCGGATGGTATTTCGTCTATAACTTGCTAATTTTGGTCTTGTAATGTATGAACGTTAGGGGGTCGGAAAATTTTAGTGGCCAAATGAAGGTAAAGATACGATCTAAAAAGTGAACTCATATGCGATAAATTTGCAAGCATCGTAGAAATGTACGCTGTAGTCAAGATATTACATTTAGAGTTTCTTCTTTTACACCAAGAAAATGCTTGAAAAAAATGTGGGCGTTTAAGGCTATAAACAATGGTATTTAAAGCATTTTGTGTATGTAGATGGCGGCAATTCAGTTTGTTTCATAGCGACTATTTAGTGCATTTTTTCACAAAATTCCATAAAAAATTTATAATTTAGCTGGACAACTGACTTGTCTTTATTAAAAACTGTAATTTTAGAAGATTAGAAAAAAAAATGATGATAACGCTCTAAGAACTTTAGTTCAATTGTTTTTTGAAACTGACAGTAAATAAATTGGCTCCACAATTACAAAAAATTACACAGTAACAATAATAAAGTAATGCAGTATTCTCTAAGAGTACATGAAAGGATTCTTCAAAAAGTACCTAATCAGTTAAAGTAAAGTTTAAAAAATATCTAAAAGCAACCTTATAATTTTGAAACATACTATACTAACCGACATAAGGTTTTCTAAGTTTAAATTAAACTGCGATATATTTTCGGTTACTTCCGTTGCTTGTGGCGTATTAAATAAAAAAAAGTTTAGTAATAAAAAAAATGTAGTTCTTTTTTACTTGAAAAATAATTACCAAAAGGGTTGAGATTCGTAATCTCTATGCCTTCGTATTTAATACAAATAACTTTTATTTTTCCAAAACTGTTATCAGCGTACTTTTTTTTATTACATTTTTGATTTAATTTATAACGCAATTGTCAGAAGTTAAATTTAAACCTAATCGTAGCCATAGGTTTGATTGTCTATCATTGTCTATAATAAACATTCAAATATCTCAATTGCTAAACATAGAGTATAATAGAGTTTTATAAAAATACAAAGAATTTATTTGATTTGAGTGTGTTCCAGTTCCAGGTAAAGTTTATCGCATATCTTGTTTGAGGATTGTCTACATAAAATCGAATATAAATAGTATTTGTTAGTTCTATTGAACCGAAAGAGATTATTGAAAAGTATGAGTGAATTTCGTTGTATTGAAGGGAATGATTATAAAGAAAAACCGAAAAGTAAAAATATTTATTTATTAGCACTATTGTTTTATATTTTTTTAATCATTCAAATTATGTTTTTAACAATATAGCCCCTAGGGAGAATGAACTTAGGATATATATAAACAGTAAATTTAAATTTGGGCCGTGTCCTTTAATTTCATTTTAAACAGTGAATTCAAGATAATTACGAGTAAAATTTTTATTCTGCACAAAGATTTGCTAATTGGAAATATTTTAAAACAAGACAACATACTCTGTATTTGGATAATTTGTATTTAAATACAATAAGTATTAAAAAATACAATCATTATAAACAACTTGGACCTGCTTAAACTTTTGTTTCGAATTTTTTTTGTTTATTTGTTTTTGTAGTTGTATTTCTTTTTTTTACTCTAATCTATTAAACAGAAACGAATCAAATGAATGATGAAGTGTTTTAACAAAATTTGCACGTGATATAATTGTTTTTCTTTTTTTTTTTTTAATCAACAATATTCTGGTGAGTCTGTCAAACAATCAGTCAGTCTTATCAATTTAACGATACTGTTGATACATATTAGACTATTACACTTTCGCAAAATAAATTTGAAAAAAATAATACGTGAAAAAACAAAACTTAATAGTAATTAAAAAACAATTTATTAAATTTTAAAAAATTGTGTTAATTTTATAGCTATTTGAATATTATCAACGTTAAAAATAAAACTCCGTTCGTAAACACCTCAATTGTGATATTAAAAAAATATTTTTATTTTATATTTTTAAATAAATCAATAAAAAATACAAAGAAACTATAAAATTAGTAACAATAATTAAGTGATAATTTATTATTAAAAGTGTAAAAAAAAGGAATTCATTATAACCGCAACAATAGTTATTAATAAATAAATTGCAATTTAATACCTCACAATTAATAAACAATTTAATAAATAAGTAAAATATTAGTAAAATAACAAAACAAAAAAATAAAATATTGTACAATTAATTGTCAAACGTGTGAATATTTAAAAAATATTGTATGCAATTTTTTAATGTTATGGAATTTTCAATGGACACAAAAGAAACTCAAAGGTTCGTTGGTTTATTGTTTTCTTTTACACTTTTTTTTTTGCATTGCTTTTATTTTGTGTGTCATCACTTAACTTTTTTTCACAAATTCGTTTTGTTTTTTTTTTTTTTGTTTCTTCATTTTCATTTGACGTCATAGTCTTTATGCCACACTGACAATCTTTTCTGCCGCAGAAAAAAGTTTTTATTTCAACTAAAAAACATACAGTACCAGAGAAAACTAATCATCATTTGAATATTATTGTTTTTAATATGATTATGTTTTAAAAAATACTATAAAAATTTTACTTTGGATGATGTAGATGTTTTGAATAGGTTTTTAGCTTCTTTTAATATGTGAAAACTAATTTGCGATGCCAATTTTTGTCATAATGAAACTGCATCTGATGGTAAAACTGAAGAGCAACTTATGGGTTTTAAAGCTGACGTGCAAAGTAAAACTTTACAATCAAAGTTTAAGTTTTTAGTTTCTGCCGATAATTTAGTTTATATATTCCTTTTTCAAATGAGTAATCGATCAATAAGTAGCCATATGTATTCACCCCACATGAGTTTTCCCAGCAGAAGATCAATGGAGTCTTAATACTCTTTTTCTAAATGGAATATATGCAGCTAATTTCCTCAAACGCTTTTTCAAACGTTCTATTCATTCTCATTTACATTAATTTTGACCATACATGGCTTAAATTTTGTACAACACTGTATATTCCGTATTGTCCCAAAGATTCATCTGTCGACAGTTTTGAGTTTTTTTTTTTCATTTAATTTTTTTCTTCGGACTTTAATCCACATTAAGTTATAATTTAACTTTAATTATTTTTATTATTAAAAGTATTATCGTTAAATTGGTAATTAATATACAATGTATAGTTATTATTTTCTTTTGTAATATATTATAATGGTAGTGACGTGTGGCAGTAAATAATGAATGTTACTTTATCATGTTCATTATTTACATCGAAATATTGTTCCATTTTAAATTGAATATTTTTTTTTTGTTTTGTTTTCATAGTAAAAAACATAAACAATAATTCTCAATTCATTTGTAATCAATAATTTTCTGGAAAAGCGAATCATTTCATTTTAAATTCTTTTATTATTTTCTTTTTAAATTTTAAACTGTGACCAATTTAGTCCGAGAACTAAGAGCGTATTGTATATCGAATACGTTTCATTAACTACTTTATTTGAGGTTATTTACAAGGTTGTGGTTTCTGTATTAGTTGTCCAGATAAGTAAGAGAAGGAATGGGCTTTTTGTAACTTCTCCGTTCTATAGAAACTTAGACTTATGCACTTTGGAGAAATATCTATTATTTGATTTGGTCTTAGTGCGCTGCTCTTTACGGTTTATGGTTTTTCGTGAAGGGAGAACGGTATACGAGTGTTGCTATTTTCTCGCAATTGACAATTATCATGGATGGTCTGTTCTATTCTGGCCGAGGAAAAAACAAGAGTTCTTTTGACTTTTGGCAAGAATTTAATTAGGGTGTAAGTAGTGGACACTGGTTATGGCCATTGCAGTGGGTGTTTTTTATGAAGAGAATTCTGTTTTATAAAAAACTGGACTAGGCCACCTACCACATACATACATAATTGGCCATTCTTCAGTCAGGATTACTGCCTAGCTTCTCACACCACTTATATGGTGTATGTTAATTTTATACATGAGTGGCGGGACCTACAGTTTAAAGTCGATTCCGAACGACATATTTTTGGGAAACTTTTCATGGCAATTTTATTTACTCTCCGAGTTTTTGCCAGAAATCAGCTGAGAGGAAGCCGCCGAAGAAATATTTTTTCATATTTCGTTTTTGATGTCTGAACCTTTTTTTGTTTTTTTGATTCGAACCCTGGCCTTTCGTCTAATAAGTCAACACACTACCTACTAGACTACGGCGACTTCAGAAACCTATCACTATAGAATTTAACAGTATTGGTCAGTAGTTCTTGGTTCTCAAGGAAACTATATTGAATGTGTCATTAGATTAGGAGGGTGTAATTTTCAGGGTATGACAGAGTATTCTAAGTGAATTAGCGACCTATGGCCTGACCTATGTTGTATTTAATAATTTTTTTCGTATTCCACAATTCCTAAACATCCGAAATAACCGACTGTGGTAGAAGTAATTAAACATAAATGGATTTGATTTATTTAGCACCATTTTTGGGTTCTGTTTTAATATGTAATGAAATGAATTCCTTAAAAATTAATAAAACATTATTGATGCATTGTAATCAATTGTTTAACACTTTTTAAAATCTTTTTTATATTTTATTGCATCTCAATACAATAAACAAAAGAATAATTGTTTCAATATGACTATATAATATTATTAATTATTAATAATCGCACTTCACGAATGAGTTGTAACATTATAACGATTTGGAAATGTATGTATAATGACAGAGATACGTTATAAACAAATTTTGAAAATTCAAAATATTTTCGCTATAATACGCTCTCATCACTAACATTAAGTTTGAAATTGTAGGTAGTATCAACACCGAATTTGGACCGTGTATTTAGCTATTAATTTTAAATGCATATTATTTTAGTAGTAATTAATTACAAGCAATGAAACAATCATTCTGTGACGATTTATTTGAATGGTTAATCTATTGGCTAAGGATTTTCTTTATACAAAAAAAGAGCGCTTAGTTGTCTATAAAGGCTTACAACATGAAATCGAAGTAATTAAAAGATAATTACTCATTAAAACTCATTAAAATTTTAACAGACAATACATCTATAATTACAATTTAAATTGTCCATAACAATAATATTATTTTAAACGTTTCTTTATTCCTTTTTTTTTGATTCTATTGATAAAATTAAAAAAAACATTTTTATATTATTTTTTTTTGTCATTCTGAATAAAATCAGTGAAATATGTGTCATCAAAATAAAGACAAATGTCATGATTATAGTCAAAATAATGAATTAAATCATATTGATGCAATAATTACAATATTATGTCTCTGTGTGTATTTATAAATCAATAAATATAATATAACAAACAAAAAACAAAATAAAATAATGTTATTTACTAGTTGAATGTTATTTGTCGTGATATGGCAATTTTAATTGATTCCATTTGTATTGACAGAAACTCATATCTGAACACACTTACAACGATGATAGCGGCTATATAATTGGAGGTCAATTCGATGTTTATTGATATTTTTGTTTTTATATTGAAGATGCCACCGGACAAACAGATGGAGTTGGGGGAAATTTTTATTGAGTATCTACAACTCAACTACAGTAAATCTGATTAAAATTATTTTGTTTTCTATAATTTCGTGGCGATTGTTGCCTTTCAAGACTTTAATAGTTTCTGGTGTATTTAAATAAACTTTTCCTTTGAGATAATCCCGCGGTAAATGATTTTTTCTGTCAAACTATTTCGAAAAAGTTTGTTTTGAAAAAACATTCTGATACTGATTATGAGTCCTCACATTTACTGATGTTTGTTAGGCTTATCACTGCCAATTGAGTTTTGTAATGCTGCTGAATTGCTAAATGGTGGTGCAGCAAAAACATAATTTTATTATTAATTTTTCTTTTAAAAAAAAAAAAAAAATATTCAATTGCTCATCATAAAACATGATTTGTTTTCGTTTTTTCTTAAGAAGAAACGTATATAAAAAATTTAATTAATGATCAACAAATATAGAATTATTTAAAATTGAATTTTGTTTAAACAATAAAAACTTGTTCTAATTAAATATTTACTTTACAAACATTTTCGATTTTAATTAAATCATATTTTAAATTATTTTTCTTTGTTTGTTTACGCTTCAAATGCAAAGTTTTCAATTAAATTGGGAAATTTATTTCGTTGAAGAATTTTCTGTATTAAAAAGTCATGTCTCGCATTGAAACAAGTCGTTCGTTTTACGATTTATTGCAAATATTTTCAAATGGAGGTATTTTTAATTGTTTTAATTGTTTGTAGATTTTGTAATTATTTCGATTAATTTTCAATTTGTTATTTGCGTTCGTAAAAATTTATATTGGTATAGGAAACGATTTCATCATTCTCATTAAAATCTTTATTTGCTCATTATCATCATATTTTGAACAATGCGTATAAATGATTGTAGCTAATATTCATGAAGTTTATTATACTAAAGATCATTATTATTTTTATTTTCTGCTTGAATATGTCTCATTAAAAATATTTTTAAAATTCATCATTCACAAAAGATTCCTATAAATTTATAATTCTTGTTTACTAGTCATAAAAACGACTGTTTTTATTCTGCGCATTGGTTTATCAAGGTACAAAGAAGTTTAAAATTTTTTGACACTCAAATTTTCATTATTTAAATTTTCTAGTTTGATGATTGAGGGCTCAGTAAACTGAATTTTATGCTTCCATTGTGAAGACATAGCATTGTAGGCCGTATACAATGTTATACATTTTAAAGATGTCCCTTAAACCTAACCGGTAGCTTTACAATTTAGGAAAATTATAATTGCGACTACCGCAAAATGTCTTTGTAGTGATTCGAATTTTAGTTTTAAAGACTCCTTTCTAAGCCCTTTCAAATTAGTTTTAAATCTATTTGTAATTCAAGAGAAGGTTCCTCCAAAAATATGTTCTTTGGGTACTACAGTGAACCTGCAATATATAAAAATTGTCTCTGATTACTGAATCAAAAAATAAAAAATACTGACGTGAATTGATTAAAGGTAATTTTTTAAAACAAAAAGGATCTTTGACCTGTTATATCTAATATAAATATTATATTAATTGATTCAAAGCTTTTTCCGAATCAAATGTAATAATATTTAGTACGATTCAAAGTGTCTTCTTGTGTTAGAAAATAGTGTTTTCGTATCGGAAAAATTAAGTGCTTACTAAAGGCGTTTGTAAGAGAGTATTTTTTTCAGAGCTTCCCAAATTGCAAATGCAGATTTAATAAATGTTCGTCTTAAAAGTTAATTTCTGAGAAGCCATGTCATCAATGCGTTTGAAAAAATATGTATGGTTTACATAATTCATATAATAATATGTGTTTGTAGCAATTTATTTTGAATTTCGTCTTATCTTCGGAAACATCGCGAAGTTGCTTTATTCATTTATTTCATTTCACTACAGCAAAAAAAAAAAAAAGAAATTCCATTTCAAATAACTTATATTTAATCGTCTTCATTGCCAGTAATTTGTTATTAATGTTAAATCATTGCTTATATGTTGTATATAGATTTGAATTTTTTTTATTAATTTTATTTAATATTTTTCTAATTTGCTAACTGTTTTCATCTTTCCCTCTAGGTTCAAATGCAAACCAAAATGAAAATTTAAATACAACAACTACCTTAGGTAGTCCTACCAATAGAAATGCTCCAACAACATCACCGACAAATATAAGTCCAGTTGTAGGATATGAAGAAACCCAAATACAGCAACAGACTGTAGCTTCCAATGTAGCAGTAACAGTAGGTACAAGTTCTACCGACAGCAACATTGTACCCGATAATAATGAAGTTTGCCTAACACCTCCTCAACGTAATTCTACAAATTCCAATGATTTCCAGCAGCAACAATCGACACCAAAATCAACGCGTAATACAAGTATAGGCCAAACTCATGGCCAGGCACCCTCAAACGCTACGACATCGACAACTTTAGATTCACACAGTTCTTCACCAGATCATTTAAATAATAATAATCGTGAAAGGGTGTCTGTAGCAAATGAAGAAAGTCCATTACCACATACATTCAATAATATTGAAAGCAGCACCTTAAATGAGTCGCAGCTAGTAGTCACAGGAGACAACGCCGTTGATACTGGTGGTGGTTTAGGCGGAGGAGGTGGAGGTGGTGGTGGAGGTGGGATTGTAGTTACCAGTAACCTTTCCACGAATATACCCTCACAGCATAATCAACAGGTGTTAAGCAACTATCAGGGTATTACAACATCTTCGGGATCAACGTTAACTACTGGAACTCAAAACGGTACTAATCGTAATTACAATCCCATTATGATACCACAAAGACAATCACTATTACCCTGGGGTACACATTCACGTTCCTCTATAATCAATGTTATACCGTATACAAATACAACGGCTACCGCCAACATAAACACCAACCAATTAGACCTTAACGAAAGTAACAATTCTCTAAGGCCGGGAGAAATTGTTATGCGTAATTTGTTTACCGATTTCACTTTGCAGGCGGAAAAGAAAATCGAACTAGTGATGTTAGAGAGTGTGGACAAGCCACTGTCAAAGTTATTGCAACGCGGCGAAGATCAACAATTCGATCAATTGCTTTCTGCATTGGGTAGTGTGGCTGAACATTGTCTACCGTCACTTTTGCACACTCTTTTGGCTTGGCACAGGCGACAATTGTCCGATGCTGAAATAAAGAATGATCTCAAACGTATGGAGAAGTCTACAGTAAATCTCACAAAGCCTCTAAATTCACAAGACATAGAATTCCAATTGCAAAGACGTGAAGCAGCTGTAGAATTTATTTTCTGTTTGGCTCTCATTGAAATTCTAAAACAGTTACCCTTTCATCCGGGCCATGAAGATTTGGTGCGAAGTATTGAGAATTTAGCTTTTAAACATTTCAAATATAAAGAGGGTTTGCAGAACAATCCAAATGCCCACAATATACATATGATAGCCGATTTGTATGCCGAAGTTATTGGAGTTTTGGCTCAGTCTCGTTTCAGTTCAGTGCGCAAGCGTTTCATGAGTGAACTGAAAGAGTTAAGAGCTAAAGAACCGTCGCCTCATACAACACAGAGTATAATTAGTTTACTTATGGGCATGAAGTTCTTTAGAGTTAAAGTGAGTTAACGAAATCACTCATAAGAATAAAAATTAATGATTGCGTTTATTTACGTTTTTTTTTAGATGGTGCCCATAGAAGAGTTTGAAGCGTCATTTCAGTTTATGCATGAATGTGGCCAGTATTTTTTAGAATTGAAAGACAAAGATATCAAACATGCTCTTGCTGGCCTGTTTGTAGAAATATTAGTTCCAGTTGCAGCGGTAAGTTAAAAAAATACTTTCACTTTTTGATTATTTAAGATATAATTTTGACAAATATAACGCTAGAGATTAACAAACATATGGAAATTAAATCCCTTTAAGTGAACACTAATTTTATTTTAGAGAAATTTCAGTTTCTATAATATGCATTCACATGCATATTAGCACATATATAGGTGATATTGCAAAGTAAAGATGAAAATAGTGCTAAAAACTTCACTTTTTTAGTTATGGTTCAATGAAATTTTCTATACTGATTTAACAATGACCCTATCTGTATGTAAAGATAAATTCGAAGTTAACTGGCAAAGACAAAACTTAAAAATTTAACAAAGCCAATGTTAAAATTATCAAAGCAATTTTTAACAGAAGATACAGTAAATAGTCATGGAAGATATTACTCAAATATACGATACCGGAGAATGGAATATCTATTCCATTCTTTAAAAATTATACTCCACACATTCTTGAGTGGAACAGCTTCTCTAGTAATTTGCAAAATAATTTATTTGTTTTAACAACTTCTGGGGAGGAGAGCTATTGTGAAAAAATTGGACTTGCTACAGGTATCCCACTATATATAAGAAACTTAAGGTGTCTCCAATAAAACCCAATTAGTGGTATACCTCAACTAATTTTAGAATCCAAGATGTCGGGCTAGAAACATTCACTATGTTGACATGGTCTGGGGATGATGATTGATTTTGTGGAAAAATATGACTTGCTGCAGGTACCTCACTATATATCCATAGTATCAAGGATTTCAAAACAGACATTAATTTGGGACCAGAGATATAGGTGACGAAGCTAAATGTTTCCTTTAAATAAGCAAAAAAAGTGTTCTGTATAAATAAGTCTAAATCAGATAAAAAATGGACTTGTAGGGGAAATGAACTAGTAAGCTCTTTTAAAAATGTTTTGGTTTTTGTATTTATTAGTTAAATTCGAATTTATCTTCACATTGAAAGCATTGAAATTTTACAAACTTTACATTGGTATTTGGGAATTCACAATTTATCAATAATTTATTTTTTATTATTTTATGTAATGTTTCACTCAATAAATAAAAATTCTTATTATAATTTTATAGGCTGTTAAAAATGAGGTAAATGTTCCATGTGTGAAAAATTTTGTGGAATTACTCTATATGCAGACGCTTGATGCCTCAACGAAATCAAAACATCGTTTGGCTTTATTCCCCTTGGTAACCTGTCTTTTGTGCGTTTCGCAAAAAACATTTTTTCTATCCAATTGGCATTATTTCTTGGCAATGTGTCTAAGTAATTTGAAGAATAGAGATTCTAAAATGAGTCGTGTGGCGTTAGAATCATTATATCGTCTGCTCTGGGTCTATATGATACGCATCAAATGTGAATCGAATTCAGCAACACATTCACGTTTACAAAGTATTGTAAATTCATTGTTTCCCAAGTGAGTAATTTGTGCGAAAATTCAAAGGACGTACATAATTATATTTTTTTTTACAGGGGCTCCAAAGGTGTTATACCCCGTGATACACCATTGAATATATTTGTAAAAATTATACAATTTATAGCTCAGGAACGTTTGGACTTTGCCATGAGGGAAATTGTTTATGATCTACTGTGCGTTGGTAGATCAATAAAGGTAAGCCAAATTTTCTAATTTTTTTTATTAAATCTAATCATTTTGTATCTCTCCAGTTGATTTTAAATCCGGAACGCATGAGTATTGGTTTGAGAGCCTTTTTGGTTGTAGCCGATTCATTGCAGCAAAAAGATGGTGAACCACCTATGCCTCGCACTGTACCCGTTCTACCCTCTGGGAATACTTTGCGTGTCAAAAAAACTTATATTAATAAAATGTTAACAGACGATACAGCACGTAGTATTGGCATGTCTACATATTTTCCTCACGTACGTCGAGTCTTTGTGGACATTTTACGAGCATTAGACGTTCATTATGGACGGCCACTAATGATGACAAACACTCAAAATCAGAATAAAGAGCCTGATGAAATGTTGTCCGGTGAACGCAAACCGCGCATTGATCTCTTTCGTACATGCGTGGCGGCGGTGCCACGTTTAATACCCGACACGATGACTCCTCAAGAATTAGTGGATCTCCTTTCACGCTTGACCGTGCATATGGATGAAGAATTACGCATGCTTACGCACCAGTCGTTGCAAACATTGGTTATTGATTTTCCGGATTGGCGTCAGGATGTCGTGCACGGTTATACACAATTTCTGGTGCGCGATGTCACCGACACTTATCCGCAATTATTGGAAAATTGTACTCGCATGCTTTTCGTATTTCTAAATATATGGCGGTGTGCCATTAATGTCAATGGTAATGGAAATTCAGGCACAAATACACTAAAAACTCCAACTACTACAACAGTAATCAATACTGGTGCTTCTAATGCAGTAAATACCGGACAAGCTGGTGGTGCTGCAGTTTTGGGTATTGCTGGAAAAGATACTGCTACCAGCCAGTTATCAAGTGCTAGTAATGTTAAGAGTATGAACACAAATTCCAGCGCCACTTCAAGTATCACGTCCAGTGGCATGTCGAGCATAACACAAGCAACCGTTATAAATATGGCTGAAGCTGGAAAGAAAAACGAAATACCATTAGCCACCACTTTGCATTTTGTCGAAGGCTACGCTTTAGTTTTACTGTGCAATTACCGACCATATCTACGTAAATTAGCCGCAATGATACTGAAAGAAGTGAAAAATTTAATGAAAGCTTTAGGAATACCAGAAACTGAACCTCCTGTTTTGGATGTTATCGATAAATGCTGTCCACTGGTAAGTTCGAACGAAGTTCAGAAATTAATTTAATATTTTTTTTTTGAGAAATATTTTGAAAGTCTTATCTTACCCTTAGCTGTGTATTTACATTCTATGGCTCAACTTATTATGCTTATATTTGTCATATTGATAATGACCGTTGCTTTAGTTCTGAGCACCAGTATATATTTTTTTTTTGTTATTATTAGTTTTAAAATTTTGTCTACTTTAGAACTGAACTTAAAATTTACTTGTTTACAAAATAAATAGATTTATATTGGTAGAGCATGATGTAATATGTCAGTCATCTAACAGCTTAACGCTTAAACTAGTATTTCTTCTCGATTGTCATTAATTTTATTTTCTATGCCTTATGTAAATGAGATCGAAATGGGTGTCGTCATGAAATTAATCTTTATAAATACAGTTCATGAATTTTTCTCAAATTGGTCTATTCTTTGGAAAGCGGAAATATGTAAAAATAGTTTGCTTATTATAATAACAAATAATCATTTCCTATTGACATTTTCAACTAAATTTAGCCTTATGTGAAAGGCGATTAAAAGTCTCCTATTTGCAGCAAGCCAAGTGAGAAGATTTGTAATAGTAGAATAAGAAAAAAAATGTAAGTTACTTAGATGGAGGACTATAAAACTCTAGGAAATACAAAAGAGATGCATAGCTTAGACTTTTAAAATTCTAAGTTCATTAGGTTGTATTTACCACTGTGTTTCTACTTTAGACAAAGTTGAGAAAATATCGGTAACAGCTATCGGTAATAGCTAGTGAAACATATTTACTTTCAAAGTGAATAGGATGTGCCTATCGTTATTCTGAAAGAATAGCTACGCACATCCTTTCTTGAATTTTCCATACCCCTTGCAACCTTTGTATTTTCTTAAAATTCTAAATATTTATAATAAAAACTTTAATTTACTTTTGTTTAATGGTAGAGTGGCTGTAGTTACATATAAGAGAAGGTTTTTAAACAATATTTTATACAATACATTTAATCAGATGAGTTGCTTTATTTTATAGGGATGTTCTCAAATTCAATTAAACAATAAGTTTTGATAACTAGACTGTAACAATTATATACGATAAATGATTTATTTATGTTTTATATATTTTTACTTTTTGTATTTATATTCTTATGAATAGGTTTTGGAGAAGTGTTTGCCACATCTACCACAGGCAGAAAAGACGGCAATACTAAATGCCACACAAATTGATTTGCAATGGATAGCAGAACGTTCAAGTGGTGTTTGGTTGGCTGGTTTAACGGATGGTAAATATTAAAAAATACATTCCCCTCATCACCTTTTCAATGTTTTACCATAAGAAAACTTATATTTATGTTTAATTTTTTTATCACACACAGATAATTCAAAATCATCAACCTCCACTTTAAATTTATCTCAAACAAGTGCGACACCACAACAACAATTTGATCCGTGGTCAGCTTGTTTGTTTGGTTTCCTCGAAAGGGATCGCATTTTACAAAAATGTCCATCAACAGTTGCTCAAGCATGGCCAATTTGTTACGCCAGAGTAACAACCCTCTATAGTGTGGTAGATCCAACGTGAGTATTACTTTTCACTTTAGCTTTCATTTCAAATTAATTGACTTGACTATTTTCTCCCCTTAGACCTGTTAGCGACAATAGAGCATCGTTGTTGCGTTCTTCCGCACCTACAAAGAAAATACCAACTGAAAGCCAAAAGGATTTCTATTTACGACTGTGGCGCAATCAAGTCGTCATGGCAATGCGTTTAGTGCCCCAAATACCCAGTGTAGCAATACGTTGTGCTTCGCCAGATTTAAGTTTAAGGTAAGTCATCTTTGTTATTTTGTTTTTGTTTATTTTTATTTTAGAAATGAATTTCTTCTTCATATTTCCGATTTCATTATTTTGTGTTTTTCTTACAATAACATTAAACATAATCTCTCACTCAAATTTACAAGCAGAACTAATTTTTGAATTAATACTTCATTACATACATATATATGTATTCATTTTTTTCTTTAAAATGTTTTTGTTATTGTTTTCGTTTAAACGTTTGTTTGTTCGTTCTTTATTTTTTAAAGTTTTATTTATTATACTATTTATTTAATTTAATGAGTATTTTGAAGAAAATATCGTTATTTATTAACATTGTATCACAATTTAGTTAAAATACATATTTGAGTAGTTTTAGAAAAAAGTCAAGGGAAGTATTTATAGATTTCTTACTGTGTGAATTTATTATGGAAATAAATAATAAGAATCATAAAAATTAAATGATATCACAATGATATCATCGTAGAGTGAGTTTAAATTATATTTTAATTGTTATTTTGTGCATAAAATAGTATGTTTTTGTTTATGATTTAAAAGAAAAGTATTTGTAAGAATAATAAAAAACGTAAAAATAACATACTAAGATCATTATTGTATGGTACCCACTTTTAAAACCAAATAAAACCAAAATATTTCAATTTGTCTGCACCTTTAGTTTATGTAAACAGATTACATAACTTTCTCAAACGTTAATAAGTTTATAATTATCGTTTAATATTTCAATACAATTTGATATAAAATATACTGTAAGTTTAGACAACGAAGGGAGTTGTATATAAATTCTTATGTTTGTAGTAAGAGTATTCAGAGCGATCGTTCGGTATCTAAAGAACATCCAATGGATATGGAATTCCATAATCGTTCAGAACGAAAAGTACAAAAGCGCAATGAAGGTTATGTTACACTCCCTGAAGAGCTGGTATGGTACCATTAGTGAATTACTTACAGGTTTAATTACTGAAAATTTTAATAAGAAATTCATTCATAATTTCTGTGAAAACTTATACTCTTATTTGATAGATTGTCTTTCCTTGCTTGAAAAATGTAAAATCAAATGATAATGTTTTTAGCATTGACGCTTGTGTAATATTACTGATTCTGAATTAGGGAATAATATTGTATACTAAACTTTTCTGCGGTGAACTCATAGCTAGAGTACTAATATGTCAGTTGTGTGGCAGTTAGAGTACTAGTATGTTAATGTTAGGATTTGATGTTTTATTCTCTTTATTTTTCATATTTTTATTTGCATTTTAAATAAATAAATAAATTCAGTAGAAATTGACAAAAAAAAACAACAATAGGTAGAATATAAAGTAGTTGTTTAGATATCAGATTCTACGTCGGTTATGTATTGTAAATAATTGAAAACTCATTGCTTTCAGGAATGGATAAAAAAGAAGACAACAATAGCTAGAATATATGTTACGTCAGTTTTGTTATCTAAACTGCCACAAGTATCTAAAAACTAATAGTAATCACTCAAATTTAACAGTAGCGGTTCTAAATAGGATGGAAGCTTGGTATTTGGTAATTTTTTTAATATGCCAAACAGTATACTATCTCATGATGTACAGTATGTAATTATCGCACATAAAACAGGTTTCGATTTTAAGATTAGTATTTTCAGAATCATTAAAAGTATAGTTTCGATTTTATCGAAGTGTAAAAAGTCTAGTTACGATGATTTTTGAGAAAAACTTTTAAAGCCTAATCTTCTAAAACATCTAGTACGTATGGAGATTAATATATCAAATAAAAGAAGTGAATTCGCTTCTTAAATGCTTGATGCTCAAAACAACCCGTTCTTTAGTATGTTTTTTTCAATCTCAAATAATAAATTACAATAACAACAGTTTACAGACCTAAAATTTTTACAAAAAATTTTGAATACAAATTTATTCTTCATTAAAAATTTATGAATTTTAAATTGTTGTGTATTTAATTCGATTAGGAAATTTCGATTAAATAAAGTAAACGTTGATATTCATTACACAATGGGATAACTACATTCACTGGCAATCAAGCAGAAGTTTTTACCTCTGGGCAAACGGAAATAGCCTTCCTCACCCCAAGCCTTGTCCCAAGAGTTCTTAACAATCCAATAGTCGAGACCATTTTCACTGCCATAACCCACTATAAGAACAGAGTGATTAACTTCACCTTTATTGCACTCTTCATCAGCATAGATGCCACGTTTGTATAGAAGCAAAGACTCAAGACCGTTGATGGAACAGGCTAGAGGGCCTAAAGTAGCAATAACCTTTTTCATGGTAACCTCATCCTTAGGATTGACGGTAGCAAAACCAGTAATTTCGGCACCCTTCAAGCCGTCTTTATAGGAACAGGTTTGTTGCTTATCGACATATGGATACTTTTCACCTTTAGCAATACCCTTTTGCATGGCAACGAGTTCAAAACCATAGTCATGGAAACCACCATCGCAACCAGCCAAACCAAATTCTCTTTTGCCACAATCTACCAGATTCTGCTCAGATAAATCAATTAATTTACCAGTCTTGCGGAAAACATGACCTTCAATGGCGCCAGCAGCAGCAAAAGCCCAACAGGAACCACATTCACCCTGGAATTTAACGGGGGTAACACCTCCTTTTTCACGCCAATCAAAAGAGTCTGGAATAGGTTTATCTGTTTGAACGACTGCCTTTTCGCGATGATTCTGAGCCTGTTTTCTAATGGAAAAAAAAAATAGATACATAACACATGAACAATCTGATGTTTTTCTGTATAAATTTCAAGGCACGTCTCAACTTACTCGCCTTCAGCAGATTTACGATTACCAGTAAAATGTTTTAAAAATTCTTCATAAGTTACGTCAGCAAAAGCATTAGCCGCTAATTCGAAAGTAGATTTACCAGCTGCAAAAGCTGCATTGTTAGCATCCACCAAAGTTTTGTGGGCATTAAAAACTCCTTCACGCAAAGTTTTTTCAGCAGCAGTGGCATAAGTTTTACCAGCTTGTTGCTAAAAACAAAAAATTAACTTTTGCGTAATTAAGAAAATTTCACTGAATAACTTACTGCAAAATCGGCAAAATTTTTGGCGTCATCTACGAATGGCACATTTTTTAATTGGGAAGCTATCGTGTTCACACCCTTTTGAAAGGTATTGGCAATGCTGCTACCAAAACCACCGAAACCGCCAAACTGTCCCAAAGCTAAGCCGCAAAATAAGGGCAAAATTACTATTGCCAATTTCATTTTACCTATGATTGGTTTTTTATTTGAGATTAAAATAATAAAAATTTATTATATTCGAATGCTGATCTAATTAAGCGACAAACTGGTCGAGAAATAATTTATAGCGTAGAAAATGAGAAAGCGTGTCTGTGATCAACCTACCTTTCAAAACTTATCAGAAATAATGTTTCCATTTTAATCTTTGCCAGCATCTTTTATAGATTTGTCTAATTGTTTATTCGTGTTTATTAATTAACTACCGATTATTGTCTATTTGCTTATTTGTTTGTCTCTGGAACTCAATGTTTTAGATCTTGAGGTTTTTGAAATCTATATTGTATGTAAAGTTGTGTTTGCTAACGGTCAGTGACTTAAAAGAATATAATCAAACTTTTGTTTACTGTTGACATAGCCCATATACGAAATGTTGAACATTTAAGTTATTTATTTTGTTTTTAAGGAATGGAATACATTTTCAATATACATTTACTGTTTTGTTTATAAATATCTATAGAAACTAAGAACGTTGTGGGTGCCTCTTTTGCAAAATAAATACTTATTATCGTATGTCTACGAAAGTCACGAAATTTTAAAATTTTACGTGAAAATTTTTAGTATGTAGCCATATCGTTACACCAAAAACTGAGATTATTTGTAAGAACTAGCGACGATTTACAGTTCACCACAGTTCGGTTCAGAGTTGAATCAAAAACCGTCAGAGTAAAAATTTATTCAGAGTAAATATTTATGACTGTGTATTTAGGAAAGTACAGCAGCTATATTCTACAAACTATGTGTCGCTTATTTCATTATTTCGCCATTTTATTTGAGCCTGTTATTTCAACCCTTAATGTAAAAATTTATAGGTTCAGTATACTTGAGAATATCTTTAATAATGTTAAAACATTATGTACGGTGTCTCACCCGAGGAATGAATATAACAGTTAAAATCATCAAATTTTGTTACAATTTACTAGGCCGATTTGATGAAATGTAGGTAATAATAGAATAGTGGAATTTGAAATTTGTAAATTCACAAAAAGGGTTAAAAATGAAGTGATAGGCTGCGGAGATTGAATTGATTTAGTATATTCCAAGATAGTATCATTACAAATACAAAATATAGATATATCGTGCTTTTAAAATAAAATTAATGAATTTCCAATGCGTCTTGATTTTAATCAAGAAACCTTATAATGTATTCACTCTTTCAAACTGGCGCCACCATCTAAACACATCAATATTTCTTAATTTTTTATTTTCTTTTTTCAAAGTTGAACAGTTTCTACGAATAAATGATACGAGTAGTAATTAATAATATGATAACTTGTTACAAGTTCTAAAGTAGAAAGATTTTTTTTACGAGACCTCAACAGAATACATACATAAATCAATGCGAATAAAATCTACATACGTATTGTATTCGTATGTATTCGTATTATTTTAAAATTTAATTTCAGATTTTTTGTAATAAATCAGACTAGTGATGCACAGTGCAGTAAACTTGCTTCTTCTAATACGAATTTGGTTTTTGAATTTATAAATTTATAACTAGTTTCGAATTATTAAACAGTTAATACCGTTTAATGAGCAAAGAAAACAGAATGATATTTATAAAGCAATAAAATTCGTTTTTTAAAACAACAAAACATTGCCTAAAAAAAAAGTTCAGTTTTACCATTACACCAATGAGCAGTTAATTAGCACAACTTCATAACGCCTTGCCGGTATTACAATAATGACACATCTGAGTAAATATTTTTCAATAAAAATGAATTGAGGTTAGTACTTGAGACTGCAATCGTAGTATAATTGTTCGTGGCATTGGTATCCATATAAAATGATGTTTTAAAAAGAAAATTTAATTTGTCCATAGTTCTAGTTTTGGATACTAAAGTATGCAATTTAACTACCGAAGACTATATTGACATTAGATGATGTTTATTGTTTTGTAAATATCAGTTTAGCCAACCATTTTGTTACTTGCATTAGATTCATGGAGCAAGCGAGTTTAAAATTTACATCAGATGGTAAAGTATTTGGTACATCCGCTAATTTAATATCATATAAGCGTAGATATATTTCAATTGAAATGCTAAGTATTATATAAGTAAATATATATATCTGATTAATTATAAATTTTACAATAAATTAAAGCTTTACCGAGTTGCACAATGTTGTGTTTTCGTTTAAATTTCATTTTAAAAAGAAATATAATTTAAAGACTAAATATGTATCTTTTAAAGTCTACATACATAACATAATTGGCCATTACAACCCTTCAGTCAGGATTACGGTCTAGCTTCTGACACCACCTATGTTATGTATGTTAATTTTATACATGAGTGGCTGATCCTTCAGTTTAAAGTCGACTCCGAACGACAGATTTTTGAGAAACTTTTCATGGCAATTTTATTTACTCTGAGTTTTTGCCAGAAATCTGCTGAGAGGAAGCCGCCGAAAGACTACGAATTTCAAAATTTAGCCCCACAGTTAATAAAACATTCAACTCGGATGAAAAAATTAATTTAAAACTATTAAATTTAGTACCAGAAAGGCAAACTTAATAACCTAATTTAAAACGTTATTGAATTTCCCAAAATGTTGTCATTTGGAACAAGTTGTGCGCTTAATACGATTAATTCTAACAGTAAGAAGTTTTGTTATAAATATTAATTTTTTAAACAAACTTATATGATGCAAATGCAATTACAATGATTCCTTTTAGTTTACCTATGAGTAATCAAGATTTCGAATTCATTAGAAAGCCTTTAGTTATATATGCGTATGACGTCAAAGAAAGCTGTTGCTTAATGTATTTGGTTCATCATTTCATTAGAAATTGCATTTAAAATACTAAATTCGAAATTAATTCTATAATTGCTTTTTTTTAAGTTAATAATGTTTAGGTGTTATAAATCATAGCTTAAGTCCATTTCACCGCTCTTACCTGATGGTCATCTTACACCAGTTTATACTGGACTTTAGCGGCTTGGTATCTGATATTACATCATTAAAAATTTTGTTTGCTATCGAAACTATAAGCTTTAAGCTAAACAAAATATTATTTATTTTCCATAAAGACTGATATTCGTTTTTTTTTTGTTATTTTTAATATTGTTATAGTTTAACAACAAATATTTTGAAATCATTGTATAATTAGGATTAAAAATTAACATCTGGAAAAAAATTTAACGGATTTTAAAACCTGTTGCATTAATAAAAAATATAAAAAATAATAATAACAGGTATCTAGGGGAAGTTTTAAATGATTTAATATTTAATTAATGGAAACTGTTTGGAGACACTCTACGGCAATAGAGTATGTATGATAGGTTTATATCACAATAATTTGCTGAGCTTTGTTTCACTGACAGTATTAATGCCTCTATATACTTAACTACTTACTTAATTGCCTATTACAACTCTTCAGTCAGGGCTATGATGTAGCTATTTACACCACTCTTTCGTCATACGTGTTAATTTTATACATAAGTCGACTCCGAGCAATTGGTTTCTGAGAAACATTTCATGCTAATTTTTTTTTGACAGTAGCATGATAAGATGATTTTCGTATAGTCTGCAAAGTAGTTGTAGCATTCTCTAACACTTCAAGTGGGGTGGGTTAGGTTATTTATATGAATAGATATCGTTAATCGAAATTTATTGATATGACAGGCCATTTAAGCCTATTGTTCGTTAGGGTTGCAAACAAACTAAATAGATAATAGTAAAACTAACTGTAAATTATTTTATTAATTATATTGAAAAACATCTGAATGTATAAAAAATTAAAGTAATGTTTGATTTGTTAGCAAAAGAAAAAAAAATAAGAAAATACTTCCCTTTGACAAGCTGTCTCATCAACATCATCATTAATTTTATTGGTGCCGATGTAATCGTGTTGTATTTCACAATTGTTAATTATTTAAACAATTTATTATAAATAATTATGAATAACTAACATATACAGCAAAAATATTTATTTAACATAGAAACTATTTCATTATTATTGATATTAATAATTATATTTGTATTGTATGTATTGTATTGTACAAAAATGTCTGTTTAATTAATTAAATTGATATGATTTACATTATTTTTGTACATCTCCTTTAGATTTAACATTTTAAACCGTGTTGTCATTTTTAATACTCAATAATCATAATTAACCTTTTGAATGTTGAAAAAAAAAAAACAAAACAACATATTTCCACCAATTATGATGGTGGCGCAGGGTATACATATAATAACAATAATATACCGTGTTGTATAATTTGTACTACAATTACAAAAAAATCTACATCTTTTCATGGATTCACAAATTTATTATCATTTTATGGGGTATTTGTTTTCAAAACTAAAAAAAGAAATTCAAACGATTCTTTTCAAGTCTGTAAACTAAAATTGTATATGATTTCCCACTTTTTTTATGTTTTTTTTTCTTTACCATTAGCATTCGTTCAATTCAATTCTCACCCATTTCAATGCAAATTTCGAAGATCAAAGTTCAAAATTCATAATTTTAATGTTTCTTTATTTAGTTCGCGTCATAAGTATTCTCAGTTTGTTTTTCTCTTCATATACCACACTCTTGTTTTGTTTAATTAATTTGTGTTTTGTTTATGTATTAAAATTTCTTTTAAGAACTTCTGTTTATAATTTTGTTTGTGTTGTTGGGTAAAATTTAATTTTCGAATACAATTTTTAGTTTACAAGATCAATCGGATTCTCGTTCTCTATCCGATTCTTTGGACAATATACCTTCAAATGTATTTGGACCTGAAGGGATTGTAACCCGATTCACTTTGCCGCTGTCCTACGGTCGCAAAGAGGCGCGACAAAAACGTTTAGGGTAAAGATATAAAGAAACTTACCAACAAAATAATTAAAAAATAATTTGAAACCAAAAAAAAAAGAGAAAAAAATTAAATAAATTTACATGTTTAAGTAAAAATTAAAACAAAACCAAACAAAAAAAAAATAAAAAATATAATTTAAATGAAAAATTAATCCCCGCAATACTTTTAAACAGTTTAAAGAATGGCATAGAATTTAGTAAAAGCTGTGTGATAATATTTTAAGTTAAATTAAGTAGAACGCTTAAAAGGCATGTACAAAGCGGACAACAAATTGAATGTTAGTTTGTCATTAGCTGCAAAGGCAGATAGAAAATTAAATAAAAGTAAAGTATGTAAAATAATAATAATAAGAAATATTTTCAATCGTTTAACAGTTTGAAAGTTTTAATTAAATGGAGACCCACTTTTACTAACCGCTTGAGCCATCACAAACTACTAATTTGTCATTCGCCTTTTAAAAGTCAAATTGTGTCACAAACAGGCACCACGATGTTAAGCACAACATTTCTACGAGTATATTGGACCACAAATCCTATGGAATTGAAAAATTATTTTTATAGAAATTTAGTCCAATATCGAATGAAGTAATTTGGTCCGGGTATTTAATTATGCAAGAATTGTCAGATCTGCCTGTACTACCAATGAGGAAAGAACGGTTGGCCCATTTTTCTATTGAAATCGTTTCAAATCTATATCCGCTTCCTCAAAAAAGTCTTGGTTGTACCAATATTTTGTTACTGCTTATTTAATTTTGCTTTGTTTCACAATTAGTACTTAATGGAAACCCCGAAAATAGTCTAACCAAGTCCAAACAATTTAAGAGGGACATAAAAGATGCTCACAATATCGTCATTATAGAAAAGAACATTGTTCTCTTGGTCTCTTTTTTGCTTTGTTGCTGTTTTCTTCACATTTAAATCGATATACATATACATATGTAAATATATCAATTTTTTTGTTTAATGCAATCGAAATGCTAGTGATCGATTGTATCGATTGTTTTCAGCTTATAATCTGTCCGAACAACAAGTGGCTTGTTTAAGGCGATTAATTTTGTTATAAAAAGTGTCTCCTTCTATAGAGACTTGTGAAAATCGATTGTTTCAATCCTTTTCAACAGGAACAACGGTTTTTATGAAAGAAGCGTGTTGTCATTACTTAGAAAAAAAGGCCACAAGTTTTCAAAGAAATTTATACATATTTATCCTCTGTGATATTATTCTAACTAATATACGAAATATTTTACAATGAAAATGATAATCGTACTTGCAACTTGTGGCATTTGTTTTCTGTCAGCCTGTACATGTCTTTTAATATTTTTTTTTATGTTTAAAACAAGCATTGTATGAGTATGTCCTTTATTTCAAACATTATAAAATTCCTGCTTTATGTTATTTTTTGTTGTTGTTTTTTTTTTTGTACATTTACTTTAATTTAATTACATTTGAATGTAATATTTTGTTTAAAAAGTATTTATATTAAAGGTTTAAAATTAATTTTGATTGTAAGGTAGTTAATGTGTTCCCAACCAAAGCCATAATTTCTTTGTTAACAAACAGTTCCTTAACTGATAAACAATGAACCTGAAATGACCTCAACTAGTGTTACTATTATTAGTTTTACTCTGTCTTTATTAGAATAACTTAATAATAGGGGTTATTTTGACACCAGAATGTTGTATTAATCGCATATTGTTTTCCTTTGTTTATAACAGCGTGGCGGATTTGTTTCAACATAGTATCAGATTAGGCGAATTGCTGATACTGATGTCCTATTTCACTAGGACAATACTCCAATTGAAATTATGTTCGAAATTTTCATTCAAATGGCATTAAAAAAAGAAGATGTTGTAGTCTAGTAAGTAGTGTTTTGTCTTACTAGACGAGAGTTTATGTATTCAAAACGATATACGAAAAAATGTTTCTTTTGGCAACTTATGATATTAGAAACCGTGAGTTCCAGTCTTTTCCTACGCTTTGTTAGGCCAATGACTTTTGTAACCGCCATCGTATAATGAAATTCTATTGCACTTTCTTCAATTTACGCTGAACAAATCCGATGCCAATTTTGTAAAAAATAATTGTGAATTGTTAATGAAAGAAATTGTGTTGTGTTAATTAATCCTGAAATAGTTTAGTTTTTAGGTTTCCATTAAAGTTTAATTTAATTGATTTTCTTTGCTTTGATATGAACTTAAAGCTTTTTGAGAACGTAGTTTGTTTTGGCCTATTTAAATGATTTTTATGTTTGAAATAAAACTGAATTGAGGAAAACAATTTTTAATTAACTATAATGATAGTTAACATTTTAGTTTAACAAAAACAAAAAAAATATGAACGTTATTATTATTTTATTTAATAGATTTAAGACATTTTAGTTGTAAAGAAATGTTATTTCTAGAATTTATTTTTAATGATTTGTTCTTTAGTTTTTATGAATTTGTTTTCATTATAATTCTTTTGAAAAAAACCATAAAATAAATTTAAACAGAGAATAAAGGATTTTAATATTTCAATTTTACTTTTTCTAGTTCATCACCAGATTCTTTAAATGCTGATCGTAGCGATAAATCCGCTTTGGGTATGGCTTCACCTCAGGCTCTCTATAAATTGGTTGTTCCCTTATTACGCTGTGAAGTGGCCGATGTACGTGATGCTGCTGTTAATGCATTGGGAATGATAAATCATGATGCTCTCAAGTAAGTTGATAAACAGATACAAAATTAATAACTCTTATGAAAAAAAAAAAAACAAATACAGAGTCACTCAAGTTCGAGTTTATTTTAAATACAAACGATGAAAAGTTTTCTATAGCTTCATAGAAAATAGTTTTTTGCGATTAAATTTGTGTTCTTCCCGTATCACGTAGACAAAACCAGCTCCTTTTTTGTTTTGAATTGTAATGGGAATTACTTTCACGTTTTTAATGGCAAAATTTCTTTAACTTAACGCGTACCTGCTATACGTATATCGCATCAAACAATACATATTTTAAAATAATCCCATTTTATATTTATTTTAAGGAAAAATATATCTTTTGATTTTTTTCCAATTGTAAAGAAAAAATCAAACTATCTGCAGATACACAATTTGTTAACAATTTGTTGTAATAAATTAATTTTAATATAAAGTATTAATAATTATGTAGTGTAATGTAAAATAGTAATAGGCTTATATGCGTGTAGCAAATTTTTTAACAAACCTATGCTGCTGTTTATAAAAATTCAAAATTTTCTGTTCCTTGTTATTTACTTCCTCTCATTTTGATTAAAAGGATTTTATTACAGGCAAAAATTAGTTCATAGGGAACTTGAGTGTATTTTTTTTGTTTTGTTGTGACCGAGAAAAAGGTTTGTTTTATTTAACAACTGTATGTACATATATGCCTAATTATGGACAATGTTTTTGTTGACTGTGTTCTCTTTCTGTTCTATAATTAAAGTATCAGGTAAATTAAACTACGTACAATACTTAAAGTACTGATTTTTCAGTAATTTAATTGAGTGTTAACAAATTTTTTTCGTAAGCTTTGAGTATGAAGAACTATTCAGCATGAAGGCAGAATTTGACATAAATTTTAACAACTTCTATTTTTTAGAGTTTTTTGAAGGAAGAAGTTTTGAAGAAAAAAATAATAATTTCTAGCCACTTAAAGGACTTGAATTTATTCAATAGCAAGAGAATTTTGTACGTGGCGAGCAATCCAGGAATTACTCCCCAGAAAACTCATAATGAATGATGCCTATTTTATATTTAATTATAACGCTCCCTTAATTCAAGATAAAAATAACCGCTTGTCATTTCCTGTTATTTAGGACAATGAATGCTAAAGCACAATTCCCATTGGGCCAATATATCAGCTAAACATTTTCGATCGTGAGCTGATAAATAATCTCCTTTGGAGATGATAGAAATCGCCTTTTTACACTTTTTAACAATTTAGTTACTTATTAATTTGAATACTATCTGAGTAATTTAGGCCATATGTTGGATGTTATGCAACAGCCCTGAGTCTCTGGTGGGTATTATACAAATAATCTAGCCCACTACACACTAGACTACCAGGGCATCCAGCAAGTATTTCTTTGTTCAGAATATCTTAACTGTATTGCGGTCATAAATGTTGTTTAATTTGTTTCTTACCTCAAAGTGTTTTTATGCTGGATTTCAAAACTGATAAATAAAAAAATACTTTTAGAAAATAGTCATTAGAAAATTTGCGAAAAATTTTCATGTACGTTAAAGCTTCTCTAAAATTTAAGAAATGTATGCTGACGTTAGAACACCTTGAAATATTTGATTTAATTTTTAGCAAAATTAACTTTCTTCATGAATTAGAGAAATTGTTTAATAGCTTGTGCACAAGCAGACAAATTCATAGGGTTTTAATTTATATTTTAAAATTAAGTTTTTCACATTACTCGATTGATAATCAATTCCAACACTGAATCATAGACAGAAACTCACCTTTTTTTTTTTTTTTTTTTTTTTTTTTTTTTTTTTTTTTTAAATTCTGCCTGACCTAGACCCAGAAGCTAGTCAGTCATTTTTGTGCTAAATTTAGGGAAAAGAAAAAAATATCAGATTATATCGAATCAGACCAATAAAATGATGCCATTCTCTCAATTTAGGAGCGTATGTCCTTAAGTTTCTCGTGTGAGATCACCTCGAGGTTACCAAAGTAACTTTTTGATTGGATTAACAGTATACTTTATCTTCTTATCTTGGCATGTTATATTGTTATGAATTCGCAGTATTTTGTAAACGTAGTCTCTTACCGATGTGTCAGTTTATTAGCAACTTAAACAAAATCTATTATACGCCATCGACACTGGGATTAGGTATTATAAAGCATATAATGCTATATAAAGCAATCAATAGTTTTTTTTTGTAACTTCCATGATTGCCTGACTATTTGTGGCCCACTTCTATGAAAGGGCAAAATTTTACATTTTGAAAACCAATCCCCTTTTTTAAATAGTCTATGGGCTTTCTTTTTCTAATTCTTTCTCGCATGGATTGTATTATCTTTATAGACTTGAGGATTTCCATTGATTTCCGGGCATTAAAATTTGTGTAATTCTGCGGAAATCTATTGCTGTTCACAGTACATCGTGAACTGGATCATCACTTCCAATTACTTATTCGGCCATTAAAAGCTGTCTATTCCTGATTCTTCATGCGATTTTCTCCAAATTACTACTATTTTTACAACATTTTGTATTGTATTGCTGTGATCATTCACCATAATACACAATTTTCACAATTTTTCCTAGGGCTGTCCTAATAATGAGTTAAGGAGTTATGTTACCTAAATGTTAGATAACAAGAATTCTAAATTTTACAATCTACTACAATTTCTTTTAAAACAAAGTTTTTAATCGTTAATTAATGTTCAACTTTAAACGACTACATGAACAAAAAGCTTATTCACTTTTTATTCGATCATTGAGAGACTCTAGATTATCTAATCTAAAAAAGATTATGTTTTGCGTTGTATGTTTTCATGTCATCATGTATCGCCTTTGTCTACTCCTGTATATTTTACTTTTATATTCCTGGTATTGGAATTGACTTGATTTATCTTTTAATGTTTAACTTTTTTTTTTCTTTATAAAACGTGTGTGGTTGACATCCGTTCTTCTATAGAGAAAAAATAGCGTATAGAGAGTGTTATTTAACATTATAAATTGATAATTCTTTAAACAACGAACGCTTTAAAAATGAAAAATATTAAAGAAATTAAGAACAGGAATAATATTTTATTTTAAAGCATAGTGAACGTTATTCAAATAATGGAAAAATAATAATTGTTGAAAAAATAACAGTGGTATTTAGAGCGAGAGTCGAATAATCAGTTGCGGTACCATACCATTCGATCTAAAGGGTTTATTTTATTGTGATCTTTATACAAAAAAAAATATGGGATTTCATATAAAAAATGGAAATTTTATAACTTTTCTAGTATTTTATCTCTACATTATTGTATTGTATTTTATTCAGTACGATATTGTATTATGTATGGTAATCAGGATGCAGTCAGGCCTAAACTTATTTACATATTCTTATTTATATTTTAATATCATATCACATACAATTAAAAGCAAATGTAGAAACTTTACGTTTATAAAGGAGTTTGGAATATATCATATACGAGTACATAACAACGTATTTAGTAAAACAAATTTCACTTTATTCATATTGTAAGCAGTTTGGTATTCCAGAATCGTAATTCGTACTCTAGGCATATTTTTGTAGCAGTTCACCCTTGTACTGATATAAACGTATTGTAAAAAACAAATGTTAGTATTTTACGATTTTGTTTTTGTAACACTTAAATTTCTATAAATTATTAAGAAGTGATTTAAAATTTTTGTTTTTGTTTTCTTAAAATTTATTTTACAGAGACTTGATGGAGGAATTAGTCGTCTACATACGTGAAGCTGTTGACAGGAAACAAGAAAACATGCGAAGACGTAGAAGACGTGATGCCCTACGTTTGCAATTGGTAAGGGTACTGGAAAAAATTGCTGAAAATGGCACATTTGGTGTCAGGTAAGTAAATAGAAAAATAATAGCAAAAGAAAATTATTATATATTCTGTTACTTGGTTATCGGCTTAATTGTGCAAAATATCATGAACGTTGATGCTAAAAGGCACTAAAAGCTAAAGAGATAATGGAAATATAATTTTGTTCTTTTAATTTTAAATTCATAGCATATGAGTGACAGAACGTTTACTTGAAGTCTAGCATAAAGGATTTAAATAATAATTTATAAGTTACTTTTTTTAAATTAAATTATTCAACTACTATTCATAACCATCATACAGAAAGATTAGCACACTACCTACTAAATTTCATAATAAATCACAAAAACTTTGCAAAAGTGAATGAATTATTTATTTGGGACCATAAATGAATGCCCGGTATTTACTTTTTTAAAAATAATTTCATGTAACTGTTGCTGTTGGCTTTGCCGCATATGGTCCATTCGAGAGCTCCGACTATTCTAAAAATTGCAAATCAATTGCTGAAATTTGCAAAGCGCACTGCAAGACATATTGTTAAAAATGTACACATAATAATGAAAATCATAAGCTAAACTTTGCATAACGTTTCGTCTCATTATAAGCATACAAAATATATTGTCGCAGTCCCAGTGTCAGTTCCAGGAATTTATTCAAAATGGCAATGAATATATTATTATACAAAATTGTGTAGTTTGAAAATGTTATATAAAGGATATAATGCTATATAAAGCAATCAATAGTTTTTTTTGTAACTTCCATGATTGCCTGACTATTTGTGGCCCACTTCTATGAAAGGGCAAAATTTTACATTTTGAAAACCAATCCCCTTTTTTAAATAGTCTATAATTTTAATCCATAATAATAATTGACTACCAGTAGCATTCATAGTCACGTGGCATACATAAGTTAAATTTTATAAAAATGTAAACTTTTTCTTTACTTAATGTTAAAACAATACATGTGTTTTTCACTTTTTATGCAGTTTTTATTTTCTCGAAAAGAATAATAATAATGCCATGAGCTTTCATTCATTCGTATGTTCTTCTTAAAATATTAAATATTAAAGTATATAATAAAATTATAATGATGATGACATTTTTGTTTTCTTAAAATCTTAATTAAATATTTCATGTTTATGTTGACACCAGTAGCAACTCAAAGGGCAACCAATACCAATACCACTGATTCCTTTTGTTTTTCCGCAATTTAATTAGGTTATTATTCTTTATGTCAACATTTGAATTTATAACTTTATTGTTTTTCTTCTTACTCACTGTCTACATTCATTATACGGTCTAACTTTTTCCTCCTTTGATAATATTTAGCACTTGTGTTCTGGAACGTGATACAATGTCTTTGCATCCGACATTTGTGGAATATATCGATGGTGCCATGCAGTATTTGATTGCTGAAACGGATAAGGATAACATCAGCATACGAGAAGTCAAGGCTCATTTTTGTAATTTCATACGGAAAATGATAAAGAACTTTTCATGTAAGTAAATTATTTGATCTTCTCTATAAAAGATTTCATTAGAATTATTATTATTGCTACTAATGTAAATGCAAATTGATATTGAATTAGTAATATTCTGTCGAACAACAAAAGTCAACACTTTTAATTTTCAACTCTATTTCATAATACTATCATGATTGACATTTGTTGTCCGTTATTCTACTATTAACCTTACCATCATCATTATGATTGTAATCTACAAGTGTATGATATCGATTCGTTTCCTTTACATTTCATTTTCATTTGGTTTTGCACTTTCTCTCTCTTTCTACAGTGGAATCGTGTGCTACATTATTGACACGTGACTTAAAGCGAAATCTTTTCAATTTATTTGCAACTTGGTGTGGTACATTCTCAAAGCCCTTGGGCATCGCATCACAGATTGGTCAGAGTGTTGAAGAGGAAAAATTACAGTTTAGTGCTTTACAAGTAGGTTTCTTGAAGTGACTGACCAGTATGATATTATTAACACATCTTTTAATCTTTATATTTATTTTTCAGGCCATGTCTGCTCTTTTATGTTGCGGTCATGTTTTTTATACACCGTATCTATCGGATGATGGTATCATTTATAAATGGCTTGACATGCTTTTAACATCTAAAGATGAAAAGGTGCGTGTGTATGAGTTTTTCGTAGAATACGTATTGGCAGTTGTTTCCCAGAATTTATTTTAAGTTTATTATTTCTTTTTTTTTATATTTTATTATAGATTTATCAATTGGCACGTGATACTGTAGTTTTACTTTTAGAATCAAATCCTGATATGGGCCAATTATTAGAATGGGTTATTGATCGTTGTTATACATCGACACCAAGAGAGGCAGACGCTTGTTTCTTAGCTTTGGCGTCCATATTTAGTGCCAGGTAAGTTAATTAAAAATTTTTTTGTAGAATTTGGAAATTTTGCGATCACATTTAAACAGTTCTCAATTCTTATCTGTTTCTGAAGTAAGTTATAGCTTTCTTTTAGCAATCAGTTCATAAAAGAAGCGTTTGTGATTTCTACAAAATAAAATGATATCGTTACAGTTCTTAGTTAAGCTTTCCTACACAAAATTGGGAGTTTGATGTGAATTTTAGAGTATTTCTTAACTTTCAGAAGAGTTACTGTGGAATTATGAAATGATATTAGTGAAGGTACGCTCAACCTCTCTTTTAGCGTATAGGTATGTCCGCTATTACATTTCCTATCCTTAATATCGATCCATCCATATTGAAGAAAGTTAATTTGGAATTATCAGGTTGTACAACATGATGTGACCCTCCAGCGACGCCCTGGACATGAATGTGTTACTGCAGGGTACAGTCTGAAGGTCTGAGAGTAGTTTTATTCTCACACCTTTGTATATGTCCTCTTTCCGATAGGATTTTAATCTTTTTCCAGTATTGTGCAAAGTTCTTTCAGGAAGATTGTAGTGTTCTAGCTAAATGTTATTGATCTAGAGCATGTAGATCAGTAACATTAAGTCCGACCACTCTTGCTCTTACTTGCAAAATGCATTTCGTACATTTCGTACCCTCCAGCGGCGCCCTGGACATGAATGTGTTATTGCAGAGGACAGTCTGAATGTCTGAGAGTAGTTTTATTCTCACACCTTTGTATATGTCCTCTTTCGGATAGAATTTTAATCTTTTTTCACTATTGTGCAAAGTTCCTACAGGAAGATTGTAGTGTTCTAGCTAAATGTTATTGATCTAGAGCATGTAGATCAGTAACATTAAGTCCGACTACTCTTGCTCTTACTTGCAAAATGCATTTCGTACATAATAACTTTCAAAATTAAACAGATAAATATCATTGTATACTTCGTTAGAACAATTTTTTTAAGGATATTTTGTTATTTTTTGGTGAAAAAAGTGTATTTTTATTGTATTTTTATTAAATTCATAAAATCAAATACATGCAAGGAGAAAATTGCTTTACTATGTGCAAAATTATCATTAACATTGAAAATACAGATTAGTAGTGTACCATTTATAAATACTTATGTTTTACTTTTATTATCATTTGCCATGAACACAAAGTTTACAGTGTGATAAAAAAATTGTACAATAGATTTTTCAATTACTATTGCACAGAAATCATAAGCTAAGGTCGATAATAAAACTTAGAGAAAATGCAACTAAAAAATTAACATGGATGGAATGGGGAGTTGTATTTTGTATTTTTTATAGTTTGAATAATTTGTTCAATTTATTTGTTGTCGGAATTCTGTTCTCCGTTCTATATAAAAAAGTTTATATAGTTTTGTACGTGTAACTTAATTTATTTAAATTTGAGTTTATACTACATATGCTTGATGCACATTTATACCCTGAGACGAAATCTTTGTTTATTGGGAATGCCATGCCGGTTTCCAGATTTGAAAATCTTATATATGGCAAATCGATATTTTCAAAAAAAATTTCCAAATGGCAAGATTTCAAAACTGATGTTTGAACTTTGAGTTCTCGTCTGGTAAGCTCTATTTACTAGTCCATTTATATGGTGCTACAGCAACCAATCATCACTCCCTTCAAAGGCAATTTTCGAAAATGTTCATAAAATATCGAAGCCTTAAAATTAATTGTGCCTAAATTTTAAAAGCTGCATAAACAATCATTTGCAACCGCTTAAGGTTGAAAGCATGCAATATATAGGTTTCACACGAATTAAGACTTACTGCACCGTTAAGCCAGGTACGGTGAGTCAAGTCCTGATTGAAAGGTAAAGAGTTCATTTGCTTTTTGGTCATGATGATTAGCAGCTAACTGTTAATACCTGCTTCTCTACAGTTGACCTCTAAACTCGCAGATAAATTGTTAAAATGTTAGACTGCTTAAAAGAAATAAAGTCCTATTGTCGATAAATTTTGTTGTCTAGAAGCGGAATTGTGCACAAATAAGATAAAGCTCAATGACTTAGGAGTCATTTCAGACTAAGCGATTTTGGTTTGAATTTACTTATTCATGCGTCTTATAGACGAACCTGGAACCTGGTTTTGCTTAGAATTGCGTGTTTTCAACCTGAATGTTACTAGTATGATAAATTTAAATAGAACTTTAAATTATTTTTGAGTTACTTTTCTTGGCAATTAATTTTTATTTTGCACTGTATGTAGACTTAACATGATGCACAGCATTTTGCTTCATAAGCTTTAAATGGGTTTATATTTTTAATTTTGAAATATTTTTATTAGTTTTATAATTTATAATTATTTTACACACTTTTTTCGAGTGATAATAGGAAACAAAAAATTTTACACTAACACGAATGCACGTTATGTATGCTGAGATGTTTTCTGAAATATATATTCAAAGACTTCTCTAATTTTAGAATGTGATTACTTTTTATTTCTTTTATATTCTCACTGCTTAAATTTTTAAAAACAAAAAATAAGATTATATACTTGCAAATGCTGCAATTTAAAATACTTTAAAACGATTGACTAATAAGTAACTCAATCTATTGTGTGAAGAATTGATTTACTTTTAACGTAGTGTAATGTAAAAATAATGACTCTGTCACAGATGGTGATGGGCGTACATATGATACTCTGTAGTCTTTGATTTTGTATGATAACTGATTTTTAATATGGGTAAGGTGAAAGAGTATACAGTTGATTTAACATCCAACAGTTGCTATGCTTATGAAAAGCTTGTTCTATCTTCGCTTTGCTCTCCTGTTAGTCATTCGACAAAGAAGATAAAATATATTACCTCCTATAAGTCTTTAGGATTAAGATGTCTAGAAGTTGGCGACTATTATGCTGCACATAACTACTGGGAATCTTTGCTTATTACACCTAAAGATCGCATAACGTTTGATGCAATACTAAGACTGATGTAAATGTTTCTGAGGCAATCAGAGATATGCCCAAAGACTGGATTAAAATTAAGTCTTTACTAGATTAGTCTTCACCACATGCCAACCATTCTTACAACTCAAGTCCTAATGATTATGTAGTACATACCAAAAGTGAGAGAATAAGAGCATAAATATGTGTATAATATTTATTATTTTAAAATTCAAGCTGTATTTGCGTCAAAGAAACCCATGACCACAATTCCTATAACTCTCATTTCTGTATTCCAACATAATGCATTCCATGGATTGGAGTCATCTTTAGTATATTGGTCTCAATTAAAAAAAAACTTACGTTAAATTGTTTTTGTTGCTTAGGTCCAGTTGGATAGTTTTCCGAGTTGCAAAGTAATCAAGCTACGTTGTATCATAAATCATGATGATGTAAATTTTTAAGTCAATTTTTTTTAAGGCTAGAAAATAAAATTCTTCTTTTTTTATATAATTCCAGAGAATATCCCTGTGATCACTATACTTCTGTTATCACTGTTACTCTTCTGATGACTGGCTGTCCACGTGTTGAAGTACATTCCACTGCTTTACTTTTGTTACAAATATTGGATAAACGTTTCTTTGGCAGTGTGGGTCCATTACATTCAGAAAATGAAAAAGGTATGTTTTTACAGCCATATTAATAACAATATTAAAAACGAAATAATTGAATAAATTAAAAAATAAAAATGGTGAATGAAAAAGTTTGTGTCTGATCTTTGTAATTAAAAGATTGTCAAATATAATAATGTTAAGAATTTATTTTATTTTAAATTGCAATTTTATCCATAAGAAATAAGTGTTGTTTGAAAGTAAGAACGTAACTGTACTTATCTTGAAATTGTGGAATCTGGAAATCTCTCTCTTTTTTTTAATTTTTAATTACATATGCGCTGAATTCTTTAAGATCTTTTAGGAATTTCAATTTCTTTAGAGATTTAAATAAACAGTAGTGTGGCTCTTAGCATATCTTCTATATCATAAAATACAAGTTGTCAACAAGTCATCCTACCGCAATTCATTTATGGCAAGGTAATTTCCAGCAAAAACTTTGACCAATTGAACGTTGATAAGTTTAACAATCATATGTTGACTGCATCTTCAATGATTTTCCTTTGCAGTTGCACTAACGTTTGACTATATTGTGCCGAGCATGTTGACCTCAGTTTATTTAACTTTCTTATTCAATTGCGATTATAGAAGTCGCCGTAGTCTAGTAGGTAGTGTGTTGGCTTATTAGACGAAAGGCGAGGGTTCGTATCCCCGGTCAGACATCAAAAACGAAATATGAAAAAAATATTTCTTCGGCGACTTCCTCTCAGCAGATTTCTGGCAAAAACTCTGAGAGTAAATAAAATTGCCATGAAAAGTTTCTCAAAAAAATCTGTCGTTCGGAGTCGACTTTAAACTGTAGGTTCCGCCACTCATGTATAAAATTAGCACACACAACATAAGTGGTGTGAGAAGCTAGGCCGTAATCCTGACTGAAGGGTTGTAATGGCCAATTATGTATGTATGTATTCAATTACGAGGCTGTTATTTTATATTTTAAATATTTTTATATTGTTTTCAAATGAAGATGAACTCATTCTAATAAATTATTTACTTTCTGCCCAAAAAATTTTAACACTTTTAAATATTGTGTAGTCTAACTTAACAGAATTTATCAATTCGTTATAACATTTAGCTTATTTAATGTCGTCTGCTAGTTTAAACCTTTTCATAATTTCAGTACAGCAATACTGTAGTATTCCAAATAAAACTACGAAAGTTTGAATGTGTTCGGTAAACTATATTTAAAATGTAATTTTATTTATTTATTTATTTGTTAATTAAAATTTTACCAAGTGTTGATTGTGGATTTAAAACTATTTAAATTTTAATACATACTAAAACTCTTATTCTTAATTTACAAAAATAGTTCTTCAATAAAATGTAATATATGTACGGTATTTTTTTTTTTTTTTCTAAATTGAAATCAAGTCTTTGACGCATTTCAAAACTATTTATAACTTTAATTATGTGTAGCTACCATTGTTTTATTTTTGTTATTCTCTTATGAATCATTTCACTTTTATATTAATGAATTATTTTTGTTTGTAAAGTTTTCCACTAAAAAAATGTAAATTTTCTTCTATTACATTAGTGAAACCATTTTAATCATCTTAACTTTTTTGTTTTTGTTTGTTAGACTTTGACTTTTCGCAAAATTTATATTTATAAATAATATACACACAAGTTCATTTAAAAAGTACACAATTACGACATACATGCACACTATAAACGTAAAAGAATACAATTTATAAATACATAAAGTCATAAAAACCAAGTCTCTTTAAAATCTTAGTCTAATAATTCTTATTTTAAACTCTTTAATTCATGGATTTCATTCCAGCAATTTTGATTCATTAAACGTCGTCGTGTTGATGATGAGTTCAGACTACAGGTTCCTCCAATGCCACCACTATTACGGCAATATTCAGACACTAAAAGTAAAAATTGAAAATATTTGATTTATTTTTAAATGATCTATAACAAATATGACAAATAATATAAACTAAATATACAAATGCGTACAAAAGAAAACAAAATAATGCATCCCCATTAAAAGCATCTGTTTTTTTTTTTTTTTTGTAAATTATTTCAATTGCGTGCATAAAAATAATCTACAAAGAATTTCAATTTCAGTTTCAAAGAGCTAATATTTTTACATTATATTGTAACAATAAAGAATTTTAGTGGCATAAAAAACGCAACTGGTATAGTTGCATATCCTCTTTTATTTTTAAGCATTAAAATAAAATAGTTTTAATAAAAAGGATAACTGTAGTACATAGTATAGTTTAATATTCTTAGAGGCAATTAATAACAAAATCCTAAAATTTAATTCAGTGTTTCAACTTAATTGGATCATGAAATGACAAATAAATAAAAAGAAATGAACTTAGGATGATCTTATAATGTGTTAATACAATTTCCAACTTCCAACTCTCCCTATCCGCTATCGGGCTTTGCGTCCGATGGAAGTAAATATGGCATGAGGTTTTTGTCAGTTTTTGATGGACAAACTTAAAATAAATGATTATTTAGTTTATTATATAGACTCGTTCACTTTAAATTATTAATAAAAAAAAAACAAAACCTAAAAATGAATAGAATAAAACAAAAGTGAAATTAAAACCTCATACTTCATGCCAACGTATAAACAAACCATAATTTCTTACTTATTATGTTGTTTAGTTCGGAATGTAATCGTGCTTGAAATTCAATATGGAAAAAAGGGAGTGCAATCTCTACACATTTCAATTACTTTAAAGTGCTACACAAATACACTTCGCCATGGCTTGTGCACACAATTTATTGCTTGGCAATTTTGTGGTAAAAACGCCGTTTTTTTTTCTAATTTATAATTTTTCACATTTATTTGACGTTCTCAATGATCGATATTTATTATTTTTCAATTCATATGAGAGCCCATATTAGTTTATATGCACGTCTGAGCATTTAAAATGTATCTCTACATTTTTTCCCATCCCTGTGACTCTACGGATGACTAATATTACGCATATTGTTGGTTAAATTGTGTACAAACAAATTATGAAAGCCACCATCAATCAAAATGTTTTTACATGAAACTTTATCTCTGCCAGCCGTTGTTAAGGATAATTTTACAAATTAAAATCATCACTATGGTTTGCAAGCTAACACGTTAAACGACCAGCCTACATCAGCCTATTGAATTTTTTTGATTTTAACGGAATTTCGAGTATAGTTCGGGTGTGGTCATAGCTGGAATTAAGTATTAGGATTTTTCCACCTGTTTTTAATAGGAATAGGTTGAGTCGATACGAGATCATCTGCATATGTAATGTAGAATTACAATTATTTCAAATAAAGAAACTTTTCAACTTATGTTTCAACTTATGTATGCTTAAAATCCGCTTAATAACCATTCCGAAGCGCGCAACAGGTTACGACGCTCGAAACCTTGCGTGCGTAGCATGGAATTTTAAATACTGATTTTATCAGTTCCCAGACTACGGAATGAAATTGTTTTAAGTTGTAGTTAACTTTCTTTTTAACGAAGTATACCTAAAATGCAACAGTCATTGTTTATAAAGTACAATTAATATTTACATGTATTTGCAGTAATTATAACAGGAAATCAACAACAACGAATGTACCATGAAAAGATTTTAAATTTAAAAAAGGTATTGTTGTATGTTCCTACATAATTTTCTTAAACATCGATATCGTCTGATTTTCAAACATTTTAAAGAAAAATTAGTTTTTAAAAGCAAATAACCCCACAAAAATGAAAATTTTCCAAAGAATTTCAAAACTTTCGGTTTTCGTCTGTTTTCGTCTGCATTTCCTTTCCTTATTTTTCATTTCTTCTGAAAACTGTGGCCAATGTTTGGTGACTTTGAAAATTAAAAAAAAAATGTCGTTTGGTTTCAACAGAAGAATGCAAATATAAAAAAAAACAATAGAAAAATAATTTTTCTTCAATTGATTTTGCTTAAAGTTTTTCTGTTTAAATGAATGTGTACATCATTTAAGAAAGCAATTTAACTGTTGTTTTCCAAAAATGTCAAAAATGTAGATGTAACACATACAAAGGCATTTAAAGTATTCCATATCCTAAACAAGTATACCCGATGGAGTAATATAGGGTTTGTGTTTTATATGCCTTCGTGCGAACTTGAGACTCTCCTGCCTATGTGTCAAAAACAGAAGCTACATTCGATAGTTATATGATATGCTTTTCATGCTCATAGAAAAAGGGTCATTTCTATTAACTTAAAATGGATACCTCTTAGGTTGTCCACAATTTTGTTAATGCTGGCCAATAAAATTTCACAGGATTAATACATTTACTTTGTCCTTTGGCTTATCTTTCATATATTCTTGTAAGAATTTTTTCTTTTTGCTTAGAAGTGTCATTGTTAAAATTGTATTTTAACTTTTATTGTATAAACTTTATTGTACATAACAAAGGAAAAAAAAACGGAAAATTAAATTATTTCGTTGTTAGGACGTTTCCTTTATTTCTTTTCCTTATTTTATATTTTTGAGACAAACTTCAATACTTACACATACTTGCTAATTTAAAGGAATGTATTAAAATGATTACCAAGATTAGTTCAAATTGGTTAATGAAGGAAAAAGACTATGTTGAAATTTTTCAAAGGATTAAATGCAGTGAATTGTTAAAAAAGTTTTCTTTCATGTTTTTTAACACTTAAATACAAATATTACTTAAAATGTATATACACGTTGACCTTGAATTATAAATTTATTTGTTTTCAATTTCTGCTTTAAAAGGGGTGTAATTTTTTTTTCAATGAAATGTGAAATTTATTGTTATAATATGGTTACTCTTCAAGGGTATAAAGAAGTATTCATACATCAATCGATACACATTCATTGTAACACTCAATAAGCGATTGAATTTAATTTAAAGTTCAAAATTATATGGTAATGATTAATCAGTGAACAAAATTTAATAGAAATTAACCCTTTAAATGCAATGATGTGTTCAATGACTCGTTATATTTCAATGAGCATTTTTTTTTATAATCGGTTGTGATGTAAGGGTACTAGAATTTATAACCATTACCCATACGAAGTAAATGTATGTATATAACCAGCGCATTAAAGAATTTATTTTAGTGGCTGTAGTAAAAAAAGATACGAGCCGCTTCTAACTATTTTAAATTCAGTACACTAGCATTGTTGTTTGCAGTTCATATAAAATGAAATGTAGTTTCTAAAAACTATTAAAGTTATTGACAATCTTTTTTTTTTATTCTTTTATCATATCATTTTGAGCTATTCCTTCCATCTCATGTTTATGGTATTCAATGTGTTGTTAGAAATGTTCTTAATCCATGTGCTCATAATATGATGGTGGCAAAGAAAGAAGAATAATACTCCGAACATAAAACTGTCTACAGAAACTTTAATTCTTTCTTTCTTTACATGGCTTTTAGAATTTGTCATACGACATGTAGTTTTTCTTTTGAGAAATTTTGTTCCATTTTCATGATTTTTTAAGATCAAATTTACTAAAATACCTGCTAAAGTGACTGACATTAAAAGCGCTTATACATCACTTTTGCATCATGCTAAATTTGTATTAAAAAGGCTTGAATTGTTTGTTAATGTTAAATGTTCACTTACAAATTCCGGAAGTGAAAATAATATGCATACCTATACCCGTAATTGTAAGCATCTATCATATCATTTGAATATTTCAGGAATGTAACAATAAATAAAACAACCTTTTAGGCCATTTTGACCCATGAATACAAAACAAGTGTTAGCAACAGAATTCCATTATAATCATGAACTTGATTATCATTTAAATAGTTTGTTTTGTTTTTCATTTATTGCTGTTAGCTTAACATTATGCATATGATGCCATATACAACATTATTCAGGTTACGTATGCTCATATCTTCCTATCTTGAATATTTTAATAATAATACAAACATTGTACAGTATTTGTAAATATAAACAAATCGTAAGGTTACAAGACAAAAATATATTGATACGTAAATAAAATTATCGCATAGAAGTACTAAAATGTTTCAAACTTTAATTGCGTAGCTAATAACGATAAGTAACGTAATACTTCATTATTATAGAATTATCTTAACGATCTGTTAGAGACTGAAGAATAATCAAAGTATGTCAAAGTATGTGAGTTTTATGCAATAATTATTTATTTTATCGGCTTCGATTTATAATTTCTATTGCTGATAAAACAATTAATTACGGTTTAGAAATATATATTTATAGTCGTAGATGTGCTCTTCTAAGGATTATGCACTAGATGCATACCATGATTATTGATTATCAATTGATTGATATAAAATCTCAAGATATAAGCACTAAACGCATCCAAAAGTGACTTTCTGTGAAATGTTTTACAACCATAACATTGACAGATTACGCCTTGATTTTAGCAAACCACGTTACGTTATTCTGCTGTGAAGTCACTATAGAATACTAAACAAAACAATACACAAAGCAATTCTCAGCTTTGTCAACTCGGCTCTCAAACGAATAATTTTCCAAACTTAATGATATAAACACCTAAACAAAAGATGTTTTATATACCGCTATAAATTTTAGATGAATAGTTAAAGTTTAATTGCAAACTTTGTATTATTTTTCGTAGCATCCTTTGCTGTTAAATATATTCATAAATACAGCAATAAGTTATTGTAATAAAAACATACAAACAAGGTATACCATAGAGACGGAATATATAAAATAAATAAATATTAAATTAGAAACAAAAATTACCTGTAATTTGCGTTGTCCCATCTCTTTGAGTAGTCGATACCTTTCGAAACATACTTAAAACAGCTTTCCTGCAAAAGTAAAATAGTCTCAGATTTAAGCAATTAATTAATAAAACAAAAGAATTAAATTTTATTAAATTACACTATGAATTATAATTTTATACAGCAGTTTTTGATTTAGCAAATATTCGATTCAATGAACATGAGGTTTTCAGACCTAGTGAATAGTGGATAGCCATAGTCGCAAGGATTCCAAAACTAGTTTCCTTACGTTCGGGCGTTACTTGCTACCGAAGATATAGGTGACTGACGAAGCTAATTGTTTTCTTCAAATGAGCAACTCCGGAAAAATCGTATCAAAAATGGAACCGTCGGAAAAATGGACCCAGTGGACTAGATAGCCATGGTATCAAGGATTCCAAAACAGTTTTTTTAGGATCGAGCTTTACTTGGGACCGAAGATGTAGACACCGGAGCTATATCTATACGTGCAAAAAAAAGTGCTCTATATAAATTGGTCAAAATGGGTTAAAAATGAACTTGGACCTAGTGGGCTAGATAGCCGCGGTATCAAGGATTCCAAAACAGGTTTCCTTGCGCTCGTGTCTTACGTTAGACCGGAGATATAACTTTTTTTATATGCGTAAAAACAATGCTTTACGTATGAACTTAAAAATTTTAATAATTCTCATTGAGTTAATATGAATTTATATGCTACATATATACAACAGAAAGTTGTATTTTTCGCAAGTTGCATTTCTTTAGTAGATGACTTGAATTTTTGTTTGACGATGATTGATGACTGGCAGTATTTGGTCGGTGACTTGAGTTTTTTGAACCATGACTGACTTTTTTTGAACGATGATTGGCAGTTTTTGGTCAATGACTGGCATTTCCTTGACAATGACTGGCATTTTCTGGACGATGACTACCATTTTTTGGGTCGATGACTTGGAGTTTTTGCACGGTGACTTGCATTTTTATTGGACCATGACTGGCATTTTCTGGTCGATAACTTGCAATTTTTTGGGCGATGACTGGCATTTTTTGGTCGATGGCTTGCATTTTTTTGGACCATGACTGGCATTTTTGGTCGCTGGCTAGAATTTTTTTTTTTTTTTTTTGATAAATATGTTGCATTTTTGATCGGTCTCAGCCTCGTCGGCTATATCGACTGACCGTAACCAAAACTGTTTTGAAAACTGTCTTGATACCAATTAGAATCGTCTAATCGGAAAACTACTGCATAAACGATTTATATAAAATTTCAAGTTTAATTTCGTGTAAAAAAAGTTTACTGTTAAAAGTTATAATGTGAAAAGATATTATAACTCACATACAGACATATGTACACGTATGCATATGTGTGGAAAAATAATCGTATACATATGTTTATTAATTTAATAACTTACCGAAAATTTTGTCCACTGACACAATACAGAACAAAATTGATTCCGAAATTTGTTATGAATAATAATTGAAAAATATACTGCAATACGACAGTTGTCTTTTCGTTCGTTGAAGACTGCGTCTGTAAAAATACAAATTGAAAAAATCTTTTTATATGGATTTTTTTTTTTTTTTTTGTAATTGCCATAATTAAATACATATATTGATAAAATCTCAAATGTAATTTTTTTATAATTATTTTTCATTTGAAATTCTAAACATAAAAGAATGTGAAAAAAAAAAACAGATTGAGTGAAGAAATAAAATGTGATTTTTTTTATGGAGAATTTAATTAAAAAAATTTTTGTTTCGTGACATTTATCATTTGAGAGCCATAAAAACCATTTGCATGGTAAAAAAAGACTTTTCTGTACTTTCTGCATTGAATGTTGATTACTGTTTTTTGAAACTAAAATAAATTATAACTTTTTTTTAATAAAAAAAAAAAATTATATTAAATTACTCTCGACTGTGGAGCGAAATTATGAATCCATGTATCATTCATTGTCACTGTTTCTTTCTGTTTGTATATATATGAATTCTGTAATTATTTTTTAATTTAATTAATTTTTCTGTCAGAAATTCAATAAACTATTCTCAATGCTCTTAGTAGTCCTTATAAGCAGAATATTAAATATTAACTCCACTCCGTCGTAGTCAGTTTCTATGCTTTCTTTATTTTATTTCAGCTAAGCAGATAATTTTTCTACTTTAGTACTTCCTATTATATTAAGATTTAAATTGGCTATGAACTAGGCTCTCTATGCACATGTAATGATGAGTACACCACACCTAAATTTTTATCAGATTTGTGTACACCATATACGTATATATGTACACGTCCGTGTAAAATTAAGTTAACTGCTAACGCGTTTCAGTGAATTAGGAGGAACAATAAAACCAAGATGTTATCATTACATACTACTTAAAAAAAGAAATAAATGTTTTCATTTAAAGACATGTTTATATAATTAGGAACTCAAACATACCATTCATCTAATTTTTTTTTTTTTTTGCTTATATGATGGCTATTAAAGCATTTAACATTACACATTCATTAATTACCATAATAACAAAGAGCCACGTATTCTTCCTGAACGCTACAGCACTCTACAGGTGATAGAAGCAACCTAAAATCTACGTACATACATATATATGTATGTATATATGTCTATAAATCCACCTTCAAAATACAATTTGTATGGGAAAGTAAAGCTCTTCGTGTGCTTTTACGTGAATAATTATATTCCAACCTGTTTACGAGTGATTTTTTTTTAAATCGGAATAAATTATTATTAGTAAAGGAACTTGATTCATAAATAAATTCATTTTGTAAAGAATAACTTGCATTCTGCATTATTTTAGTCGTATTATAATTGATATTATGTAGCAATAATTGTTTGTACTTTTAAAGTTCAAATTGAGAAAGTTTTTTGAGTGTAGTAAATTGTAAAGTAAGATAGTACAGCTTGAACGTGCGATTTTTTTTTTACTATTTTTTTACTATTTTTTTTTTTTACTATTTTTCAATGTACAATAGTCTAGCGTAAAAGAGACCCACTCCCAATACAAAAAACTTGCACTCTAAAATATATAAATTAATAGAATAGCTTTGAAGCATGGAAGTTTACACAAGCAAATTTAGCTATTCTTGAGCTGTTCGAGACTTAAATAGCAAGATTAATGAACCAACTTTTGTTGACGAAAATTATCGGCATCGCTTATACCATGTGATCTACGAGTTGTATGCCGATATTAGGATAGTAAAGCTAATTAAACAACAAGGGCTACGTCGGCTACACTAAGTTGTGGAGTTGAGTTAAGGAAAGTTTTTCAAAGCTATATCGTTATATAGATTCACAGAAGAGGGTGTTCAAAATTCCGTTGAAAAAATTAAGTTGAGGAGATCCTCTTGACACTTGATGTAAGAACATGGAGAAGATATGCACATGCCGAGGCGCATGGAATTCTATTTTGTGTTCGGTCATTGACTCAAAATACAGCTGCTGTAGAAACTGAACTCAGTTGACGTTGTCCACAATGGTAGCTGTTTGGAGAAAGGGCATGAGGAAAGTTAGTTATTCTATTTTTCTATTGAAAATAAAGCAATTGAACTTAGTTAATGTGTGCTTCCAATAAGGCGATACTGTGAAGGCAAGTTCGGTGAGTAGTTTACCTCACGTTTTGAAAAGGCAATTAAAAATATTTCGCTTGAAATAGAATCTTTAGTCCTTAACTTACATATTTCTGTCTTGCATAAATTTAAAAGAACATCAATTCACTGTACGCTTTAATGCAGAGAAGCAAATAAGAAAAATTGAAAAAACTTCAATTTATTCCTTTTTTAACAGAAAATAATTAAACGTAGAAATTTTCTTTAGAGTTTTAAAACACACTCAAGAACTTGTGGGTGAGGGAAGGGAATAATTATAAAAATTCGATAATAAGAAAGCCCATTATTTGCTATTTAAATTAAAAACAAAGAATTTGAAACCTGAAAAGCATTATTATATAGAATTACACAAATACAACAAATACAATATAAATTTGGTAGTTTGTATTTTATGTATGTAGTTTGTATTTTATATGTGATTTTATTTTATTTTATAATCTGTGCTAATATTTATTACATTCTATTGAAAGTACGTATGGAAATCAAATCATTGTCTTATATTAACCAATTCAGCAATCATGGATTGGAGATACATTGTACCATATTTATGTTCTTCATTCATCTTCTATTTCGAAGTTTTAAAGACTAAGACGAATTGATTTACACTTCAGCAAAAGTGATTGATTAAAAAAATAATTACAAAAAATCCATCAAATGTAATATATTTGGCTGTTATAATTGTAACATAAGAAGCTTTTTTTATAATTAAGCTTACATTATTCTAGGAAATTGTTTACCATTAGTGAAGAGTCGGATTATCAACGTCATATTTTGCTTTTCTATTATAGAAAAGGTAAGAATACGTAACAGGTTGCTGGAAAAGTTTTAAAAGTAACAAAAAAGCACACTTCTACAATTTTAAAAAATAAAATTTTTCATTATGAGGTTTTACAACATCAGGTTGTAAGGTTTTAAGAAAGAATTGATTCTGATCTCACTTCTCTGTCTAAAATAACGAGTAATAATCAATCATCACAACGCCAGAAACTGACACAGATTTGTTGGAAAGTTTTGATACGTCCAACATACAGTTCGGACATTCAGATTAGCTTTTGTTTCGTTTCCTGTAGAACTATCTTAATGGCATACATGTGAATTGCTAATCCCTAATCCCTGAGAGAATGTTCTCATCCCAAACAACCAATGCGGTACATATTTTTATCATTACAAATATAAAGTCTCACTTTTTTTTGTAAACACACGAAATAAAATTTTTCAATTTTATTAAATTTTGTATATAATTTAATATAAAATTAGACTTTATGGAAATTTTTCTATTGTTTCCTCCGACCACTATGTTTTTCTTTCAATATTAAGTTGAAAGAGCTGTAATGGAATATACTACCACTGACGTAGCACAACGCTAATTGATATTATGAAATTAATAATGATAGATCCATAAATTAATTTATACATATGTATGTAAACAAATATTTATGACATAATTTCAATAGGGGTTTCTTTCTTGTTATTGATGTCTGTATTAATAAAAATTAAAAGTCGAAGTCAAATATTGTGGTAAAAAATTGAATAAATTGAGGGAGGTATAAGCACATTTAGAAAATTAAGTGGGAAAAGCAATAAATGTTGGATTAAATTCTTTCGAATTATTTTACGTATAAATAAATATATATTTGAAATTTATAGAGTTCAAATATAAGTTCACTAATGGCTTTGGGTAAAAATCAATTTGTATGTTTACTAAAAGCAAAACACTTTTACTAGTAAAGTAAAAAAAGTATAAAAATAAATGAAATGTTTTAAATATTTTATGAGAAAAGTTGATACTTAAAATATTTCAAGCGAAAAGTTTGCAAAAGAATAAGTAACACATAAGTATGTGTTGGTAGTTGTTGGCAGAGGAGCCATCGAATAATATTGAATATCTAAGCTCTATTCAGAGGTAATGGAGATTATAAAAAAATATTTGTAATACTCAAATGCTCAGTTAAAGATGTGAAAAAACGAACGGTTGCAGATAAGACATGTTTTTTTATTATTTCCTGTATTGAGAACTTAACTGGGACGCCTCTAACGTAAACCACTAAACTAATTTAATAGACTGCAATTAATGATTTAGGATTTCCACAGTATTTATGAATGAAAACTCATGATAATACACTTTTCTAATTTTCTCCACGAATCACGCTGTCGCTTGCAATAAATTGCTGTTGTAGCCGATCTAAATGGATATTGAAATTTTAGCACAAGAAAAATAATAGGCGCCTCTTTACAAAGCAGTTTTGTCCTTTCAGTTAGGAAGCAGATTCAACATGGCACAGACCTATTAACCCGCCGTTATAACAGATGCAAAATGACTATTTTTTGTGATTAACGTGTTTCAATTAAAATATCATTCAAATTTTTTTATTTCTTTAAGTTAAGTTTTTTAAATTACATTTGGAAAAGCAAAAAACGTACTTACCTCCAAGTATGTAATCATCCTCATAATAAAACTTGGCAAATTTAAACACACAAAGACGCTGGATACAATCAACAGCATCTTTGTAACTTTCAATTGAGATGAATTCGTTACTTTTTTCCTTCCTGCAAAAACAAAGTAAAGAAAAGAAGAATGAAAAAAGATTACAAACTATCGTCTATCTAGAGTTTATTTTCCTTAATTGCTAAATGAAATAAACTGTACAAATAAACTGAGAAAAATATAATTTTTCTGGCATTTAAATAAAAACGATGCTCATGTGTAAACATATATGTTGTATTGTTTTTTCTTTGTACACAACTTGAAAGTTAAAATCTAGAAGATTTTTATTTATTTAATAAATATACAAATAAAAAATTAAAAACGGAATAATATTGCTTAAGTCAACAAGCCTTGTTTTTTTTTAATATAATTCCACGACACTAGCATAACTTGCAGTATTATAAGCACTGTATTACAGACACTCAATATAAATTATATTATGAGTTAGAAATATAAAGTTTTAATAATAAATAATCAATATAGTCACACAATTTCTACATTATCCTTATCTGTCGAATGAAACGACAACACAACAGCAACAAAATAAATAAATATTGTATGTTGCAATGTCAACTTACTTGACTTCTTTGAGAATATCTCCTCATAATTTCTATTACCAGTCGTATTATGTTTTATCAGAGTTGCACGATTTGGATGCGTATGATGATGATGATGATGATGACTTTGCATATCCTGTTGATGTATGTGCCCAGTGGTATTATGATGATGATGGTGATGATGCTGACCGTTCAAATGCGTTGCTGTTGATATGGACTTTTGTCGTTTTAACGAAGATGTTGTCGTTATGCGATATGTTGAAATTCCTTGTTGGCCATTTGTTGTGGCTGTTGTTGTTGTTGCCGCTGTTGTCGTTGTAGTGGCTAATGTACTAGATGTTGTCATTGTCATTGCCACCGATGCAGATTCCCTTTGGGAACAAGATGATGATGGTGATGACATTGTAACATGTAGGGGCAGATGTTGAGTTTTTCTACAATAAATTTCGTATCAGAAGAGTGTTAAATTGTTTTTAAATTCATTTTATTTAATTAAATGTAGATTATAATGCTCGATCTAATGCTTGTGGTTTGATTAAAAATATAAAATAATAACAATTACGAATCTATTCATATACCGGATTTCGGTAATTATTATGTGTACTTGTAAAAAAATTATCATCATAATTACTTACACCTTTTGCATTGTTAGTGTTCGCCTGACTGTCGCAAACTTCCATACCGTACACCCGGTAAATGTATTCAAGACGGCAATCGTCGTAAAGGGAATAGCAAATACTACTACGGTATCCCAATAGTTAAGTAGCGTTATATATTCCTGTTAAAAGAAAAGAAAGGAAAATAAAAGGCAAATATTATGATAAAATTTTATGTGGCATTTTATAGCAAAATTTTTGTAAAGGTAAAGTAAATACAAGTTACTTGTTTTATAAAAATTTATAATTCATAGTAAACAATAACCATTAGAAATAAGTTTATTAACGAGAAAGAACTGCAAATGAAAGTTCATTTTCTTTGGAACATTAATTTATTAACAAGGTTACTGAAATTGGTTCATTGTTATTTGCTGAAAATTAATATCTGAAGATGAAAGATTTTATTTCTTATCGAATATGATATGAGATAATCAGATTTCGTTTGAAAAACAATTGCCTTGAAACTTAAATTTCCCAAATAATTACAATCTGAAGATTATGAGATTTATAAACTCTCGTCATTTCAATTTACATCTTATTTAAAGGAATTCTTATGCGTTACAGTATTATAACTAGTGAAATATGATTAGTTTATGCTGCTGTTTGTAACGTCTTAAAATTTATTGCAGTCTTTATTCTATGTTTTTACACTATTAAAGTCTCGTAATCAGAATTTTTAAGCCAATAAATTCAAAACAATATGGCCAGTCTGTATAAGATTTTACTCGTGTTTTTTGCGATAAAAATTACAAATTAATGCTTTAAATCCTAAGTAAAGGTGTTCATTTTATCTTCAATTATTATTTTTTTTTTTTTTTGCTGTGAAAATTCTGTTCGTAATTCCCACTGGGATAAAAACATAATTTTTCCATGTTTAAAGTTTTTTGTATTGTACACTGAAATGGTATACACAGACAGACTATTGTTATTAAAATTTGTATTATAAACGAATAATTAAATTTAAATTGAAATATTTATCATGTCTTTTTACCCTTTTCAATACTATTCTTGTTTTAATTATTAATGCGATATTAAGTAATTTAATAAATAAAGTAAATAATAAATAATTATTATTGATAATTTACTGTTCACACCCATTTCATAAACGCTTTCATAATTATTTGCCTATGAATTATAAGAGAATGTTTTCTTTTTGTTTTATTGCAGGTAAGCCGTTTGAAAATACAATAAAAAAGAAAATCAACAAAATTGTAAGTGAACTCAATAACAAAAAAAAAAAGAAAAACAAATACTGAATATTAATCAAACGTCATCAGTTTTTATCGATTTGTTCTATAAGGATAATAATTATGAATAATTTTTTTTTAATTCGCATAATAAGTGGTGCAATTGTACCAACCCCCCTCCCACCCCACTACTGAAAACATGAAAATATAAATCAAATAAAACTCTTAAGTTTTAAATACAAAAAATGAAGAAATTAAAAGTTTACACATACATTGACAGTTAAATGATAATTTTTTTATTCATCATTTACCTTATATTCACTCTTAATGTCACATATTGTCGCCTCTAATTTAGGTGAATAAACCGGCGTTGAATATATCCAAAATGGAGCACAATGACAGCAACCCAATACTGTTAAGCCAATCAAAACCATTTTAGCCCTCCTAACTGTGCACATAGTCTGACGTCTTAACGGATACATGACAGCAATAAAACGTTCCACTGTGAAGGCAACCACAAACCAAACCGAACAAAAACATGCCAAATTACTAAAGAATGTAAAGAATTGACAGAAATATTCACGATTATAAATGTGAACATCAACGAAATTCAGCCACTGAGCAAAGAGCCCCATTAGAAAGCAAGTATCACTGACGGCCAAAGCAGCCAAATAGAAACTAGATGACAGTTTACTTAATTTGGTTTTAAAGAAAACAAAGACCGAAAGGATATTGCCTATTGAACCGGTGCACACAATAATGGGCACATAATAAAAGCTGAGTATATTGCCGATGTATTCAACCGTACTTAACACTTCGCTGTCATTGTCGTCGTCATCATTGTTGTCAGCATCGTAAGTGCTGTTGTGAATACCGCCGAAACTAATATAAGTGAGATTTTTGAGAACAGGTTTTAAGATAGTAAAATTTGTTGAATTGATACTGTCACTGATGGTAGCAGCTGTCGTTGTGGTTGCGGTAGTACTGACATTTATCAATTGCTCCGCCATTGACGTTAAGCTCATTGTCGTTGTTGTCATTAAGGCTGTTTTTATTATTGTTTATTACACTTTCAAAGTGATTATTGTAGATGCTGTTAATAGTTGATAACTTTTTATGTTTAGAGATTTTCTGCGTCTCCAACTGTCTTACCGATTTGTTAACTTCATTATTAATACCACAATTATTAATTTTATTTGATCTATTTGAAGTTTTATTCTTTTTCATATTTTCATTACAAACTAGAAATAGTTTTCGATTTAATAACTTTTATTAAATATTTCGGTGTCCATTATTTTCGTTGTTCTTGTTTTGTATTAGTTTCTTACTGTTAATATTCTATGAGAAAATAGAATAAATTGTAATAGTTTTAGTCAAACTTAATTTTTGTTTCACTTTACTTTCATGCTATTAAAGTAATATTACGCGTTATTGTTGTTTTTATTGAGTTTAAGAGTTTGTACAATTGGTCAAATGTACAGGACCTGTATTGTGACAGTTTGTTTTTAAACAGTTGTGCAATTTTTAACGGTCAATGTCAAATTGAATGAACTGTCAGTACAAAAATTTTTTATAATAAAAATTCTAGTTATGCGGGTACAGTGATTAATATTTTACAGAGACTCCGCGTTCGTCTGAAACTAGTACACATCGTCTAAGCATATGGTCAACAATTAGTTGTTTTTTCCACGTTCCTCAAATCCTCTACCGAATGTGAGTCTGAACATACTAAAGGCCAATACAATACATTGATAATGTTATCTTTAAACCATTTCACAATACGCTTTGCAGTATATTTAGGATGATTATTCTGATAGAACACGCCTAGAAGTGATATATTTTTATGCGATATAATGTAGCATGAAATGTCGAAGTATTGCAACATAATGCTACTTTCTAAATACCATGAGCACAATATAGTTACCTAACACCATAAAATGTTGAATTCCTAATTCCGACTGTTCTTTTCTTGAAAGTAAACAGCACAGGTAATGAGCTGGTGTTATTTGTAACGTGTACATAACTATACAGATTGATTGAGAGTAATTTTTGAAACCGAATAGAGCATATTTCGGTCTAGTTGCAATGTCCTAAATGTAGTTAATTCGTTGGATAAACAACTTCTATTTGGTAGCATCTTATTCCAAAAACATATCTAAATGCCAAGATCTTATTTGTTTTAAATGAATGAAATAAAATGTACTTCTTTTAAATTTTGTTTCTGTAATTTTACTTTCAAATTTGTAATTTAAAAATATTTTTAAACATAGAAAATTAATAAGAAGAAGTGTAATAACTTTGTGATGTGTCCTCATGCATGATTTACATTTTTACTCTCAATGACAAATACTTTGTTTGCTTACTTCCCATTCAACTAGAAATCCTTTTTTTTTGTTCTATTTGTTGTTGATGTTTTTGTGTTAATTAGCATTTAAATAATTTTACCAAGTCAACTGAAATCTGCTGTAGGTTGAGAATGTCAGAAGAAGATTAAAAGCAACAAATCTGAAATACTTTGAAGGAAATTTGTTTTTAAACAATTTTAGAAAGGAATAAATTCTAAAAGGAAGGGTTAAATTAAAATAATTTTCAACATTTTGCCATTAACTTTTAATTAAGAATCGAACATGCATATAGAGTTGACATAATGAGATTTGAATGAAATCTTATTTGTGTAGATACTAATATGCTTATCATTTATTCATTTGATTATTGTCTATTTAAAATCATATACATTTTGTTCCCTTTTTTAAGTATATACTCCATTTATACTCATTTTACGTTGCTAGTGTGGGTAATATATCAATAAATACAATATATATTAAGGCTGATGTCTATATAGCGTTTAAAAACAAGCAATCTATGATAGTGATAGGTTTAGTTTGACAGCATTAAATTCTGTGCTCTTATAGTGCATATGTCAAGTGGACAAATGTATATCAAACAGATATTAAATCTTTACATAACTCATTATTCCTCTAAAGCTTAACCAGTATTAACTTCTATATGCCGCATTGTCTTTCTTTTCAATCGACATGCGGTATTATGAGATTACTAGGTATAGCATTTGGTGTGTAAATAATTTCTCATTTTCGATTTATCCATTTGTCGCTAAGATGATGCAATTTGATCTTACTATAATCTTTTTAGTGGCGGTACGTAATGTCTCTCGCATACAGAATGAAACCCTGGGAAAAATTATAATTGCCATCGATTAGATACCGGCCGAGATGAAGGAAAGAGTAAGGAGTAATATTTATATAAAACAATAGTTAAAAAAAATAATTAGCAGGCATTCAATCCACATAAATAATTCGAACACTTTTTTCAAATATTATGGGTGCTTCTAATTGTTTACTGTTCAAAGGATTAAAGAAATCATGCACGAAATAGAAAGCGTACGTTATTGAGTAAACATCACATGTGACTGTCTCTCATTAATATCCAAGTCAAAAAGTCAAAACTACCATACATTGAAATTATTTACTCTAAACACTATAAAGTATTTTCACACACTGTTTTGCAATTACCAAAGATTTTTGAAAAATTAAATCCTTTCGCTATGTGTACGGATAGACGTATACTACGTCATTTTAAAGATGAAAGAAAGAATTTTTAATCTCGAAATCATTTGTAATTTAAAAATCCTATTTTTCTTCTTGAAGAATTTTTTTCTTATTTTTGAAAATAAACTTTTTATGATTTAAGATTCGTTCTGGATGTTGATGCGTATATTTTCACTGTTTCATAAACATTCGACTCAATATGTTTAGTCATTTAACAATTCTTTTATTATTATTCGAATCTTTTCTAGGAATATTGTCAATTTAATTTTCTTTTTTATTATTCTTAAGCTTTTTAAATTTTGGAATTTTATTGTAAGCTGTTTACATTTTGACACAATCCTTATAAGTTTATGAGACATTGTTTTCCCAAAAGGTAATTACTTAACAATTTCTGGAAAAAAAAAAGTTAAAATTTTTTATTAAATTTATTTTTGTATTGAAAAATTCAATTCAAAAATACAATTTTTTTAAAGGGGAGCTTCACAATAATGGTCTCACTTATTTGCTTAATCGCACAAATTGTATTTTAAGTATTTTAATGAAATCCTTTTTTTGTTTCTTTTTTATAAATTAATAAAATACTTATATTTTGGTCATTTTATATTAAAAAAATTTTGTATTCGTAAATTTTATAACTTCCATCGTGATTCCCTTTATTTATTTTTTTTATTAAGAAATTTTTTTGGCACTTTTAGTTTTGAAAAAAAAACCAAAAATACAAAATTTGTTCAACAATTTTTCAAATCTATTTTATTTGTTAATTGTTTACTTTTCTACTTCGAATTGTTTTCATTTTTCATAAAATTAATTTAATAAAATATTATATCATTATATTTTAATTTTTTTAAAGCATTATTTTATTATTTAAGCATAGTTTTAATTTTTATGACGTTGAAACATTTTTATTAAGAGTTTTAATTTGTATTGTTATAAATATCTAGCATTTATTTAATATTTTTATTTATTTTTTTTTAATATAAAAAGTAAAATAAGTGTACTCCGTATTCTGCACAATATATTCATTTTTGTTTGAAGAATTTAATCTTTACATCCTTTACGTGCATCCTTTTTTTTTAATTTTTCAAGTTAACAACCAGATAGCGCGCCAAAGACTAAAAGTTTTTAACAGTTTTTGTTACTTTTAAGGATGATTTTCGTCTATTTAAGTTACTTCCATTTGAATTCCATTCGTAAAAAATATGGAAAACCGAAATACAAGCAACAGGATTTGCTCTTAATCGCGTTCAATCTGAGCATGTCTCAGAAACAAAAGCAAATAATGTTATAAAGTTCTCTTTTGATTTTAAACACATGCCATAATATATTCATTCATAAAAATTCAATTTATCTTTTAACTAGAGTAACGATTATAATGCCGGCATTTAGACGTACTACAAAAAATACGACAATAAATATCATCCCACCTCAGCAAATTATTTTCTGACAGAAGGGAAAATACGTGATTTGTTTACTTTTTTTTCATTCGTCCTTCTATTGATAAATATCAACAGATGAAAATGTAATATAATACATATGAACAAAAGTGTTTCTGAAATTTAGTAAAATTCTATGTGCAGCTATGAATTGTGCTCTGCTCTCATTAAACGATTAACATACACAATGAACTTGTCACTTCTTTAAGACATACTTAAATTCAATATTTTAAGATATTTGATATTTAAGATATTATTATTATTACAGTTCCAAATAAATAAGTTGTGGCAAGATTCGTTAACCCGCGTTAGCCAAACGTAACATAACGTTCACCGGGGCTTAACGCTTAAACCAAACGTCTCAAAAAAGCAATAACTGTCAACGTTATTTATACGAAATCTGGTATTATTTACTGTGTATTTGTATGATTACAATGGCTTGGTATAAAGCAAACCATGTTCGCTCTGGGAGAGCAAATTCAATGAGCAAAATTAAATTATTTTAATTAATTTATTAAATTAAATTAATTATCTAATTACGTCCATTTGTAACAATATTTTGTGAGAAGCTAGGCCGTAATCCTGACTGAAGGGTTGTAATGGCCAATTATGTATGTATGTATGTATGTATGTATGTATGTATTAATGCACTTGCATATAAAATATCCCTAATTTATCAATAAATTCAACGGATTATAATAGTGTTTGAATTCGGGCGAGGGTTGTGTTTAAAATTAAAAGCCTAAAGTTACAACTACAATTTCTTTCCGGAATGATGATTTAAATCCTTCTAAAGCTAAACGGATATAAATAAAAAGAAATAAATGAAACGATGTTTAAACAACCAACTCCATACTTGTGTGTAGTAGTTTAGCGTCTAGGAATTATTGCATTTTATATTATTTAAGTTTCGTTAAAAGAAATAATACAAAGCGTATAATTCATGCATGTTGTTATGACGTAAAGCGAGTGTTTTGACTTATAACTGTCACTCATACGTATTGCGTGACACATAATAAACATGAAATAATAAGAAAAATATTATTGTTTACTAATTCTGTTTATATTGCTCATAATGTTTCCATGTATGAAAGGAAAACTTGTAGCTCTTTAATAAACGAATTAGTTGTATTTAAGAGATCATTTTACAAGCCATTTATACTCCACTCTTTACTGCCAGTTAAAAGTTGTTTTATTTTTATAATACCTATCAAGTTACTGGAAAATTTTTACGATAAATTTCTCTTACTAGGTTATATTATCTGCTGAGTTCGTCTTTAAGGAATAATTGTTTTTCAATGATGTTAACCACGTGCCAATAAAAGATTATGGTGCTTAGTTAAGAGAAATTGTATATTTTTGGTTAACATATTAGATAATTATTGGGAAATACTTTATGCTCTGCCTCTTTTGTTAATTGAATGTGCTCTTATTTTAAAAGGATTTTTGTTTTGATTTCCTAACATTGCTTATACAGCTGCTGGTATAACATGTTCTGAGAGAATCGTTGGAAAGTCCTTTGATATTCTCTCTCTCCGACCATTACCATCATACTGTTGCATTATTACTTATGTGGTTTAGTATAAACTGAACTTTTGCAAACCCAAGGCGTGTCGACGGAAAGCATTCGTGACAAAACTAAACTATATTTTACGTAATTTCGAAATGCCTGGTGTGTGTAATACTTAAACGCATAGTATTTTTAAATGTTATTTTATTAAGTTTTCTCTGCCTTTTGTGATTTATTTCCAGAAGATGATAAAGTTGGAACATTAGATGTGTTGCTTTGCAGTGAGTACTGTCGATCACAAAGATTTTTATCAAAACAGCTGGCTCAATTGCGTCCAGAATTAACCATGTCCATGTTTTCTGGTAAGTATTTTAATACTAAAATAAATATAATTTCTTAATAAATTCTATTTTGCCTTGCAGAGATAACACATCGGTTTCAAACGGCCCGTGAAGATGTGCGCACACTATTACTACAGTGTCTGCAGCCGTGGCTGCATAATATGGAATTAGTGGCAACTACAGTACCGCCAGCTACACCTCTGTCCTATATAATGGTAAAATTTATATTTTTATTCAAAACATTAAAGTCTATTGATTATGATTGCAAAAGGCCTAATGAATATAAAAAGTCCTTTATTTATTTCCTTAATAATAAAACTAAATTTAAAGTTTAAACTTAAGAATATGCTGTTCTAATAAAATTATTTTGTCTTAAATACAGTATTTCCCTGATTCTGGCACTCGTGGGCGCAGAGAAGGTACTGGTTCTACGGAAGCAACTGAAATGATACTCAATAATTTATTTTACATAACGGCCAAGGTAAGTTTGTTTTATTCATTAATTTACTTCCTGTTATTTTATTATATAACAAATAAATAACAAATAATAATAAATTTTTTTGTATGTATAAAGTTTTCGGACGCTCATCCTCGCGATATTGAAGAACTTTGGGGTACTTTATGTCAATTTTGGCCAAATAATTTAAAAGTTATTTTACGTTACTTGGTTATAATGAGCGGTATGGCACCAAATGAATTATTACCATATGTAAGTATTATTTCAGCTTAAATACTTTATTTATTTGCCAATTCTTTATCCTTCACTATTTATCTAGTATTTCTTAAATTTATTGTATCCTTTTTATTTATCTTTTTTCTTTCTGATTACAAAGGCAAAACGTGTTGCTCTGTATTTGGCTCGTACCTGTCCCGACCGTTTGCTTGATGAGTTAATGGCTGAATTACAAACAGTGGAAACGCTTAATTGTTTAATTGAACGTACTGAAACACCACCTTTTTATCGTTTGACTAGTATGCGAAAAGCCTCTAGTCATTCGGCCGATGGTAAGTCTTTTTCTAAACTTGTTACTTATTTTTAATATAAAACGAAGATATTATACAGTACTACACAAAAATATGTAAATGTTAATTTAGAATGTTTGCAACATGGTGATTATTGTAGAAATGGAAAAAATCTTCGTACACCATAATAATTAAAACAATTCCTCCCTAGTTCTTATGATTTAATTATAAAACTAATATTTTACTCGTTCATTATCTACTTTAATTTTTTTAATTTATTCACTTATTTTTTTAAGGTCAACCTGTTGGCGGTATTAATGATTCACGCATTCAGGATTTGACAGTGGAAAAAGGTACCATACACACCAAACGTCACAGTGGTGAAGATCCTATTAAAACGGGGTAAGTTCTTCATTAATAGCAAATAGCAAATACGATGTACAACTGGGGTGGTTTAAATTCTTTTTTTAAAACATATTACATAAATGAACAAATATTTTGAAGAAAACCTTATTGATAATATTCTACGCCTCTTCTAATTTCAGAACATGTAAGTCTGATAGTGGTATAAGAGCATTTACACAGGCTACAAATAACCGACCACCTCGCGGCGCCGATAAGATACGTGCAGCTTCAGGACCATCAATATTGCCGAGACCAGAGGATATATTAATAAACGATCCTGAGGTAAATGAAATATAAAAATATGAAACAAATATTATTTATTTATTATGTTTATAAACAAATTAAATTAAATAATTAAATAATGGCTTACACTACTAGTTTGCGAAATGAAACCTATAAATAGCAGACATTGGCTTAAAGAATACTGTAATTATTCATTTGCCTTATATATATATATATATATATATAACTACTAAGTGTGTATGTGCCTAATAGCATATTGGACCACTAAATCTAAATCTAAAAAAATCAATTCCGATAACATTTTTAGTGTAGAAAATAAGAATCTTTTTAATGTTAAAATTAGTTAGAATTAAACTTTATCCTTTGGTTTTATATTTACATTCTTATTTTAGTTACGACAAGAAGAAAATGTTGAATTACGTTCATCTGAAGCAGCTCAAACAGTTTCGGCAACAACAGCACCCCATCCTTTGCCAATGCCTGAGTATGGTGGTTATTTTGCACCACTCACTGAATTCTTGCCAGACGTCAGTTTGCCAATAAGCGGCTTCCATCGGTATGTAAATACTAAAGAAAATTAACATTCGATATTCGTTAATCTAATATCACAATTGTGTTTAAGCTGTTGTTAAGTTGCTTAATTAATGTTTTTCTATTCTGTCTGTTCCATTTAATTAGTTGCAATGTGGCCGTTATGCTACTCACCGATATTGTTGTGGATGGAATACCCGGTATCGATTGGACTCTACATTTGCCTTTAATGCTGCATATATTGTTTTTGGGTTTGGATCACACACGTGTTATCGTCCGAGAGCATTGCAAACAGTTGTGTATGAATTTATTGGTAAGTTGATGAAACTCTTTCTGTATTGTATTGTATTGTAATATCTTTAATATGATTTCAATTTTATTACAAAGATTGTCTTGGCAGAACATAATGACCATTTAACAGTCGCACGAATTTTATTAAACAGTGAGACTACCAAACTTGATTTGGGTTTGTCTGTTCCCTCGTTGCCAGTAATTGATAATAATTTTACAGGTATAGTTATCCTTTAAAATATTTTAAAACTTAAAGCATAAGCGATAATTTGTCTCTAACAGAATCTCATCAGGAATTCGATAGCTATCTTTATAATAATTGTTGCATTATTAATGCTGCAACAACTTCTCAACTACCAGCTGGTGGCGGTTTAAATTCAGCCAACATATACCCACAGCAATTTGCTGGAATGCCTGTACAAAATAATCAGATACCATTATATCATCAGCATGTAATTATAAATAGCCAACAGCAGCATTTGCAGCAGCAGCAACAACAACAATTAGTTGTGACAGCTAGTGTACAGCAGCATGAAATGCATACAAATATGCAGCAACCACCACCAATTAATCAGATATCGATCTCAACGTCAACACCTTTAACACAACATCAAACGCAGCAACAGCAACAGCAACAACAACAGACACAAGTCATTGTAAACACAGGAAATTTACAAATAAATCCAAATACCACCGAAAATTCTGAAGTTCCTTTGATAATTGCTGAAGAAAATGCACCACCACAACCTGGGCCAACAATGCCAATAGTGCATGTTATCAAAAGCCTATTAAAGTTTTTAGCACACGGTTCATGCCAACCACTATGGAACTATGAGGATATTACTGCTAAAGGTATTTGCATTGTAAAGTTACTTGAATTATAATTCTTAACATATTTTTTAAATTTTAAATTAATTACTTTGTTAGTTTGGTCAATTAAATCGGCTGAGCAACTAAGCTGTTTCTTGCGTCATATTTTAAAAGTATTTGCCGATAGTTATCCTCAAGCTCGAATCGCAGAACGTTGGGCCCAAACTGCCTTACAATTAGGACTTTCATGTTCATCGCGCCATTACGCCGGTCGCTGTTTGCAAATTTTTAGAGCCCTAAATGTGCCCATCAATTCCAGGATGTTATCAGACATATTGTCACGTTTGGTTGAGACGGTAGCAGAACAGGGTGAAGATATGCAGGGATATGTAACAGAATTATTGTTGACCCTAGAAGCAGCTGTTGATAGCTTGGATTCTGACTTTAGGCCTTTAGATGTCATGAAGGATATTTTCAAAAGCACACCTAATTTAAATAACAAAGATGGTGGCCCAAATTCAATACTGGCGGGTGGTAAAAAATCCCCCTCTGGTATGACACCACAATCACCGAATTTCTCCATGCAAAGTCATGCACGTAGCACAAGCTATTCGGTATCGTATTGTGCACGCAAATCGACAAATTCACCATGTGATAAACAAGTAGAGTTACGAAATCGGGCCACAGGTATAGATATGGAACGTAATATGCCTAAATTCGGTATTGCAAGTATTGGTTCGGCCTTATCACGATCTCGCAGTGCTCAGAGCTTAAAAATGTTAGGCGATACTGCCACTCAAGACGACAAAATGACTATTTTGGCACAGTTGTTTTGGTTATCAGTTTCAATACTGGAGAGTGATTACGAACATGAGTTTTTATTGGCTTTAAGACTGTTAACTAGAGTTTTGCATCGCTTGCCTTTGGATCGACCCGATGCCAGAGATAAGGTAGAAAAATTACAACAACAACTTAAATGGACCGCCTATCCGGGAGTGCATGCTTTACTCTTAAAGGTAAGTCTGTAGAAAAATTATTATTTAATATACAATTTTATTCAATCCCATTTCAAAACAATTTTAGGGTTGTACTCATACTGCTACGTATGAACCTACTATTACGTTATTATCGCAATTTGCACCATTGCTCAATTTACCAGTTTGTGATCCCACACAAAGCTGTGCTTTTCCCATGAACGTTATAGCTCTCTTACCTTATATGCTATTGCATTATGAGGATGCCAATGAAATATGTATACGCAGTGCCGAGAATATAGCTCAAGTATCTTCTGAATTAGGTGCTAAACTGGAAAATCTTGGCACGGTTATGACTTTATACAGTCGTAAAACTTTCTGTAAAGAATCTTTTCAATGGACAAAATGTGTAGTGAAATATTTACACGATACATATGCCCATATGGGTTTGCATATGTTGGCTTTTCTTATAGAAATGCTGGAGAAAGGGCCACAGCAAATACAAGTACCGGTTTTGAATGTAATACATTGCATGTTACACTATGTCGATTTAACTCCACCCCAAGCTCAGACTATAAATGCCGATTTGCTCAGGGCCATTGGCAAATATTTAGAGGTAAGAAAATGCTTTATATTCTAAAAATCCGATTGTCATTGAATTGCAACATATTTTAGACTGCTAATTGGAAGGATTCCTTGAAGATATTAAAACTTATCGTTACACGTAGTTCTTCGTTGCAAGTTGTGCCACCTAGCGAGGGCGGCAGCGTTGGGTTTTCGTTCTCTTTCTATGGTACATATCCGGATTCGGATATGTTCTGTAAAAAGGAACTAGCCGGACGTACAATGGAATTTACTTTTGATGTCTCGCAAACACCTTTAATAGGTCGTCGAATCTTATTAAAAACAGATGATAACACAACAGCTGCAAATGCAAATTCCAATACTGCCACAGCAAACAGTTCAAATCAGACAGCACAAAATCAAATGAAATCAAATGCTTACAGTAACGGATCTCATTTGCACCAGCAACAGTCGGCCGGGGCCCATAATAATAATAGCACTGTGGGTACGCCTAATTCACCAAGACGCAGTGCTAGTTTATCACCTGCCGATACGGCGCCCTTAAGTGGTTGGAAACGTCCTTGGATGTGCCAAAGTCGTGTCAGAGAGTGTTTGGTTAATTTACTTACTACCTGTGGCCAACGTGTTGGATTGCCTAAATCACCTTCGGTAAGTTTTTGCTCGATTTCATTTGCTTTATTATTATTAATGAAATATATCTACATTGATTGTAGATATAGATTGTATAGATTGATTGTATAAAAATTTTGTTGTTTTTAATAATATTGAAGAAACGTTCCTAATCCTTTTTTAGTTGCATGACTTTCCTTAGTTAAGAGATACATATACTGTTTGTTCTTTATTAATAAAACATTTATTTTATTGAAACAATGTTCCTTACTTTCACACCTCTCTACCCTTATCCTTTAAAATGATCATACATAACGGTAATATAGGATGATTTCATAAACTCCATATGCTCCAAGGTAATGCTATTTATTTTTGTAACGTATAAAACTACAGCTTTTCAAGAACACGCTGCCAAATCGCATTTTCATAACACTTAGTTCTTTTTTTTTAACATTTTAACTACAAATGTAATGGCTTTTTTAGTTTACTCAAGTCGTATGCAGGGAATGTGTGTAAGAGGATAAATGCTACTTTTATGAAATTAAAGATTTATGTGTTGTTTCTGTAAGACGAATGATTATAGATGAACAGCTGTTTGAGTGATTTTGTTTGTTTTGTATTACGGAAACAGCACAATAATAAAAAATTATTAAAATTCTCTCTTAGAAGTTATTTCTAAAAAGCAAAAAAAAATCAACAATTAGTGAAATGGAAAAAATTAAAAATAAAACAAATTTTCAAGAATATGTCTGGGATTTTATGTGTTCATTTGTTAAACAGCAATTATACAATTTTATATTCTGCTTTTAGAAACAGAAAACAAGAACACACGTGTGCACTTAAATTAAATTAAAAAACGAAATAGAATGCTAGGCCGCCTTACAAAACACATTAGTTTGTATTCTCATGTACCATACAATATTCGCTTGCGATTAATTTTTCCTTTACGCTTTACATGAATGCGAGCTGACTTAACTATGTATTTTGTCTGTATGTGTCTGAGACTTTTTCTTTTGTTCTATAATTTCAAATGTATAATTTACTTTTTGCATGCTGAAATTTCCAGTCTTTAAGCCCTACGCTTCAAACTGGATCAATTATCACCAGACAAAGCGTAAGCGTGTTTTAATTACTATTTCTAACAAACAATAACTAAATGTCGATATGAAAGCTTTTTATGTTTTAAACTAAATGCCGATTATAATGATAAAACTAATAATCTTGTGGAATTGTTCCTCTACCTTTCTATAGGTTATCTTTAGTCAGTCATCGGATCTCATGGAAAGACAGTCATCGGCTGCTTCATCTACCGAAGAAACATCTGGTCCTCAGGGTGACTTAAGTAGTGGTTCCCGTAGAGATGATGGCCAGCCTGATTTTACAGTTTTCAAAGATTTCGATTTCTTGGAATACGAAGACAGTATAGCTGGAGAATCAACAGATAATTTCAATTGGGGTGTTAGACGTCATCAGTTATTTGAGGGCGAGGAGGACATGTTTAATTGTGGTAGCGGTATGGGAGGTGGTGGCGGAACTGGTTCTGTTAAAGGTGGTCACTCCTCTGCTTTAGAAGATAGTTTCAGTGATAAGACACCGATATTAAGTAAGCGGAGACGTCAGACAGCTGATGATTCGTCAGATGAAGAGGGCGAATCTGAATCACCTATTGATGAAGACCATCGTCAGTCTTACAAGTCCAATTTTAATGTAGGACCACCAACTTCTTTAAGTCTGAGAGAAAGACGTCGTCGAAATTCTGTTTCCCGTAGTGACACCAGTGGTTCCAGTGCTGGAGATCTAGGTGACATAACACCTTGTAATGCTTCTCCTCATCTGCCGGGTATCATACGTTTTGGCGCCGCCGTACGAGATGAAGCTGAAGAAAATTGGCGCAAACAATTGCAGGCAATGTTGATAAATCAGCCTTCTGCTCATACCTCCGAGTTATTGATGCAATTATATCGTCTGATCAAAGAGTTGACATTTAAAACCATAAGCATATCGAAAGAAGCCAAAAAATTCTTTACTGGCATTGGCTCACAGTTGGGTAACAGGATATCACTATTTACCGATTTGCTAAGCTCAAGAGCTGATCCACCCCGTGTTTGGTGCAGTGAAAATCAAACAACAACGCCGAGATTATTTGAAACCCTACGATTCAATGTGCTTGAAATTCAGGAACATTTAGAAACATTTTTCGATCGTAAAGATCAAGTGTTGGAGGTGAAATATAAAAAATTGTAAAAATTATTGAAGAAATAACTTTTAAATGTAATTTTTTTAATTTTCAATTGTAGTGTTTGGACTCTGTGAAGACATCATGTAAATTATCATTGTTTAATGAAAATGATGTGGCTGCCTCGGGTATGGATTTGGCTTCAACTTCTACCATTCCCTATATGCCATTCGATCCAGCTTCTACTGAAGTAGTATTGGATTTAGGCAGAGCTTTATATAAACTCATGTTTCAACTTTTGCTGTTAATTGAATCGAATCATAAGATAAGCTCGAATGTTGTTAATCATTTTAGGCAAAATGAAAATGTAAGTAAAACGAAAAACAAAAAATTTGAACAGAAAAAAAACCATTGTGAATATCTTGATTTATAGATGCACGACATATCGGACTTGTATGCCTTGGTGCGTGATGCTTTAGTGCGCAGCATAAGTGAAACAGAATTAGAGACTTTAGATACATCGACATCAACCGAAGGTGAACACACACCCACACCATCACCAGGCATACCCATGTCGCAAGAGGAGTTCGAAACAACATTACAAGAACTAATTGATGCTCAAAAATGGTCATCGGCCATAACACATGTACGCCAATACAAACGTATCTCACAAATGACCAGTTCAAATTTAAATCTAACGATTTTCTCCTACACGAATTTGGACAATCGCTTGAAGTATGATGAAATGTCGATTATATTGAATGCATATGCACAAAGTATTATGAAAGATAGACATGGTAAGATATTAACATCTTTGTTTTATATGCTCGACATACTTTTTACAATGTGAATAATCGCTTAAATATGTATCTATTTGCAGAAGCATTTATTGTATCGAAATCAGATTCAGAACTATTTGAAGTGTACGCCATTTTATCTGAAAATCTATATCATGTTTCAAGTGCTTTAAACACCATGGAAATTAATATGAAAAGTTATAGCCAAAGCCATAATTTAAGTTCATCTCATATCTTTCGTGGTGAATCTAGTGATATAGTGACAAATCTTTAAGATGACAGACAACAATGTTCAATTGATCGAAAAAATTTACAAAGTTTTTATTAACATTTGTTTTTCAGCGAACAAAATTATCATACAAACATTAAGTTTTTCTTATTGACTCAATTATAAACAGAAACTATGAAATTTTCGAACAAAATTATGTTTAATTAGATTCACACTTTTTATTTATTATTTTTGTTAAAAAAAAGGAGAAGAAAAATTAAATTAGAATTGAAAAATAAATTTAGAAAATTTTTCATTATTTTGTCTACCGATTTAAAATTATAAATATAAAATGCTAAATACTGTTTTTAGAAAACAGAATGATTTATATGTTCATAAACTATTACAACAATTAAATATTAAGATTATCAATCTACATGTATTTATTATAGATATATTTCAGAGAAAAAAAAGGAATAAAATTCATAAACATTTTAAACATCAATTTACTAACACTATGATTATTTTATTATTTATTTCAGGAATTCTTGCAAGTCATTATATCACAGCATAAATGTTCGATAATTTGATCTATAAAGGTTAGCTGTCTTCTTAATCTGATTGATTGCATCATGATTAGATTTATCATTTTTCTTTATTGGGAATAAATGTTTTCCAAAACAAAATGGTATGTGATTACCAGACTGCTGCAGTCCCTTATAGCCTTATGCAATTTGAGTATGTGACTTGGGTAGTTTTCGTCAATGAACTTTACGGACTGTTCCATGTAGCACTTCTTAGACAATTCGCAATGAAAATATTTAGTCATGTGGATGAAGCTTGTGCGTCAGTGAGAAAACAGCATTCGTAAACGAGTTTTAAATTACTTTCTTTTCAACGTTTGACGTTGAGTACCCATTTATTTTCTGGTTTGCTGGCTGTCCTAAGGAAAATCTGTTGTCCTCCATCTGCGATACGTATTCGATTTCATTTCGTTCGATTTTGTTGTTCAAATTCCTTCAACAGTTAAAGGTCAATAAACCTTTCAATTAGTGAAAGCAATTATATTGCTTTTATTTTTTGTTTAATTGGCATAACTGTTAGAGCACTTTAAACATATTTAGACAAAGTATCGCATTCATTTTTTAATTTTGATTCAAATGAACTTTAAATAAAGTCCTTAAAACTTTAATTAGCTTTTCGGTTTGGTTAATTAAAGCATGTCTAACGTAAGGATATATAAGCACTCGAAAGGAGAATAAAATAGTGACAGTTCATGTGTATAGTTTCTTAACTGCATTGACAAGCGACATTCAAATTAATAACAGTTGAGAACGTACATAAAAGGCATAAATGCATATGACATATAAGTGTAAAAAAGTTTATTATGAACTGACTTAATTACAAAAATGCTATTAAAACTTATTATCGTATGTGTGAGGGTACATTTCGGGAAGGATTTGTTGTGAACAATATTTTTAGGACTACTAAACCTTCATTAATATATATGTGCACATTTAACCAAGCCACTTATAATACAACAACGAAGAAAAATCAACTTAAAAAAGCAATTGGCTTGAAGCAGTCCTTGATAAATTTGGCACATAAAATTTAAAAATTAAAAAGAGAGTTCAACTTTACGAAATTTTAATTAATTTAAGGTGTTCATTCATAAAGAGAAATAAAAAAAGAAATAGAGAAAGATGCTTTGTAGCAGCCCGCCCTATGTTCTCTCAAGGAACGAAAAGAAATAATAAAAAAAAGATTTGTTCAGATAATTTTACTACGGTCCCGTTATTTGTTGTTATTTGTACTGATGATTGATTGACAAACGAAATGAACAAAATGGGGACAGCAGTTGTGCAAATAGAAGACTAAAATATTCTTATGAAAATATTTGTAGGTCCTCTATAAATATTTATTTTGTGAAACAGATTTCTGTTTCAATTAAACTTTTAAAATGGTTAGCAATCTTAATAGTATAAGTGAATCCCATTCAAATTTTGTGGTTTTTTATTCATAATTTAGATATTTCATCCTAATAAAAATAAAAGAAAATATAACAACACCCTTACCATTTTCAATATAAAATTGTATAATAACTTAATATTCGATATGCAGATCTTAAACTTAAGAAGGTTTCCAATTTTTACTGCCCTCACAATGACAGAGAAGGTGTTATATTTCTATGATTTCGTGTGCTATATCTTATTGCCTCATTCGCAGCCTCAGGTTTCGGAAACTGGGCATATTGCCCTCACAAAGTTCAAGATGCCGCAAGGGTCAACGATGACAATACCATACCTATCGCCAGATGTTTCCTTCTGAGGTGCATTAATGACCTACAAGTTTCAAGAATGCATTCTGATAATTCATTCTTATCGTCACGGAATCTGGCTCTGACCCCAATAGCGGACAGTCAGTCCCGTATTTAAAAACAAGATAAATTTTTCTCCTCAACAAATTTTGAATTTTTGAAACTTGACATTAATAGAAATCATAATGAAATCGTAATTTGAAAACAAAATTAGTTAGTTTCTTCGAATATTTTAATGAATTACAGGACAGCCTCTCTAATAGTGTCAGCAAAGAAAACCATTTGAATAAATATGAAATGATGAAAAAGTGAAATAAAGAATACTTTTTAATAAAGTTTGCAAGTAAAAAATTGTATATGTAATTTAAAAATTAACGATAGATGAATAAAAAATACATCGGCAGATTTGCAACTTTGAATTTCCTTTTTTGAGAACAGTTTGGATAATAGCTTCGTTATAAAAATTAAATCCTTTTGCATTCTTGGATATCCACGCTACTATAATTGGGTTATGGCATTGCCTATTATTAATGTCACAATTACAGAAGTTTAAGTAGTGCTATAAAAAGGATAATAATTATAGCTTACGTTTAGTACGATTAAAAATTATTCTTGAAGTTGTTTCGTATCGAATTCGATTTTAAGTTTATAAAATGTGTTGGTAAACTAAATTATATTATAAACAGAATCCAATTACAAATAGATGACTTGTTATAGCTGATTTACTGCATGACCCCATTCGAATAAATAAACTTAACAAATTTAGCACAATCAAATCATCGTCAAAACCCTAAAAGTATTTCTGTCCATAGAAAAGCCAGTCTCACACAGTCTCTGTTTTTCTGTTCGAAAAAGAAGAATAAATATGATTAAAATTCTAAATATGATTAACTTTTTTACCAAATCCCCAAAAATTCATTGTAAAATACCGAAAAATAATTTTCGCACACAGTTTAATAACTTATTTTTCGTAATCCTTTAAAAGTTTGCTACACATGATGATTAGGATGAATGCTTGCTTCACAAAATATATTCCACATATGGGTTGTGTCTATAATGACACATTTGATATTTTGGAGAGAATTACTACTACTCTTCCCAGTTAGACACTCAAGGTAATAATGTAAATGAGCGATGCTGCCAGGAATATCCTTAATCCAAACACAAACCGGTAACATGCCAGTGAATGTCTCCGCTAACAGAAGTGAAACTTGCTTATTATAAACATACACTGTCCGATTCGCGATATACAGTACATGTATCTATGTTAATACAGTACCATTTCGAGTAACGGCACTTTGGTGAGTTTCTATTTTATTCACCATACTGAACAAATTCACCACTTTTTTGTAAAAACTCACCACACTGAAAACTCACCACACTTCAAAAAATAAAAAGCTTTCTCGCCGTTCGTCCCGTCCATCGTATGTATTCGACAACAACCACGCAAGCAATTCAGGACACAGCTACACAGAGCACGCCACCCACACACACCCTCCCTCCCTCCCTTTTTCACTTTTTCTCATTTTTCCCCTCTCCACTCCAGACAACCCAGCAAGCAGCAAGCAGAAGCACCACCAACAAACAAACAAACAACCCACCCACCACCAACATTCTCCGATCACACACACACGCGCCATAATCAAAACAAACTGGTTTAATTTTTACTTATATATTAACCGGAAACGGAAAAAGAATGTGAGAATTAGAAACGTTTATTTTTTGAACGAAAAAAACGAATTTTTCCAAACACCAGTGTTGCCAGAAAGATATAATTTTGGTTCTCAACTGCATCAGTGTTGCCAGGAAGGAAAAACTCATTGATAACCAGTGTTGTAAAACTGTAATAATGAAATGGTACTAAATCATAACTGAAAAAGTACTTTTTTCAATCAAATAGTATTTTTGTAAAACATCATATTTTTGCCATTATATTAAACCCTTCAATCAGAATCCTAACTTTCTCACAATACTTATTCTGTGTGTGTTAATAATTGGCCTACTGTTTAAAGTCGACTCCGAACGACAGATTTTTGAGAAACTTTATCGTGGCAGAGGAGTCCCCGGAGAAATTTTTTAATGAATTGACAAAACCTAATTATTAAAAGTAAAAGTTTCAACGTTTATTTGTAGACTATCCGTTAGCATTGTATGTGGTTGGCATACGTTATTTATTTAATTTTCCGATCTAACTGTTATTAATTTCTTTTGTTTCACATTTCAAAAATATTGAACATCTTGATTGTTTACTTCTTCTTTTCACCTTCTACAATTTCTGCAGGAGGATTGGCATTTCGGAAATTGGGAAATTGTTCCCATGGTGCTGACAAATCGAATTTTCTAAACTCTTGAGCTAATTCCAATGGTTCGCACACAACTCGTTTCTTCTCATCATCGTAACGTAACTACATAAAATTTTAAGCTTATCAAACTCACACTCAATTAAAATGGTTTAAATTATTCAAAATACCTCCACATAACCGGACAAAGGAAAGTCGCGACGTTGTGGATGTCCTTCGAAACCGTAATCGGTTAAAATACGACGCAAATCGGGATGGTTAGCAAAGAACACACCATACATATCATAAATTTCACGTTCATACCAATTTGCTGCTTTATGGACTTCGAAGCAAGAATCCAAGGGTGTCAATTCGTCTGTATAAGTCTTGACACGAATGCGAGAATTAAAACGCAACGAGAGAAGGTTATAAATAACCTCGAAACGATATTTACGTGAAGGCACATCCATACCGGCAATATCAACTAAATTGGTAAATTGAGCCTGATGATGGTCCTTTAAGAATTGTAAAACAGGCACTACACCGTCTGGAGCAATCAGAACTTCTAATTCATCGCCAGCCGTTAGCTGTACCTTCTGAACATACTTGGGTAAACATTCAGCCACATAGCGACCGAAATCCGAAAGGCTAGTACGGGCAGCCTCATTTGGTTTGCGAACTGTTGCTTTGAAAAATAAAACCATTTAACCATTTTACAGAAACTAGTAAACTATTGACAGAAATGTACTACTTACGTTTATCAGCTTTTTGCCCCTCAGCGACAGAGCTAGCTAAACGTAAAGCACCAAGATTTGTAGCAGCGGCCGACGATATGCCTTTGTTGTTAAGAAATAGATTTTATGTTGAATTTTAATAGAAATTGATAGAAAAATTACTTACCATTTTTAACACCAGCTTGTGTGATTAATTTGATGCTAAAATTTCTTATTAAGGCTGCCATTCTGTACAATTATTACAGGAATTCTTTTGAGATTCCTCTTGAATCGTGCAAAATAATTTTCTTCTTTTGACAGTTTATGTAATATGGTTATAATTGTAGTTGTTTAGTTAATCAGCTGTTGAAACAAATGGTTGTATTTTATAATTGAACAGTCTAACACACAAAAAACCAGAAACAAATGTAAGAAAAACTATCTATACCTAGTTGGCTGAAAGGTTAATAAATTTGAATTTAAATTAAAATAAGTATTAATAAAAATATTAATTTAATTTAAATAAACTTCAATATAAATTGCCATGAAAATGAAATTGAAACATTGAAACATAAACAAATGTTGTTGCCAGACTACTTATGTTGTGTGTATATAAATAAATAGTGCTGATAAACGTTTCGAAAAACATCTTTAATCTTATACAATACTAGAAAATTGGTAACAAACAAACAAAAGTACGAAGTTAAAATAGTACCATAGTAGTTTTTTAAATTATATTTTCAATAAATAAAATATAGTTGAGTTTATGTCGATTTAATTACATAACCTATTATACAGAAAAAATTATTTTTTCCAAATTAAAATGAATTCCGTTTTTCTCAAGTTTGAAAACAACAAGCAAAACATACAACTCTGTCATTTATGACACTATTGCAACACCATTTCAATTTCGAAGCGTAGCGTCACTATAATATTTCCACGACCCATTTTTATTTCATTCTTCTTTTTTAAAGAAACGCATACGAAAAGAAAATTCAGATTCCAATTTCATTTAAACGGGGAATAAAATTAAAAACAACCAGAAATTAAAACAAAATAAACAAACATTTCAATTTTATGTCGTTTGTTGTGTATGAAAAATCATATTGTAAAGAAAAATATTAATTAAGTGTAAAAAAATGAATCATTTAAAATGGATGGGCCATTCGGCCACTATATTAGATATACATAAAAGTCTTCGGGCAGACTTAAAGAGCTGTGAAGTAACATTGGTGGCCAAGGGACACTGTGTTAAAGCCCACCGGTTTGTGCTATCCTCTTGCAGTGATCTTTTACGCTGTCTGTTAACAGATATACCCATGGGCCAGGAATGTTGTGTAATGGTACCTGACGTAAAGGGCCATTTGTTAGATAGTGTTTTGGCGTTTATATATTTAGGTGAATGTTCATTGTCGTCTACAAACTTATCAGAGTTCTTGGAAGCCATCAATATATTGGGCATTAAAAGTGCAATTAGTTTTGAGTGTAATACAAATGCTTTGCAAGCTGCGCAAAATAGCAGTCAACAACATCATCACATTCCAATGGATAGTAACACAACAATGGCTACCACGAGTAGTTCTTTGGCAAATCGCCATGTGACAGTTGCGGCCGCCACAGTTGACACATCAATGCATCAGGAGGAATTAATAGAAGCTCATAGTGTAATTCATAGTGAGCCACATGTTACTTCTGCTGCAAGTGGATCAAGCAACGCTACCACCACACGAGAATTAGACTTTTTGGATGTTTACCATGAACCTCAGCATAAAATAACATATTCTATAGAACATGTACCGGGATCGACAGCTGGCAATGAATTTATTTTAACTGAGAATTCAGGAACCTTTACCTTGACACATAGCGGTAAACTAGAGCCAAGTACATCGCCGGCTGAATCTTCGAACATGGAGGTAACCGAAGACGATGGTTGTGATTCGCATATAATCGAAGAATATAGTAGTGGCGATGAGCCATTGATTCAAATAGGAGAAGCTGTTCAGGAACACCACAATGTAACAGTCCAACAAACATCACCGCCACAACAACAGCAACAATCTACAGCTTCTATACAAACGACAGCCGCTACAACGGCAGCAATTATACAAGTTAAACCAAAAATTAAAACGCTTAAATTGAAACACCCGCCTGCCACACAACAAATTATAACGAAAATGGAACAATTGCCGCCTGAAGATACTCCGACATCGGGCAATGAAGATCCCATATCCATACTACAAACATCAAACGAAAGTTTTACTCTGCTTAAAGATGCCAGTATGATGTCCACCAGTAACACCAGTCACGATGAGTCTACAGATTATTCGCTAAACAATTCGGGAGCATCGGCAGTAGATTTAGCGTACCAAGCTATGGTTAATGAAGGCATGTCTCTGCCCAAGGCAGCAGTTAAATTCAATGTCTCAAAAACGGAGCTTTGGAGACGAGTTCGTAGTACTGGAGTTGAACAACTTAATAAGTCTATTAAACTGGATCCCGATAAAATTGATGTGATTGAACTTGCCAGCCAAGCAGTTATTAATGAAGGTCTATCATTACAAAAAGCCGCCATACGTTATGACATTTCAAAAACTGTGCTTTGGCGTAGAGTTCGCAAACACCCTCAATATATGAAAACAGCACGCGAAAATCCAATTATATCTAAAGCTTATGAACGCCTCAAATCGGGAGAGTCCCTTAAGAGTATATCGCAAGATTTAGATATACCTATGTCAACTTTACACCGGCACAAAGTTCGACTTTCACAGACTGGGCAATTACCAGATTTCGTAACGTGCAAGAAACGAGACAGTATGTCAAAAGATGATCTAAAACAAAAGCTTGCCAAGGCCGTGCATGCTTGCGTGCACGAAGGCATGTCACAAAATCACGCTGCAAATCTATTTCAAATATCCAAGAGCACTTTATGGCGACATTTACAAAGACGAGTAGCTGAAGCGGAAGCGGCTGAGACTGAATCTATTGGTGATGAAGATGAAATTAAACAAGAAGTTATTCTATCTTAATTTAATAATTCAATTTTAAAACAAAATTTCATAAGGAACATTTTCTTTTTTTAATTATGTAATGTATATAAACCTACCGTATTGGTATTATATGACAATTACGAAGATATTTTCATTTCTAGTTTTATAATAATTAAGCTATCAGACACAAAATACACGTTTTATTTATTTTTATTTTATTGTAAATACTTTTTTAAGTTTTTATTTATATTATAGATAATAATAAAAATTTAGAAAATAATAAGATGGTGAAAAATGTTGTGATAACCCTACGTTCCTCAAAAGAAAGGAAAGGTAATAAATACATATAATACAACCAAAGGTCAAAATAACAGTTTGTCGCTGCTTTATTTATATGATAGGATATGTTTTTATTATATTTTTAAATGCAAACATTTTATTCATCACAAGTAACTTTGAACATTATGGGGGATAGTCGTCTGTGGGCAGTGTGCTAGTCTGTTAGTAGTCTGATATTCCTGGATCTCTATCATCGATCATTCTCCAAATCACGTTAGATATCCTGATTGAGCGAGTATCCGTCCAGTGTTAAAATTATATTCTGATGGACGACTTGTGCCTTTGGTGGATCTATTTCTCCAACTTGTCTCTTGTTCTTAAAGTTGTCTCTTATTTTTAAAGTTTATGTTAAATTAATGATGTTAAATTTATCCCGCCGCGAAGCTACATGGAAATCCATTCTGGATTTTGCTCTTTCTTTTACTATGACGAATTATCACTAAAATGAAATACACTCCTGTAAATACAGTAACATTAATGTGGACTTGGCAAAAGATGGTATGTATTTTTATAATTTCATCATACATATTATAAATACAGTATCAGAACAACAAATTCGATCCATGTTTTCCGCAGCCTAAGCTACGTTCCGGTTACACCACCGAGCTGTTTTAATCTTATTTAGTATAACACTTTGGCGGCAAAACAGTCCTACACTATGATGGCATCACACTTTTACACTTCATATTAAATACTAAAAGAATACCAGCCAAAAAAATACATGCTTCAGTCTATTATTACAATACAAATAAAACAAACGTTTATGTTGCTGTTTTTTTTTTCTGTTTGGTTTTTGCGTTTTTTATTGATTTTTTTTTTATTTGTTATTAAAACTAATAATCAAAAGCAAATATTAATTTTGGTAAGAAATAATGATAAGTAAATGTTATTACATATATTATTTTAAACAGAATAATAATATAATATATTATATGGCATAATAATAAATATAGGTAGTATAATAAATATAATATATACTAATATATATATACTTGTTGATTTATTTTGTTTTCATATTTAATTAATTAATATTGGTAATCTTAGGCTTAACATTAAATAATATTATATTATTTGTATATTAATTACTTTTATTTTCTTTTATCGCCTAAGTATTTGCTTAAGATTAATTTTTGGTTTATAATTCTCGATATTTGTTACTATTTTATCTGACGAATACCATTCTAACATTGTTTTCTGTTTAATTTTTATATTTCCACTGTTAGATAAATGAACCTAAGTAATTATTTTAATTTTCATCTTATATATAACATTAAGCCGACTTATAGTTCATATTATATAATGTATATACAAACATATAATAATATATGATGATTAGATATTTTATATATTTGGTATTTTTATATAATAGATAGTACTATCAAATACTACATATATTAGCTATATTATTACAGTATAATATATCATATTTAAGTGTTTGTATTTTTCTTCAAATTAATTACTAAATGGATTTTATAAGATATAAATATTTTATCATTAATAATATAATATAGATGTAATTAATTTTAACGTAAGTTTGTTTTTATTATTAAGATTTTATATAAGAGTATTATGCTATGTTTTTATATTACGTTATACTATATGATTGTATAAATACGTTTGTTTTTTACTGTAATAGTAATAAGCTTTCTTAATTAAATAAGATTTCTTTATTTACAATAGGTAAAAGCATCATATATACTATATGGATTCTTAATTATTATAAGTATGTATAAATTATTCCTAAATAGATGTTATTATAATTATCAATTATGTACTAACAGTTCAATGAAATTATCTGAAATGCAATTATAATACAGGTTTTTCTCATTATATATTTCGTATTATGGCCAACTTATTTTAAATTATATTGTATATATATATAGTTAGAAAAAATATACTTGTTTAGTTTTTTAATCACTTATAGTAGTGTGTAAGTCTTATTACTTCATAAAGATAACATTATAAATATGAAGCAATGGTGCGTAAGATCTAATCAAAAAATATATTAAATACAAAACAGAACAAATTTAATATAAAAATGCCAAAATGAGACTGTGTTTTTTAAAATTATAGGATTTTTTAAAACAATTTCAATCTGAAAAAATAAATAAAAAAACAAAAAAAATTAATGGCTGATGGAAATTTAAAAATTATTTAATGCAAATTAAATAATTACATTTTTGACTATTCCAATAAAATAAATATAATGTAGAGAGAAAAAATCGATATTTTACGATAACAAGATGCATTTTTTTATATTAAAAAAAAATAGTTAATTAGTTAAAAATAATATTTCAGATTTATTTGAAATTATGATGTAAAGAAACTTATTTAATACAATAGTTATATATAATGGATATTAATAAAATAAAAATTCTTTATATTTAAAATAATATGTATATTTCGATTGTTGGACAAATTCATTATTATGGACCCTGATTATTTTTTCAAAGTATTTATTGAGGCGTTAAACCTTAACGCAGCCATAACGTTAAAAGAAAAGTAAATCCTATAAAATTACAAGTAGACTGAACAGCAATATAATGCAATAAAAAGTTTCTTTTGCAAAAAGATAAAAATAAATATTAAACCCTACCAAATATCGCGAATAAGTATACTATGTGTGCGTTGAAAATATGTAAGGTGTTCATTTATCAACAGGTAGCTTAAAGAAATTAAACTTTAAACTAGAAAATATTGTATTTCGAAAAAATTATTATTAAATCTATTAGACATATCTTTACTATCGAAATATATCCGCCGCTATTTTGCCTAATATTGTAATCGGAATAAATTTTCTCTATTTTCTTTATTTTTACTGTGGATAGAAAACATTTATGTTTTTAAAAAATATAGAATTGTAGAAAATTTGAATAAATTAAAGAAAATTTACTGTAGAAATTAAATTTATTTTTAAAGGATATATTAAATTTGCAAAAAAAAAAACGATTATTATTGTAGAGTAGAAAAATGTTCTATTTGTTCATATATTTTACTTTTAAACTATAATAGATGCACTTATTGAAATTTTGATTACGCATAACTAAACATGTCCACAGTCTTTTACTTAAGGAAACTATTTTATGAACACTAAATAAAAATTCTACATAGCTTTTCATGACTTAGAAAAAAAAAAAGATTTTGAAATTCATTCAAAAAATAGAATAAAACTCTTATTACAATCAATATATGTCTACTTTGAATTCAAACATTTTAAAGAAAAATAAACCCTATTAAGCGAGTTACTATTATAAAACTTCTCTGGAATTATAAATTAATTATACAGGGTCTTTTAACAACACTGAATTCATAAATAAAAATTGAGAGATGGACAAAAAACAATCAAATTGATTACAAGTAATCTTTTTATACTAATTCATTGATTCAATATTAGATTACATTAATTTAATCATTTAATTTTTTGTTTCTTTTCATTTTTATGAAATTTTTTCAAATTACACATACATATACTATATACAAAATCCATATATATTATCTTATGTATATATAATATATAATATATATATTTTTTAAATAAGAAAAGTTTATTTTAAGGCATAAAAATACATAAACTACTGGTGTTTTCAAGTAAACGTTTTTAGTTAATAAAAAAAAAAATAACAATAATATGAGAAAATCAAAATTATTACTTTTTCATTTGCATTACAACCAATTAATTTAAGAAGACGTTAAGAAAAACAAAAAAAAAAACTTTTTGATATATAATGAAGTTATTAATATAATAAAGCATGCTTCTTTATAGGTGGATAAAAAAAATTATTACATTTGTAAACGTACTTATTTATTTATTTTTTAAATTTATTTGTTTATAGGCACTTTAGCAATTAGATTTTTTTTTGTTTATTAATATATTTATTTTTTGTTTTTATACGTAGAAATAAATGGTGACTATTGAAAAAAAAAAGCTGTTAAAATTAGTTCGTTATTCGTTCATTATTTCGTTTTTAATTTCGGTAAACAGTTAATGAATCGTTATAAGCTTAGAATACTTAATAAAATTCTTAACACTTCGAAACTACACGATAACGATTAATGATGTTTATAACTTTTAAAAATAAATCTTAATCAAATGGGATTAAAAAAATATTGTTCATAATTAGTTTTGATTTTTTACAGAATGTTAAATGGGGAACATAATTCTAGCTCATAACAATTCATTAAGAAACAAAATTAAAGGAATTCAAAATACATCAGTTCTAAAATATTAATGTTAGTACGTTAAAATATATGTTATATATGATTTGAAAGTTTTAAAATAGTTGTTAACACGTTTAGTTAAAAGAGAAAATTTAAGGCTTAAATAGACGTTGTGCAACGAAGAAAGATGTACTAATCTATATATATGATCAAAAGTATATAAAACTGAGTAAGAAAAATGTTGTGTTTTTGATTTGAAGTCAACGTTTTTTTTTACATACAGTACCACGCAAAATAATAGCAGACTTTTTCCCATAATTTACATTTATTGTTCTAATTAATCTATGAAACTAGTTTATTCCGTAAGCGTTTTACTGAATGACAACCTATTCGAATATATTGCCAAAAGATATAATAAACAACCGTTAAGAATACTGTAGAACTTAGGAAATCATTTGTAAAAAAAAGTTATCCAAATATGCATCGAAACAAACATTACCAAACTGACAAGCGCAATAATATCGGTACAAACCGAAATTTAAAAAAATCTGGAAGTGTGTTCAGCTGAAATAATATTTAATTGAGTTAAATCTTAATTCAATTGCTTTCTGCAATGTTCCTAATTTTAAAAAGCGGAATAACAAAAAACTTGCCATTTAGAAAGTCGCGGGCAATACGTTTGCTGTCAATCTAATACTGCATGTGAATCACACCATGAGTCCATTACTATAAAACATAAAGATGAGAAAATAATTGAGCGATTTCTCTTGTACGTTCATAATAGAACATTTTCGCAGTAATGCTAAAACCTTTTACACTCGAGCTGGTGAGGTATTCCAGAGGAATAAATAAAAACGAAGGGAATTCCACAATATTAATTCTAATTTTTTTCCTTTAATAAATTTAGACAAATTTAGAGCTAATCCTTAATAGCGTTGTATATCTAAACTAAATATCTTAGCTGCTATTATTTGACATGTACTGTAAAAATGTAACATGTATTTAAAAAAAAAAAAACTCAAACATTTTATTATTTTTTAGGAAATTTACTAACACTAATATTCTATCGCTATTCAATGTATCTTTGAAGAATGAATTCTAAGAATAAGAATGTAAAGTTAACAATTATGTAAATTGAATGCCGATATACGATGATATTATTTTAAAAATTTAATGATTTAAGGTACATTTCTATATATTTATATGTGTATATATAAAAAAACTAAGTTTCAATATCTTTTTAAATTTCGCATTAGATATAAAGTACATATATGACCTATAATAGGTAAGATACTATAAATGTACATATATAAGGTTGTTGGTAAATTATATATTTATATATGACAAAATATTGTTTTCTTTTTTTTCATATTGCATTTTATTAAGGTAGAAATAAATGAATATTAAGTATATTATTATTATTATTTGTATATATACAAAAAGGGACCAGTACTTTAATATTAAGGTTTAAGAGTGTTACATAAAAATTAATAAAAGATTTTGTTAACAGAATGTTCGCATGTGGTTTAGTAAAATAATAAAAAACAATAGGTTTTTTTTATTGTATATAAGACGAAAAGTATAAGTATAGTAATTTGTAGTTAAGCATTTTTTTTATAAAATCTTTCAAACTGTATAATGGCACATTAGATAATAAAATAAAAGAATTTATGATAGTAATAACAAGTATATATTTAAGTTGTGGGTTGTGGGAAGGGATTACATATTCAACATATTTTTCCATAGGTCTGTATACATTAAAATAAAGTTCAACTTTAATGGACGTATATAAGGATAAAAAAGGAGAAACTGATTATAACATTAAATGCTTATTTTTTTTTTTAAGGAAAAAAAATGTCACATTTATTTTAAATAACAAAATAAAGTAATGCGAGATTGTGCTGACTTTTAAAGTTTATATTTTTCTTTGTTGTTAAAAATGTGGCGGATTCATATTATGTGAGGATGTGAGTGTATTGTGAGTGTTTGAGTGTAAAAGTAATACAATTATTAGTTTGATTTCTTTATGTTTGTTAAATATGTAAAAAGTGTGTTTAAGAGTGAAAGTGAAACCATTAAACTGAGAATTATTATGTATTTTTTTTTGTTTTTCTTTAATTTTTGTTCGTTTTAAATACACATGTATGTAGATCTAGCGCTTGTTGTATAATTAAAAAACTTATATTAATTTAAGAAATGTACACCAAGACATTGTGTTTTATTCCGTTTGTTTTTATTTTATTTAAATAAACACACTCCCCACATTGATTTTAATAAATGCTAAAGATAAATAATTGTAGCAATAAGATTTCTATAAGCAAAATGATTTTGTATTACATTTTCATGTATAAACAAATTGCAGAAGAATAAATTTATTAAAAAATTATATTAAAAGAATTAATAGAAAAGAGATCACAATTCTGATTTATATGTATATATAAACTCTTTTCATATCTCTTAGTTTATATAATAGTATAAAAATCTTCAGAAGTTTGATTTCTTTCCTAAAGAGTGTACGTCAAAGATAATAAAAAAAAAATTAAAAAAAAAACTAATAATTAATTGGCATATTGATTGAGAACTTAAATTTGCTTATAGACATCTTCTACATTTAATTTGAAAAACCATAAACTGTATTATCAAAATTAATGGCGAAGTGTGTATTTATATACAAAGTACATATAAATAAAATAAAATCAAATTAATGCAGACTAAAAATATTGACAAATTTGCATACACAAATTTCTATATACACAAAAAAAGTGTAAAACTTAAATATTCTTCTTGTCAATTAAAGTAAAAATATAATAATTTTTATAAAACACATGAAAAAATCAAAAACCCAATTCCGTTTGAGTTTTCTTTTTTCCAAGTGTTACTAGCTACAACAATTGCAAATACACAAAATGTTAATTCATCTCTTTTTTATTTTGTGCTTTTATAATTGAAATAAAAGATTTCCTTTAGTTTAGTTTTTGTTAAGCATTTAAATATTTATCCAATACAAGGTTCA
>QOCX01000038.1:602432-621858 GCA_005959815.1 Sarcophaga bullata | reverse complement strand
TTTTATATATACATAGGTAATAATTAAGTTTTTTTTCATATTACGTCTCTTTTTGTGATAATATGATAAATATACATATATATGTGTATATATGTAAATAATTAAAATAAAAACAAAAAAGTTACTTGACTGGTCCTTGTTTATAATACACATTATATCCTTTTTTTTAATTTAAAAAAATAATCCATTTAATACACACGTTAATAAAGGCCCTGAAAAGAGATGTAAAATAAAAGTATAAATTATTTTTAATGTCTTTTATGCTTTAAATAAAATTTAAATTAATATTTCAAGTGTAAGATTTTGAAATTTGAAATATTGAAAACCAACAAGAAATAGAAATAATCAAAAGGAATCGTCGTAAAAAATTCCTTAACAACAATAATTAACAACCAGTTGGTTGTTATGGATATATTTACATATTATTTATTATATTTATAGGTATATCAAGTACAGTATAGTAAATACATTTAAAACGAATAAATTGATTAATTGATCAAATTGTTTAAACAACACTAATTGAGAGAAATCCAATTGAACCAAAAGTATTTGCAAGGCATAAGCTATACAAATTTATTTGTTCCTAACTGTATAAGTGTATACATGATAATAGAACTTCAAAGAAATGAATTAATTTATATTAATTTCAGTAAATGAAATAATAATTTTTAGATTCATGAAACAACAACATTAATGAAATTTAATTTTGACAATTTGTATTAAGTTTTATTTATTAGTAAGTTTAGTGAGTATAAGTTTATTAAAAAAGTTTATTGTTTTACAAAAATAGAGGATCATATAAACAACAACTCACCTTTTAGAGCTTTTCCGCTAAACAAACATCCATGTTTTTGTGAAGCATTTACATAATATTATAATTTTATATAGTTACTCTTTTAGTACGTATACAATTTTTGTGTAGACGTATTATAACTTATGCGTATTTATATTATATTAAATATTATAGATGATATTTCATTTAATTAAATGAAGTTAGCACTAATCTTATATTAGCAAAGTTTTCTTTTTTTTATCCATATTTTAAATTAGGCAAATAGTAGTTGCAGTAGAGAATAGTAGTAGTAGTGACAATAGTAGTAATTTTAATATCCTATTATATTTTGTAAATAGTCTTTTATATTTTAATACATGTTAATAATTTTAGATAAAAAAATTTTTTTTAATAAAAGTACAAATTAAAAAAAAAAACAAAAAAAAACAAAAAAACAAAAAAAAAAAGGTAAAAAGTATATTTCAAAATCTGTACAAAAAATAAAATCAATTTATTCTTTAAGTGCACAGAAACCTTAACATTGTAGTAAGATTCCAAAAATACTTTGACACTAAAATGTCGAATGTATGTATTAGTTTTCTGTTTATATTTGTTTCGTTTTCCTATACGTGATCAATTCTAAGTTCTGTTTAGTTGTGTTCTTAATCTTTAAGTTAACATATATATTTTCAATATATATACGCATTTTGCAAGACAAAAATAAAAATATATTTTTCATATCGGAATAGCATTTAAATCAGTTCTTTTATGTCAATTTGAAACTTTACACAGTAAGTTCAATGTTTTTGTTTGTTTTCTTTTTTCTGTTCATCATCTGAAATTACACCGATTAGTCTTTTTCGTTATAGTATTAGGACGTAGACTTAGTTATTATTATTATTATTGTTTCTGTGTGATTTGCGACCACCACCACCGCTGCCATTAGCAGCAGAAATGTTGCTACTATTTTCTGTAGTATCGTTGCGCTCGCGTTCACGTGTATGTGAGTTTTTAAAGTCTTTTGCCTCAACACGTTGACTGCGTGTTGTGGCTACATTTGTAGCGGAAAATGTATTGGTATTTGGACTACTACTATTTACACTATTGCCACCATTATTCGTATTACTACTTTGACGATTTTCACGGGAAACGTCTGGAAATAAAATAAAACAAAATAAAAAAATGTTTTAGATTACAAAAGATCTAGAAAAAAAAACCAGTAACAAATTTAATAAAATAATTTATTACGAATGTATACAAAATAAATGGTAATAAAATATACATATGTGTATATGTATATATAATTCTAAATTACTTAAGTAATTCCAAAATTATAGTTTTTCAATTCGCATTCATTTTAATATATATTCGAGTAAACGTTTAGTAGTGAATTACCTTTTTCTTTGGAATTTTCAGTGCGTAATGTTACTGGAACATTACTGCCACTATTCACAGCACCAGTTACATTTAAAGATGCAGCTGCACCAGCACCTGAAGTGGAGGAGCAAGATGTATTAACAACACCTATTGCTGCAGCATTACCTGTATTAGTACAACCTATAGCAATTGTACTACTACTAGACATATTATTATTGGCCACTACATTTTTTTCAATCCCTTCAATTTTGTTCATAACTACTGAAGAGGAAGAATTTACGGAAGTGGAAACAGAGGGAGTTGGATTAACTGGGGATGTCACAGCGGTTTCGTGTTTATTTACAGCTACCGGTGACGAAATACTGACTGTTGCGGTATTATCGTCTTTACGCTGCGCCACTTGAGCATAACTTAAACGCGAAGCTGCCGAACCGCCACCACTAGCAGTAGGTAGAGCGGAGTTGGCTATAATGTTATTAGAACTGCTGTTGGTGAGAGGCGATACAACAGTGGCAGCTAAATTTTCTGTTGATGTTGAGCTAGTCGAAGTGGAGGCGTTTTTTTGCTTACTAGAATCTTTTGGCGTCTCTTTTTTGGCAATTAAAGCTGCTATGGCAGGTGGTTTCTTATGATTGTTAAGACTGCACTCGGCAAGGTTTGTGGTCATTGTCGCCACACTACACACGGCAGCAGTTGTACCAGTATTTGATGATAAATTTTTAGTGGTGTTGCGTTCGTTGTTGCAATCAATGTTTGTACTATTACAACTTCCGCTGTTACCAGCGTTAGATGTTGTATTAACATATGATTTATGACCACCACTACTACCACCGCCTCCACCAAGTCCTCCAGTGGCATTTGGATTATTTATGGCGTGTACCAGATATTCATCAGTCTTGTTTAATTTATCATGGGGATTAGTATTTGGAGCACCGCTACTTGTTGTTATGCTACCACCACTGCATGTGCTACTGCCGATATTGCAGTCAATGGTTGCAGATGAGGTTGCGGTGTTAAAAGGAGAAGTAGCATTCATGTTGCAACTACTTTTCATATTTGTTGTATTGTTTTGTGTTAAACACGGTATCACAGTTGCAGAGTTATTAGAATTAGAATTTTGTTTATTATTTGTCAATGATTTAATATTATTGTTGCTTGATTTGTTATTGTTGCTGACGCTTAAATGATCGCGTTGTTTTATATCATCTATGTTTGCAGTTTCTATGGCGGGTGTACTAATTAAAGTTGAGGTGTTATTGTTCGATAAATTTGCTGAAACAATTGTTGTTGCGGTAGTGTTGAGATTACTATTGTTGTTACCACTACCTCCTGTTATGCCACCGGTGGGCGTAGGGCTTACAGCAGCTGTGTTACTACTCCCTCCTCCTCTTTGCTGCTGGTAAAAATTGTGTTGTTTATTGTGGCCGGAATCTTTGCGGGATTTTTTGCCTCCCCCACCACCTCCACTAGCATTGTTATTATTATTATTATTGCTGTTGCCACGGACTACATCAGCTAAAAAAATGTCTGCCCAACCACTACCACCGTTATTAGCGTTTCCCGAATTTACTGAGGAACTATTTTGTTGTTGAAATAAAGTGTTGCTTATATTTTGTTGTGATTGCTGATGTTGCTGGTGGTAGGGTTGAGTATTGACGTTTTTTGGCTGCTGCTGATGTTGTTGTTGTTGAAGTTGTTGTTGCTGATGATGAGTCTGTTGTTGATGTTCTATAGCGCTGTTGATGCTGTTGCTGCTACTGTTGTTATTACTATTGATAGTCATATTGTTGTTATTGGCAGATGATGTAGCATCATTTAAACTCACTTGCTGTTGATGTTGTAGTGTACTGGCAGTTTGTTTACTATTTGAACCGCCGGTTGCAGCAACACTATTAGTGGCCACTGATGATGATGTGGCTGAAATTAAAGAAAAAATAATGTCTTCTATAAGCAATTGAAACAGCTATTGATGATATTATTATATTATATTTGTTGTTTGTATGAATATATGACCCTTTATGTGTTTCCTCTATTTTCAATACTGTACTAATGCTAATTATTTAATGTCATACTAATATTTTGTATTATTTTCAAGTTCAAAGGCGACATTAATTTTATTATAACTGGAATCCTACTAAGCTATTGATATATAAAGTTATTTACAACTTATATGCCCTCAATAAGCTTTTTTAAGGACAACTATTTTCCTAGTAAATAACATAAAAGGGAAAAAAGTCCCTAATGCCCGAAAGTTAGAAAAATGTAGCAAAGTTAAATGAACAAACAAGAATTCTAATAACAACTAAGAAGAAAATTTAAAACTTGATAAAAAAAAATGTTGTTAATAATGTTTTAAAATATTTATGAAATAAATTGAGTATTTTCGTTTAGACGTTAGCATTTCGACTCTCATAATCATAAAGGTTTTATTGTAATTTTTTAGTCTCTTTTTTTTATAAAAACCATCGAGTCGTTTTTTGTTCTATTGAAATTTAGTTTCCTTTCAATATGAGTTGCGATTGTGTTAAAATTGAAATTTATTGATTTAGACGCTTTCAAACTGCCAAAACTATGAGCTCCACAGTGTTTGTAGTCTTAGCTCTATTTTCTCTACTGCGATTCAACACAATACAATATCGACTCTCAGAATATGAACATCCCATGGTAGAGAACATCTCATTTTGTAATATAATTATTCATGTAAACGGTTACATTTCTATCCAGATCCTTTTTAGTTATTAAACTAAAATTTTCTTTTTGAAACTCACCTGGCAGTGGTGGAAATGCTGCTGCTTCTAAATCAAATTGCGGCGGTTGTGGTGGCGTAGCATTTTGTTGCTGTTGCTGTTGTTGTTGCTGCTGTTGATGATGGTGATGTTGGTGATGGCTCTGGTGATGGCTGTTATGATGATAGTTGTCATGATGGCGGCCTCCACCGCCGCCACTTCCACTTCCATGACCTCCACCAGATCTATCATTATTACCAGCATAACTAGAACCACCACCACCAGATGTATGACGGCTTTCATAGTTACGGCCGCCGCCGCCGCCGCCGCCACCTCCACCACCACCACCACCACCACCAACATCACGTCCACTTCCTCCTACCCCACCTCCGCCACTAGCTCCACCTCCACCTTCATTACTATGATGATGTGGATTATAATGGTGGGAAGATGGATTAGTCATTGGATGATGCTGTGCGGATGTGGATGAAGAGGAAGAAGTATGATGCTGTTGTTGCTGCTGTTGCAATTGTTGTTGCTGTTGTTGTTGTTGTTGTTGTGAGGAACCTGATGATGACGCTGTGTGGTGAGTTTGATTGTGATGATGAGATGATGAGTTTGAAGCATGATGAGAGTGGGAACCACCGCCACCTCCGCCGCCGCCACTATTATAGTGAGGATTATAATTATTACCTTTATAACCCCCACGATGCTCATTATCATTTCTATGCGACGCATAGCCACCACCACCACCGCCATGATGACTACCACCACTAATATCATTTCGATTTGAATGATGATGACTTCCTCCTTGAGACGAAGAAATAACATTTCCACCTCCTCCTCCGCCGCCTCCGCTGCCACTTCCTGAATTACTACCACCACTTTGTTGCTGCTGTTGTGAATGGTGCGATGAATTATATGATTGCTGTTGAAAATTAGAAGATTTTATTAGATGTATTTGAGTTATTTTACTTTCACTATTATTACTATTTTAGTATTATTAGCATTATTCATATTGCTGTAGTTCTTGCCACTATTTATTATGATACTGTTACAGTTATTATAACTACAGGTATTAGTAGTGGATATTTTAAGAAAACGATCTTTATAATTATAAATTAAGGTTGAGGAAGGTGCTTAATTATTGCTGCTAGTGGTGACATTGGTTTTTTCTTTGATGCTATTATTGGTAGTTTTGGTGATGGTGGTGGAGGTAGGATTGTCATTGACTGAATATAATTGTCCAGAACCATTGGCAATACAGTAGCAGCAGCAACTGCAGCTGCAGGTGCTTACTTCTCCTCCCATCACATTTATATGTGTTATACAACTGTTAAAGCCTCTGCTAACATCAGCAGTTTTGCTGTTAACTATTTGGGTGTCTATATCACCTATAACGCTGTTACCTAACAAACCAAGACCCCCAACACCTAAATCTACCAGTATGCTATTATTGCTATCATTACAGGCCGTCAAATAACAACAATTGTTAGTAGATATTGTATTATAAAATGTTGTAATACTAACCCCACCGCCACTGCCACCTCCTCCACCGCCAACACGGTTATTAGGTGAGTACGTCATTCCAGAATTGTCATCATCACGACGTCTTCTTCTTGGCCGGGATTGGGACCAATGAGGTGGATCTTTACCAACTCCGCCACCAGTTCCTGAGCCACTTCCACCAACCGAGTTTGCTAATGACGTGGATGACGATGTAACATTATTTCGAGGATTGTGATGATGTCCTTGCTGTTGGACATGTTGTACGACGATCTGCGATTGATGAACCTCAACACTACTACCGACATCTTCTTGTAAGTCATGCTGCTGCTGCTGTTGTTGATGTATTTGTTGTTGCTGTTGTTGTTGTTGATGGTGATGTTGTGCTGATACAGTGGGTACAGCGTGTGTGGTATAGGAAGTATGCTGCATTGCACCACCAGTTTGTGAATTAGAGGAAGGCATTTGATAGTGAGTTTGTTGTATATGTGTGTGTGTTGCATTACCACCACTAATTTGTTGTGTTTGTTGCTGTTGTTGATTTTGAACATGATGAGTCGTGGGATTTTGCGCACTATAATGGTGATGACTGCTCATTGAATTTGAATTGTTGCTACTGTAGGATTTGTCCATCGATTTTGGAATACCACCTGAAATACATTCAAAGAAAAACAAAATAAAATTCAGTCATAAGGGATATATTTATAAATTTATTCTATACCTGTATTTGGTTTTATGTTCGAGTAATGTCTTGAATTACTTGTTTGCTGAGAACTGGGCTGTTGTTGACTTGGAGCCTGCTGTTGTTGAGATGTTGCTTGTTGCATTTGATGCTGTTGCGTCATTGTTTGCTGCTGTTGCTGCTGATGCGGATCTACAATGGTGGTGGGCATAACGCTTACTAAGCCACCAGCTCCACCAACATTTACACTAGAGACAATAATATTGCTACCAGCCAATTGTGGTTGAGGTTGTGTCGTTTGTTGTAGTTGTTGTAGATTTGTACTGCGTGGCTGTTTACGATGGCCACCGCTTTGTCCTCCACTGTTACCAGAATTATTACGATGATTGTTATTGTAGCGACCACCACCACCGCCCCCTCCACCACCGCCACCACTTTGCGGTTTTGTGCTGCCAGTCAAACCTGGAGTTTGTGTCGGAGGTGCTGCTGTTGTAGCAAAAGCAGGTACTGCAGGAGGCAAACCATTGGCTGCAAAAACATTACCAATCTCATAAAAATTCTGACCATGTGCTGTCGTTGCGGCTGCTGCTACGGCTGCAGCAGCCGCAGAAGGCCATGGTGTAACAATGCCAGGATAGAACTGTTGTTGTTGGAATTGCTAAAATTAATAAATGCAATTATTTATAAAGATATAATACATATTAGAAAAGTTTCGCTAAAACAAAAATCCTTACAATTAAATGTAATTGACCATTATATGGTACTGGTGGTTGTGTCATTGCGGCGCCATTGGCTGCGTAAACAAAACGCTGTGGTGCTGCACTATAAGCAACTGCCGCTGCAGCAGCAGCATTTGGATCATATACAGCGGCTGGTGGTGAAGTCATACGGAAGCCATTTTTAATAGTTGACACTGGGCCGATTGGCAAACGATTTATAAATGGTTTTGCTTTCATACGAGCCATTATTGGTTTACCCTAAGAAGTACAAAAATAAAGAATACTGTTCACTTGTTTGTTATTTAAATTTTAAACCACCATCACATACCTGAAATTCTTTAACATCTTCTCTCAAATACTTAAAAGCCTTTTGTGCATCTTCATCTGATTCAAAAGTTATATACCATGAGTTATTGCCGGCAAATTCACAAGAAATTACACGTGGGCAGTTTTCATTATTAAAAATGTTCTAAAAGAGCGATTTATTTATAACCGCAAAAGAAAGAAAAAAAAAATAAGATTTATTGAAATATTATTATGAATTATTTATTGCTTAATTACTTTGACATCCTTAACCGGAGTTTGATCAGATATTTCACGTAGAATTATTATGCATCTTTTGTGATTTGGTCTAACTCTGAGACCTTCTTCGTCCACTTGCACATTTGGTGATTCCCTAAGCACTTCTGTTATAAGTTTAATATCTTTAGTGAGTTTTTTAACTAAATTAAAATTGGCCACTGTAAATATTGATACATATTGGTCACTGTCCATTTGAGATAATAGCCACGAGTCGTTTGCTAGATTTTCTCTATAAAAAAAAAAGAAAGAGAATAATATTAATATCGCATCAAATTCTCAAATTCAATACTCAAAACTTAAACATGCTGTCTTTAAAAGGCATTAACCTTTCGAGGTTAGCCCTATTCAACAAATCCAATTCAGATAAAACAAAGATCAGAATAGGGGATAATAACTGAGTTAAAAAAAACCACATACATATAGTAAAAAGCCAATTTAGAACAAAAAGAACAGAAAAAGAGGGAACGCAATAATTCGTATAACAGGAAGCTAAGTCCTGGGTTCAAACACATCAAGTATGATTTGTCAAATCTTGAGCTTTTAGGCGAGGGATGAAAAATGAATTAAAAGTAGTGTAAACTCAATGGTACCGTTAATTTTATTTTCTTCCCTATTCATAAGGATATACACGAAATTGAAATCTGACGATGGTATACGGACATAAATCCATATTCAAAATAAATTGGAGAAAATTTGAAAAAGTAGACCTGATGTGTCTGTGTGAATCTGGACTAAGGTTCATTATAAGAAGTTACAGGCTTTAAAGCAACAGAGCACAATAACTTATAGTTCCCGCTAACTCTATCTCTCTATGTTTAGGGTCTATAATGACTTTCGGTTGATATATACTCTTAAAGCGAAGTTGAAGTTTAATCATTAAATTATGAAATGTTTAAAAAAAAAGTTAAAGTGTTAAAAATTCCTCTTAGACAACGAAACACAAAAAATAACCTACTCAGAGAAATTACCATAATAAATATTGATTTTTATCCAAAAGACATTAAATAAATATAATAAAAGTGAAAACAACTTTTATACACTCACCTTGAAAAATAATATTCCAATTGTGTTGCTAACATTTGTTTCAGCTGCTCCAAAGGTATTCCATTGTTATCGCCAGTATTGCCGCCCGAATTTGATGAAGAGCTAACATTGTTATTGTTACCACCTACAATTTGTTGTTGCTGCTGTTGAGACTGTTGTTGCTGCTGCTGCTGTTGAGTCGAGGTTGATGATGGCGGTGGACCATTAGTAAGTATAACATGATGCTGGACATTATGTTGTTGCTGCTGCTGTTTTATTGTTGCTGTAGCCGGTAACTGATCTACAGCAACTAAATTCGTAACATTGCCACCGCCCGATGCAACCGACGCAAGCTGTAAATCATCTTGACTGTAACAGACAACAGTACCATCTTGTGTAATGGCTCCATTCATGACTGTATATTCGGTGTTATCGATCGTTGTTGTAGTAACCGTTGCTCCCTGTTGACTACCAGCAAGGGCAGTTGGCTGATGAGTGTATTGCAAATGGGCTTGTGGAGGATGACCCTGTATTTGATGGGGTGCTGTGTGCTGTGGTGTAGCTGCTGCTACTGCAGCGGCAGCAGCTGCTGCCTGTACCGTTTGTAGTGTAGGCTGTTGTGTGTGTGCAGCAGTATGAGCTGCAATTAATTGCTGGTGTTGACCGGGTGCTGCTGCAACTTGTAAAGCTTGATGATGGGGTGGTTGTGGTCCTGCGGCTGCCGCTATTAATGGTATGTGCGTTCCTGCAGGAGCTGCCAATTGCGTCGTTGGACCGTATAAATTGGTCGCCAATACTGCCGTATCAACAGGAACGTTCGCATAGACGGTGGTAGCAACTGGTGGTGGTATCTTCACTGTATCATTCATACCATTCATATATACATAACCACCTGCATATTATTGATCCCAGTATTAGAAGAATTACATGAAATATAAAGAAAGGACAAACATTTTTAAAATATTCTAAACTTTTACGTGTTTTAATGAATAATCTTAATATTTACAAAAACGTAATCTTACCAATCACTCTAGGCTTGTGAGCATATTAGCAAAATAAATTCTTGTATTAAAATACACAATTTTTTAAGTAATAAAATATTAAAAAAAATAGAGTTTTACATAACAGTAAAATTCGAAAGAATGTTGACTTTCAACGAAGGCTGATGCCGACAGAATGAATTTAATCTGTAAGCAACTGAACGTTCAGAACTTTTTGAAAGGTTTAGCATACACAATTGTTGCTAAAAAATTTACAACCCTCCCTCTCTGCTACCTGAAAAATGGATTTAAAATGCTGCTGATAAAGACTCATTTCAATACCTGAGTAAATACGATTTATTTTACTTCGCTCGTACAATGTTTCGCAGTTTCAAATTCTTTCATTTCCAAGAAATGTCGCAACACAACTATCGAACGCGAGAAAATCGAAGCTACATTCCCGGATAGAGCCCAAGAATATTGCAGGTAACGTAAATATTCGCGAGTATAAGTCAAAACCTCGGGACAATTTTGGATAAAATTTGGTACATAATTAAATTTTAACGCCTGTTTATATATAAAGGATAATTATTGAATTCGTGTTAATCAGAAACAACCCTGTAGACTTTAATTGTATACTGTACCTATGTTAATATTAAAAATTATTTTTGTAGTTTCCAGGAAAACGCAGGCAACATTAATTTGTAATTGTTTTATTTTCCAAACACAAATTCTAATTTATATCTAATTTAAAGGATTAATATTTTCCTGGAGCAGAAAATTATTATATAACGCAAAATGATTGTTAATGTTTAAATATTTCGTAAAATAAACTAAATCGGCTTTAAGCGTTTATTATTCAATTTAACAATTTAAAAGTTACTACTTAAAAATTAATATTATATATGACTTCATTGATCATTGCAAGCCTTATGTCCAGCTTCCGCATACCATTCACACCGTGTGCGTTAATTTTATCCATGAGTGGAGGCTCGTACAGTAGTAATTAGTTTAGGCTCAGCGCTATTAACAGAAGACTGCTGATAGAGGGTCCGCGAAAAAAATATATGTTACTAATTTTGTTTTTTTTTTTTTCTGAATGTTTCGAGATGAGGTTCGCAGCCTAGAGCTCTTCTCTTGACAGAAATTTAAAAAAATTTAATTTTAATTAAGTATTCCCTTTTAAAACAGTTATTAACTGATAAGTATATATTTTATGATCATAGCGTTTTGTCAACTCTGACTATAAAAAGAATTTCATATTATAATTTCAATATGAATAGCGAATGTGAACATGAATACTGTGCCTTTCTGCTGGTGTAAAAGTTAGATATATACATACATTATAGCTGGTATTCCATTATACGGCTGGATGTCGGTTTTACTTAATAGTTTAATAAGAATTAAAAAGTAAATTGACATGAACTTGTAAAATAATTGTAAAAATACAAAAGAATTTATATAACTTTTCATCTTAAAACGGGCTTCTTATAGTTGGTTTAAGCAAGAAATCGCTTTTTTCCTATTTAAATTGTTTAAGAATCAATGTTATAAACCAATCTTGTTGCGCATACGCTATCCTCAGCGATAGCTTTTCATGTTATTTTTTCGGCTTCTTGAAATTACCTTAAACTAAAAACGCAAGCAAGCATTCAAGGTAGTCGAGCTGTAGGTTGTCGTTGGAGTCATAAGTAAGAAAGTCATTTATTTCTTTTCAGACATTGGTGTTCTAGTTGTTGCCGTTTAATATTTAGACTTAAAAAGTATTTAGAATTGGATAGTTTTTTCTATGTTCTTTCACCCAAAAATGTTATAATGAAGTTAAAAACTTATTTAATGATTAATACATCTCGTTTCCTTGTCAAGCCAAAAAAAAAACCAATTTGAATGTAAATTTAAAGATTTTATGAAAACTGATTCACAATGACTAGAGTTGGAAAAAAAAGTAACTTAACTTAAAGATTCTGACTTAACAGCATTATAGATTATGTTAAAAATATTGGTGTATATATGTCTCTGAATTATACAGAACTACATCCTATAAATTTTTTTTATGAATTTGCAGTATTAAAGAAATTGAGAAATTAGATTGTTAACTGAATTAAACTGAACTACATATGTACGTTCAGTAAAGGGTGTTTAAGATTTTAAAATCGAAATAAAAACGAATTTTAAACACTGTATATTATATAGCATTCAAAAAAAATATTATTATATAAGGTAATAGAGACAGGCTGGCCACAAACAATAACATCGTATTACATGCAAAAAATAATGGAAAACCACTTTTATTTGAAAGAAACTTGTTCACAGTAGTGATTGAAAACCGTTAAAAGAAACCCATAAATAAACTAATAGGAAAAACTAGACAAGACATATTTAACCCATTCCTTACTCCCCCTCCCCATGTCACATACCTAAAAGCATGTATAGAAAAATACCACAAAAACAACAATATAATCAAATGTTATTTCAACAATAAGGCAGGTTAAAGAAGACGAAAACAACAAAAAAAATAAAAGAATAAAAAAGACACACAGCAAATAATAATAAAAAAGCAAAAGAAGAAGAAAAAAAAATGCAAGTTTATTGTACATAAAGCTAATAAAGGAAACTTCAAAAATATGGGTAAAATGTCAAACTATCCAAAAAAAAAAAAAAAAAGAAAAAGAAAAAGGCAATGAAAAAATGAAATATATTTATACGTTTAAAAATAATGCCGAATGGAAGAAAAAATAATTAAAAAGGAATTAAGTAATAGCTCAGGGAGCAAAAAATTTATGTTTAAAATTTTCTTGTATTAAATTTCATTGAAATTCAATTGAAATTTGGATTTTTTTTTATTGTTTACAGATATTGTGTTTATTAAATAAAAATTTATCTTATTCGTAATAAATAAGTAAATGAATTAAAAAAAAAAAAACGAACACACCTTAATCTAATATTACTCATCTTAATGTACTCTTCTAAATCATTTTAAATAATATTTATCAATGCATAACACAATTTGATAATTATTTAATTATTTTATACATTCCTTTTTCATAATAATATTTTGATCAATTGAATTAAAAATTAAAATTATTGGCTTGATATATTGGATGTGATTTCCAAGATAAATTTGTGATAAAACTTTTTTGAATATGATAGAGTTTGTGCATTTATGCATATATATTTAAGCATATAACGAAAAACTAAGCATGAGTTCTAGAGTCCAATTCTAATACCATTGTTTGAAAGCAGTGTTTTGCATCAGTACAAATTATTAGAAGGATTTCGAAAATATTTTTATGCAGAAGAGCAAAATGGAAATACCAAAATAAAATGGTGATGAAGAAACAAACTAAATAATATATAAATTTTAGAATGTTTAGAAAAAGTTGCAATTAATTCGATATTATAAGGGCATTTTAGAGTACAATAGTAAACCGCACTCTGAACGAAAAAGTAAGAAAATTGTTATTTCATAAGAACATATATATTTACGATGTAGATATTTACATAGATTTGAGATTAAAGCTCTTTATTAATTCCACTTTTAAGAACCAGTTTACGCAATATGCGAAAATTATCTTTTCAAAATTATACCGGTTTTTCCCACTTATGCTTAACAAAACAAACGGCAACAAAATTTCAGAACAAAAATTCACAGGATTAAGGATTCTTTAAGTTCTCATTTTCTCAGAAATGGGGATTCCTTAGAAAACATATGTCAACATAAAAATGCTGTCTCTTATAGGTAGATAGTATGATAGTACGAACATAACAATAGTTTTAATGTAAAATGAAACACTAGAGTGAGTGGTGAGTGGTGATAACATACAAAGAATATAAAAAAACGGAAAATGGAAAATGGATAAACACATGTTTTTCTCATTTTTATTTTTTTTTTTACATTTTGTGAAAGGGGCGATATTACACAATAATTATAATGGTTGCAATGCAAAAAAGAAAATATACATATGTAAAGAGGAAAACTATATATGTATTGAATTTCCCGAAAAAGCAAAATCTTACAAGAATTAAAACATAAAGAAAACTATATAAGAAAATTTTACAAACCCAAATAATATTCCATTTTTATTGCGAGTGTTTTTCAAGAGGAAGAAAGAAAAAAATTTGTAATAATATTCCTTTTCGGTTATTTCTCAGTTAAATTCTCTTTCTTCTCTGAGAGAATGAGCGATACAGAAGAATATGATAGTGCGATGATATTTTTTTAAGCTATTTTTCTTAGGTGGAGCTTGTTTTTTACACTTTTTTGCTATTATTTAGATCTATTTCTTTTTCTTCTTGCACCTTTTTGCTCCACTTGTTAATATGTATGAGTGTGTGTTCGTGTATGAGTGGCCAAAAAGCAAGTGGTTTAAGAAGAAAAAGGTGGCTGGCTGGCTGGTCGGCTGGTTATTGGAGACTTTTTAAGGTGAACGAAAACGACGCGACAAAACGGGTGTACGTACGATCGACGTACGTACCCACAACAAAACTTCCAAGCACTTCGTAAGGAATTTTTTCCTTTCCTTTTTGTTTTAATTTTTCTATTACTTCACTAATATTACAAATTAAATCAAAAGGAAAAAAATTATTAGATTTCTTTTGTATAATTTTTATAGTTATTATTCGTTATATTTTATGTATATATTTGGTTAATTTAAATTCAAAGCTTTCAATTTCACTTTATATCCATTTTCTTCTTGTATGCCTGCCTTATTATTATACATTTTTTCAAACGTTCAATATTTTAATTTTCTTCAGCTCTTTCGTTTTTGCTGCTGCTGCTGATTCGTATTGTAAATGTCAGATGAAAATTTTTTCTCTTCTTTTCTATTCCTTTCTTTTGCTTATTGTCCGTCGCGTTTTACGTTTTCAATGACTTTTATATTTTATTTTTGTTTTATTTTTATTAGCAAAAAAAAATAAAATATTTTTTCTATATTCATATTTTTTTTTTAACAAATTCTTTTAAATTTTAATTATATTTATTTTTTTTCTTTATTAATTTGTACACATATGTATGAATTGTATTTTTGCTCTTCTATTTCTTTTTTCCTTGTATGAATATGACTTTTTTTCTTCTTCTTTTAATTCGCAAATTCACCACCACCTTTTTCACACAAAAAAATTTTCTTTTCTCAATTCACTTTTTGGTCAAAGTTTTCTTTTCATTTCATTAAAATCATAAGAAAATTGTTTAATTACTTGTTAAATTTATTGAATTTAAATGATTTGTTTTTAATTTAATGCAGTATATAATATTTAATAATTTTTTTCACAATGAAAAATTCGAAAAATTGTATTTTTCTTTAGCATTGAATAAGTCGACGTCGTCGTCACCGTTTAACTTTCGCCCTGTTTTTAATACCAATTGTTCTCGTTTCTACTGTTCATAATTGAATGTGAAACATGGTGGTATAGAAACGGATAAGAGAGTTACCATTGTTATCTTTTAAATTACAGTACAGTGTTGTTATTTCCAATAACTTGGTTTTATATTGAAAACAAAAGATATTTGGTTAGGCAAATTCTAAAACCAACCGCAGAAGTTTGACTGTACTGCACTAGATTATAATCTTTGATCGAATATAAGCTGAGCCATGGATGAGTGGTCAATTATCATTATAATTATCATTTCAGGAAAATGTTAACTGCTTTAATAGTAATCTAATAATCTCCGCGTATTTAACTCTAAGCACTATCTAGGGAAACTGATACACACAGCTGTTCTAACTCGAATGTTGAACTAGACTAGATTGTAAGACCACCGCGAAAATCGAAAGAAGTTTTCAACAACATAACTATCAAGATGTTTAGCTGCAATTATTATATTTATTACAAAAGAAAATATTGTTACTCTTTATTAACCTTAATGAAGAATATCTTAATTCACGATAGATGAAAATATTCTATTTTAGATAGAAAGATCTCAAACAATTCCAAAATTATAATAAGGATTTATTTATTTGAAAATGTTGTGTTGGTATGTAGTAGTGTCTTTTAGATATGGATAAGATACACTTACTACTTAGCAATGATAAATCGTTTACTTTATCTCTACGAGTCGAAGCCGTATGTGAAAGGCAAATATTTACAATATACTTGCCTCGCCTCTTTAAGATGAAAATTAAACGAATATAGAAATACGTATAATTATTAAAAATAATATAGTTAAAATATTCTCACTAAGCTGATAGACATCTCGTCCTCGAGTAATACAACTAAAACTATTCTCAATAAAGATTCAATTTCGTGCATAGGTTCTTCACTTTCATTATGCCATATACACAATAGATAACACGCAGCAAACACAGTAATTTTGCATCAACAATTTGCTTGTTGTCGCGTTTTCTTTAAAATAATTTCGCCCATGTGAAATGTGAAACATGGTGGTATATTATTGAGAAATTGCTAAGTTTGGAGCGTTGCGTTTACTGTGTTTATAGCATTGGATCTTATATTGTAAAATCCCTGTTTACACACATTACATTCGCTTCGTTTCGTTATGAGTTTGTAGGCGAAAGAGAAAAAGTGAAAAACAGTAAAGAATTGAGTTTCATTCTCTTTCTTTTTTTCACAATATTCCAAACAATGCTAAAAAGTGATGAATAAACAGCTTGTGTTTGAAAACTTAGTTCAAAAGAGAATTTAACAAAAATTAATAAAGTACACTTAATGTGTGAGCACATCATAGTATATAAGTGACATACATGCATCAAACTGGGGGTGATATGATGACTGATTAATTATTAACCCATTAAGTGCCATAAACGAAATAATATTTTAGTATAAAATCTTCCATATTACGCCACAACAACGGCACGAAAGTGAAATTTTAAAATAAGAGCAATATAAATGGATCCCAGATTCTGTTAAAAATACTTTAATTATTAAAAAATGTAATTATGATCATATAATGTAATACTTTAAAGCGAATTTTTAGCCTTTAATTTCTATTTAAAGATATGGCAACTCTATAAAAATTCAAATTTTAAACCGAATAGGAGAACACGTGTATGTTCTTAAAGCAGGGATTAATTCTATTTAATTAACTGCATTTAAACATACTATTGTTACAAACACAAAGAAATACATACATGACATTACTTCAATTATTTCAATATTTAATACATAAAATATTTTCTACTCACTCGTTGACAGAAGTATTTATCCTTTTTTCTTTCAATTCGAACAAAAATGCACTCAAAATAAATTTTACATATGCTAAAAACTTTGCTTGCTATTGTTATTAGTTTTAAGTAAATATAAAATGCTCTTTTATTTTGTTTTCACTTGCAAAATAGCAATAATAAAATTTTTAACATTAGCAATAATTTGTTTCTCCAATTCTGAACTTTTTCACTAGCATATATATGATATATTTAATAAAATTTTACTTTTTTCTGATATTGAAATGGCTTACGATTAACAATCCTTCTTTTTTACATTTACAAGCTGATAAACAAACAGAAACTTGTCAAAAACTCTTAAATAAAAGAAAATAACAACTTTTATCCACGCTTCAATTCCACTTTGTATCAATGAAACCCGTGTTTAGTATTTACTATTCTTCTTTGTGTTACGTTTATATTTTTCATTCCACTCACATAAACCGTTAACTATCAGTATCATAATCCAACTCTATAAGTCAGAAAGAGATAACAATGTTTTGTTTTCTAATAAAACTGCAAGCAAAACACCGACAATGCAATTTTTTTCTCACACATATATTTTTTTTTTGTTGTTCTCTCTTTGTTCTTTTATGAAATGCCAAACTTCTTTTGAATTTATTAACTATGTTTTATAGAATTTTTTTTATATTTTTAGAGGTTACTATTGAATATTTTTTTTTAAATTTAAAATAAAAATTTTCCACAATTATAATTATGATCGTTCAATTTAAGAAAATTGTTAAATAAACGATACGTCTACGATGCGACTTCAGCCACGAGAATGAATGTAAGTGTTGCCCCAATTTTAGAAAACTGAATAGAGATGCCATATTAATTTAATATTAGCGTCTATTAATGTTCGATAATGATGAAACAATTGAATTTTGTGGCATTATTTATAAGTCGGGATATGTTTTATTTTTTTTAAATTTTAAGACCAAATTAATTCTTACTTTGTGTTGTTATGAGTTAGCCTACATTTGTTTCGTTAACCAAAAGGAATTAATTGAAATCGTGTGTAGTATGGTTGTGTACGGTTCTATTACTACACAATTTTTATATATAAATTTGAAAACTACAATGAATATATACATTGTAGTTAAATACCGCAAAGTAATGTTATTCCTTTCATATATTCTTTGTCATTGAAACATAAAAATTTTACGGTTTATCAGAAACTTACACTTTTCCCAAAGGTTTACACAGGCTCAATAAGGTTTGTGATGGGCTATACATTTTACACATTGTGACGAATGCAACAATGCACATTCGACTAAATTCGTATAATATTCTTTACCCTTAGCTCATACTCAAAAAATTTACATTTGTTACCCTTTGTATGATTTTTTACTCATATTTTGCAATGCTAAATTACTATTAGCGGAAACATTTAAAATAACTTCTAGCTCTTTGTAGGGAGATATTTTGGCCTAGCCCCATATTATACACGACAAAGAATTTTACTAATATACTAATACTCTTTAATCCTCATTCAGCGCTTGGCCGGGGAAGAACTTTTTCATATTCTGTAATACATACCTGTATTTTATATATTTTTAATCAATTAAACATTCCTGTTCTTAAATTATGTAAACAGAAAAGCCGAGAAGTTTAAAGGAAAATTTCCTTGATACTCTTATTTTTAATTTATAAGTAAAAATAATTTCGTGTGAATTTTTACACAAGGACGAGATGCAGATTTAAATTTCACTATACGCCTTAATACGTTTCTTTTTATTCACGATTGGAGGAATTTTAAACGCATATTTAAGTTTAAACAAATTTTTTAAATTTGTATATATTTTTTTTATTAATAATATATCGTTTACATATTTAATTATTAATCCTTTCAGATAATCTCTCACAAAAACTAATTCAATTCAAAAGTTAGTT
>QOCX01000038.1:567780-602427 GCA_005959815.1 Sarcophaga bullata | reverse complement strand
TTGACAGGAAACATTCGTAAACAAAACAAATAAAAAAAATAAAAAGAACTTAACATACCTAACGCACATCATCCTCAAACGCTTTAAATTCACTTACTAATGTATTAAAATTTTTTTGTTTTCAAAACTTTAAATCTTTCTTCTGCGTTTCCAGAACTTTTGTTGAAAAAATTTCTGATGTAGTAGTGACATACTGTGACAAATTAACATGGTACCCACAAAAAGCTGTTGGATTCCAATATAAAATATACAAAAAAAAAAAAAATAAAAAAAAATAATTAAACAATATTCATTTTTTAATACGGTAGAGTCCCTAATCTTTTAAGTGATATACACATATATTTGCTTTTTTTTTTTTTTACTAATTTCTTTAGTTTATCTTAGAACGTCGCAAGCATATGTAATATATTTAACTTTTTTGCATCTTTTTTAATTTTATTTCTCACGACTTATATTTTTTTGTTATTAGTTTTATGACTTATTGATGATTTCTGTTACTAATAAATTTAAATAAAATACATGTTTTTTTTATTACATTTTTAGTTTTCATTTAAATATATTTAACAGTTACATTAATTATTTGTATTTATTTTTTTAAGGTTTATGTTTAATATATTTTATTTGTTTTTTAATTTAATTTTATGTTATATAATTTTTAAACAAATTTACTTGTGGTTTTTTTGCTGTTTTTAATGTATATTTGTGTTAAAAATTAAATCATCTAATAAAAAACCCCGAACTTAATTTCAAACGGGAATTCTTTAAGTAGAGAGATGTAAGTAAAATTTCACAAATTAAGAAAGGTTTTTTCTTCTGCTATAATTTAATGTAATACGGCGTAGGAGTACTAATAACGGCTGTTGATGGTGATGACAAGATGTTTCAAGACTTCAGTAACACGTTGATATTCCTTCAGAGTTACACTTTTTATCGGCGTGTTTCTCCATTAAAAGAACTTATTGTTGATGCATTCGTTTGTATGGTGATATTGATAGTTTATTTCTTCTTCTTTATAAAATTAAACTAAAATACTACATACGTCCTTTTATTTGAGGTTGTTTTCTTTTAATTTCCTTTCCTTTTTTAATATATAAAAAAATAATATGTTACTATAAAAAATGTTGTTCTTAGCACACGGTATTTTTTGTTGGTTTTCTCGTAATAATAACAATGATGAGATTTAAAAACCGTGAACTTTTAATTGGTCAGGCTTGGCAAGACCAGCCTTTGTCAACCATTGACAAATGTTTTCACGTTGATCTCCCTGGAGTTGCAAGACTTCTCCGTATTCGGGATGTTCAATTACTGTGCCGTTGCATGCAAATTCCTATTAAAAACATAATAAAGTAATTAATTATAACAATTGTTGGTATTATATTTCGTTTTTAATAAAATATGCATAGTATATGCATATTTTCTTACCTTTTTACATGATCGCACAATTTTCTTTAAGTCATATTCGGCAGATAAACCTTGAACAGTGGTTAATGTTTTGCGACCATTACGCTGCTGAATTCTTATATGGACAAGGCCGTCTTGAACATCGTCATCAGCACCCTTGATTGCATCAGCAAAGGGGTCTGAAATAAAAATAACAAATAAATTATTATTTCTGAAATTTACTGTAGTTTTAATTTGAAAGTCTCTGTTATTAGTTCGTTTGTCGTTTTTCAGCCACTATATTTATTATTGTTACTTTGCGAGTAATGTCCATAAAACAATTTATTCGCAAATTAAATATGTTAGGGTGTGCGTAACAATTGTAATAAATTGCTTTATACATAGAACATCCGCTTTTCAATTACGCGCACAAGTTCCAAGGTAGTTACATTTTTATATATTTCCGTCCGTTACAATATAAAATAAATACAAAATTATTTTAAAACATAAAAAAAGAATTACAATTTATTTAAGACAATATTTGCAGTTTCACTATAAGGATATTGTTGTGTTTAAATTAAAAAACCTCGCTTAAAAATATGAGTAATCCTCTAGTAATTCAAAATAAAGAACCTACAAAATTGCAAATGATTCTTAACAGGGAATGCTCAGAACATTTACTATGATTTATGCTCAGCCCAAACTTTAATTCGGACCTACAGTAAACAAGTGCGACAAGTGAACTTCAGTTCAGAAAATGTAATTAAAGAACTGTATTTAAAAATTTTAAGTTAAATAGTTGCAACTGTCACATCGACATACATATGTATATCAATGACTAAAGGCGTATATCGAATTTTTGCATTTTTAACGTTTTGGAGTTTTAACATATTCCTCCTCATCGGAATTTCCTACTAGATTGTCCTTTAAACCGCTAAGTTTTTTCTTTTTGGAAAGCCCGTAACCCATTGACATACACGGATTGGTTATTGTCCAAACTAAGGCTTGTCTATTCTATGCAATATGTTTAATTCTACATTAAAAGCATCGAAATATTTGAAACGTATTTATACATAAATTTAAAAAGGATATTTAAGTAATCAGCATATTTGTATTCTGGGAAACAATTAAATAAAAATTTTGCAGGAGTTTTGCAATTATCTCATGTCTAGTAAAATACAATTCAAAAGTAATGCATAAACATAAGTCGTATATCTATATACTATAATTTTCTTATTTGTATTGAGATTTTTGTACCAATTAAATTATAAATATTATTAATTGTATTCTAAATTTAGAACTAATTAAAAAAAAAAAAGAAAAAATGTCTTTACACTCAATAGTATTGGCAACACTATCAATTATAGTGTGAAAGAAAAAAAAACTAGAGGAATAGGCAAACAAAAGAAAACTGATAAATATTGTAAATAAGTTTTAAATTAAAAGGTGTAAAGAGGAACGCAATGACAAAAGCGAAAAATCTCGAAGAAAAAAAAAAAACAAAAATTAACACGACTTAATTTTCTTTCTTAATTTTTAACCAATACATTTGCAAATTAATAAAGAAAACAAATTAAATAAACGACTGGCGGGCATACACACATCATTTGCTGACTCATCAATTGTATTTTTCCATTGAGGCGACACGACAATAACTATTTCAATAAAAATCTTTACAACATTTAATAAATTATCAGTTTTTTCTTTACATTTTCAAAGTAAATATTTTTAAATTATCATGAAATCATTTAATAAAAAAAGAAATGAACACACTATTTGTAGGAAGCAGCCAGCGCTGCTTTGCTTTATAATATTAACGAAAGCAGAACGACAACAATAAAAAAATGAGCAGCCATTTTATACGTCGTGACAGCAAGGCAGGCAACTTAACCTGCTGCCTGCCATGGCCCCATATCGTGATTTTGAGGGTTTTTTTCGCTTATTACATTATATGCATAACAAATAAACTTTCACATAATAAATTTGAGAAACTAATCACATTTTTAATAATAATTAAACTTACCAAATGTATTTAAATTCTGGATGGACATACGATATTAAAAAATCACCAATAGCCAAAAATAAAAAAATGTGTTTATCGTTTCGTGCGTGCTTTTAAAACTTTTTCACTCCTAGTTAATTGCCTTTTTGATTTATTTGATTAAAATAAAAAAACGACGTCTAGTTTTTTATTTTGCTTTTACAATTTTTTAATAATTTTAAAAAATAAACTTTTTTCGACTTGGAATTTTTCTCTTTCTGATTTCTTTAGCACAAAAAAACTCAAGCGCGTTCTCTGTGAAAATGTGTTCGCAACTTTTAAAGAAATGCTCGAATTAATAAATGAAATGTGTGATGAAAAAACAGCATAAAAAATTCTTTGTGGGCAGAGGCAGCCACCAATGAAACTTGCGTCTTTCCTATAAAAACGAATGAGAGTGAAAGAGATAAACCTATATAAAATGAAAGTAATACAGTGAATTTTTTCATATTCTATTACAATAGTAGAGCAGAATTGCCATTTTGAAAGAATTAAATTCGATTTGGCAATTCATAAATGAAATAGAACTGCCAGATGCAAAACATAAGATAAAAGGCCAAGTCAATGTTTAAGATTCTTGGCCACACATTAAATGAATGTATCAAATTCAGGAGGGTTGGAGCAACTTCATGTGCGCAGAACATTTCTATCCATAAATCGTGCCTTGGCCACCGATTAACGACTTATCAAATACTTTCCTTTTTACATGACGTTATTGTTAGTTAATCGTTTTTTACCACCAATAGATGGTCAAAATTCAACGGAATATACAAAATTAAACTTATGCTTGATTATCGGTTATAAAATCATGACCACAGGCGCTATTGGAACTGTAAGAGGTTTATTGTATTCGCCTTTATCAAAAAAAAAATGGCCAATACTTATACTGCAGTATCGTGTTCTTTATTTAATTTGTATACATAGTACATCTGTAGGTGTAAATAATGACGTTCAATACTAACAAATTAGTTTTTTTTTTAATTCTAGTTCTAGGAAGTTATCCTTGACGTAGTAATGATCATATTGGTGCAATAAAAATATACAAGATATTAATATCATACTGAGAAAAGTTTTGTTTTTATTCATTTCATAAATTTATGACTAAAATAAAAGACGCAATACTGTTTTGTTTTTTAATATTTATCATATTTTTTTCTTTCTTTTTTGTTATATAAAGCTTTTTTTCTTCTATACATTTATTAAAAAACTGTCTTACGTTTTATTTATTATACTTTCAATTTTCTTTTGATTAAGGGTATAAAAATATGATACTGCATATACGCTTATTTTTGATTCAGGAAAATAAAATAATAAAGAGATATATTGTTTATATATTTTAGAAACGATTTTTTGTCCTTAAGGCCAAAGTGTATCTACATACATAAGTTTTAAAACAAAATTTTTCTAAAGAGCCTACAATTACAATTATGCATTAGAAATTATTAACTTTTATTAATTCAATTTCGTTATTTTTGTGGATGGAATAATTTTATATACCATATGTTATAGATCTTCCATATCATACGTAATGATTTACAGTTTTCTTTTCAGTAATTTTTTAAAAAATTTAATCTAAATTGCAGGTTATTCAAAATGTCGATAAAATATTCAAAATCTTTAAATCAGGAAATCATGAAATCAGGAATTGATTGTCTAAACTGCTAACTAGATACTGCACGTACATGAAATGTTTGATGTATGGATCTTACACGAGTTAATGCAGAGTATCAATCCATTTCTCAAGTGTACGATAAAATGTCAAGCTAAAACCAATCGTGACCAAATAGCGCTTCTTTAGGGGAGAGCCTGAATAGATAAGCATTTATGTATCATTAGTACAATGCCAGTCCTTATAAGCCGATAGTGACTAGGCTAAAGCGCTAAAAATTGGTTAATAAGCTCCAGCTCAATAAACTTATGTATCTAACGAGGTATTATACGTTACTACGGCGAATAATTTCGTTTGTGAAATAGCGAATGCTAACTACACAAATGAAAGAATATATTTTTTGTGCAATCAACTTTTTCTTTTTTATAAATTTTAAAATTATTTCCAATCAAAATACTTCATATTTCCATCCACAAATAATTTGAAAGCTTAAATAATTCTTTTAAAAAATTTTAAATAAATTTATGTGATTGTACAATGCCATGTAAAATAATAGCAGTTTGTTGCTACAGTTTACAAAATCTGTTTGCGTTGTTTTGGTAGGCCGCAAAAGTATCTAGAAACTTACTACCAAAAATGACAGTTACCGCAAATTACTTTGTATTTGTGGTGAAAAATAATCGAGACATGAGTAGAGAACATTAAAAAACATTGTTAAGTTATAAAAACATATAAGAATGTGGATTGAAAACCTAAAATAATAGTAAAAAAAGTCAAATCGGAGAAAAAATTCTACAAATTTTGTGGAAAATCTTGATGTTCGGTTAGAATAAAGAGTTGCATGATTCATTTCCACATTAGAAGACATTGCAAAAATGATTAAAATTCTGCAAGAATACTGTTTTGATGCAGCATTTAAAGTAATATAATGTTTTAAAAGGTCCATGACATGTTTAATTAGAAAATCTGACTAAAATAAAACGTTTAAAGTCATTTTTCATATTACTTGTGAATGCCTTATGCAATATGTTTATAGGCATATGGGAAATGGTATATTTTGGAAGAAGACAAGACGAAAGTTAATTAATTAACATCTGACATAAACATTCATACATATTTAATTTCTGTTTTCAATATTTTATAAAAAACAAAAATTCCTAAAATTCTTAAGATTTTCAATTTCCTTTTTGTTGTACATTTTAAATAAAAAAATGTACACCAAAAACACACTTCAAAATTAATAGTTTTTATAAAGTATTTAAAAGCATATCTTTACAGCTATTATTTTGCATGGTATTGTATGTATTCAAACGTATTTAGTTGAATTGTAATTATTAAAATAATTTCATTTATTGTTAAATTTCTTAAGAAATAAAATTATAATATAAGTTTATTTTGTTGTTGTTGTTGTTGTTGATGTTGTTGTTTATTTCAACTAAATAATTTTAAATAATTGCTTGTTAAAAATTTATTTAGGTTTGTTTTAGTTATTATATAAAAAAAATTTTCTTTTTTCAATTTTTAGTTTTTACTTGACACATTCTAGGCATTAATACAAAGGAATTTTTCATTTGGTTTTCTATGATGGTTGTTTGTTTGTTTGTTTGTTTGTTAAAAATAAAAATTTAACAATTTAATTTTAACAAATTTTGTAAAACTTAAACATAAATTTAAATATATTTATAGAGTGTTTGTTTGTTTTGTTTTTGTTTTTTTAATTTCCTACATAAAACAAAAAAAGAAATGACCAAAACCATATTTAAATTTTAAACTGCAGTTACAAATAAAAATCAAAAAATAAGAGACAAATTTCATTCACAAATTAAAATCCAATTATAATTACCAAAAAGAAAAGAAAAATTTAAAAAAAAAAATCATAATGATAAACAATTTTCTTCAAAAATACAGGCAAATTGTGATCAATTTAACATAAAGAAATAGAACAATTCAAATATAAAGGAACACACTAGTTTTTGTTGTTTTGTTTTGTTTTGTTTTGTTTGTTTGTATGTTTGTTTTTTAAGTAACAAGTATTATTTGTTTAAAAAGGCTTGCGCAAAGGAAATGATTACAAAAAAAAAAAAAGAGAAAAAAAAAAATTACATACATATACATATATTAAAAAATAAACTATATGAATAACGATATTTGGAGGTATATTATGATATATATATATATAAACAGGAAAAATTTATTTAAAAACTAACGACAAAATATAAAAAAAAAAAAAGAAAAATAAACTTCATCTTAAAAAAGAAGATATTTTGTTGTTTTTTTTCTTTTCTTTCTTTCTTTCTTTTTATTCCTCTTTCTCTCTCTCTCTCTGTCTCTCTCACTCGCTCTGATTTAATTTGCAATTCATTTGTTTCAGATCAAAGTGAGTACTGCTGTGGCGGCGGACGTATGATGCCGTTATTTTAGATCTATTTGCTCCTCCTCATCAACGGGCGATGATTCTGCTGAGGTCTGTGTTGCCGGCAATGATGAACTGTTCGTATTCGCTGTGACTGTTGAAGTGACACATCGTTGCACTAAATCCGCATAGGGTTTATTGTGTAGAAAACATACTAAAACGACGGTCATATTGTCACCACCCAAACCACCCATTTGACAATCAGGTGCCAGACAATGATTCATCAGTTCTTCGCATATTTCTTCCGGATACATACCCTGACCGATACGTGTTCGACAAAAATCAATGACTTCTTTATTGCTCATAACATCCCAGATGCCATCACAAGCTAAAACTAAAAATTCCCAGTCTCCATCAATTTTGCGTGTCTCAACGTCTGGGTAGGCTATAAAATAAAAAAAAAAGAAAGGATTTTTTTTATAGTTTTCATATACTTACATATGGCTGTGTATGTATACTTTGTAAACAAATATCTAAACATTATTATTAAAAGATATATGGCGCTATATTGACGCTAAGTAGACCCTATCGGAAATATGGAGAAAGTAATATTAATTCTAAAATGACATCATTGCCAAGTAAACTTATTGGAATTATTTAAAATATAAAGAAATGTTTAATCTGTGACAGAATCCAGGACTTTAGCAAACTCTACAAGAAAAAACAGGTAAATGATGCGAACTTTGAAAAGGAAATTATGATTGCTTTAAGGATAATAATAATAACATAACCTTGAGCATATTATTTCTGTTTAATATTTTAGTTTAATAAGCTTCTGATAAGCTTTTTCAGTTCATTTCCTAAAACTAAAAAAATGTTTATAATATTGTATGCAATTGTTCCTCCTATACCACTTCTCCACATAATTATTTATTATAAAAAAAATTAAAAAAAAAAATAAAAATAAAATCACCTACAATAACCTATGATTGTGTAAGAACATGCCCGATGATCATTCTTTATTGTTGTATTTTAATACGTGGGCGTCTTTAAATTGAACGTAATATTTTCTTTTGTACTTTTGTTTGTTTGAAAGAATTAAGAAAAAATAAAATAAAAACAATAACAATTACAAAAATAATAAAATAATAAAAAAAAAGAAGGAAAAAAAGTGCTGGAAGAGAACTCGAGTGTATAATAATACAGGTGCAAAAAAACAAGAACAACACATATTCAAAGCGTATTTAAATCGTTATGAATGGTTTTGAAAGAGTGATAAAATATGCCGGTAGTTCTTTTCTGTTTTTTTTTTTTGGTTGGGGGTGTTTTATATTCTTAAAAATTTATTATAAATTAAAATACTACAGAGAAGGTTATTACGGTTTATTTATGAAGTATTAAAAAACCAAAAAAAGGTGCAAAATAAAGAGGTGGGAAAAACAAATTGAGTTTGGGCCACGTTATGAATAAAATCTATGATGATAAGTTATTATTTTCTATTTATTTTACTTATGTTGTATTTTTGTATTAAAATATGCAATTAGATATTGAACTGTACTATTTATTTCCTAATGAATAAAAGATTTAAATCCGCCCAAACACTACACACTTCGAAGACAGTTCAATAACATCAATAGAATTGCTATGGACACGACCCTGCAAGGGAACAGTAGAAGGTCATCAAATTGAGACAGAAGTAAACAGCAACAGCAAGAGTTAGGACGAAGTAAAGGCTTTAGCTGAAATAAGACCCTATGCTCCTTATAGGAATGGCGTGAGGTAAACTCTTTGTTATCTATTGGCCCTTATGTCAGACACAACATGTAAAATCCGAAAGCCTTTATGGTTCTGAGAATGATAATCCAATATGATATTTACATAAATCGGAATACTCGAAAAATGAATACAGACTTGATATTTTATTTTCATATCCCTACCCATAATTGCTCGCAAGAGAAATAAGGTTTCCCTTATTAAGCAGTTGGTTCTTTAATACCGTTTTTAAATTAATTTTTAAGTTTTTCTAGTCATTTTCAGAAAGGGTGTATGAAGCCACTGATTAATAATAGTATGGAATCCACTGACATTACTTTAGTAAACTTTGTCGTACAGTGATCGATGCACAAAGCAAGCTTAATCGCTACTGAAATGGAAAATGCTTTTTAGGGCCTAGGAATCGCGTTACGGAACGTTTGTAAAACTAGGTTATGATATATGGATGGCCTTTGTTATATTCTTAAAAACATCTCTTCTATTCCAATGTTCGTAGTTAAACACTAGCATGGAGACAGCCAGAATTTCGTAGATTACTGATTATGTTTTTCTATGTTTACGGTATTTTCGACACCATAATAGTTCCCTGCTTTCAAAAAATGTTCATTAATAACTCCGACGAAGAAGTGGCATTTATTGAAATCTTGCAATCCTCTAAATGTCAAAGTTGTATGCAGCCTTTGACATTGTGTTGAAAGATTTAAAACTTTTGATCTTTGCTTAACTATCTACAAAAAATATCAATCTCCATTGCATTCAAGGCGAAGTAATACATCAAATTAGCCGCCCCTTGTATGACGTACAACTTTGCTTGGAAAACAAAACAAAAGTAATGAGTAATGAGAAGATATCAGAGTACGATTTCCTCTACTCATCGCTTGAAGAGATTGTTCACTTGCAAACAAATCATTTATGCAGAGAAGATGTGCGTCAAACAGTTAATAGTTTACCAAAGAGAATATGTTTTATATTGTGCGCAGACATTTCGAAAACTATTCTATTCTGTTCTCATAACACCTATCCAGAGAATACACATATATTTTAAGGATCATTTGGTTTAGTTTAATTGCCTTTCTTTCTTTTCTTTTTTTAGCAATGGGAATAATTCAAAATTAAATTTTTTCACTAGCCTTACTTTTCCTCTCTGCCAATATATTCGGTGCTTAGGCTCAGCTTAGTTTAAAAAGGTTAGCAAGTAAAAAAATATTCTATGCCTCTCAAATCGAATAATATGTTAAAATGAATCAAAGGAATTTAAAGAGTAATTCAATCATTAACCAAGTGCCAAATAGAATAAATCGATCATTCTGATCATCTTAAATTTGCAAGCATAAATAATCGCAAAATTTCAATTTTTCTTAATTAAGCTTACATACCTGTTACAATTTGTTCTTCGGGCTTTTTATTTTCATTGCGCTTAAAAACAAAATCACCTAAAGCACGTGACAATGCCAGATTGCCATTGACGCGATTGAATTCAACCCAGCCGCCACCCTCGTTAATGCGTTTCGACTCGGCTTCATTATTTGGTTTATGATCCATGGATAAAGTCATTACCTCGCCGTTAATACAGGCCACGGCACGTGAGTCGCCAGCATTGGCACAGTACAAGCGTTGTTCCTTAATTAAGACTACAATAGCTGTGGAACCAGCCATTTGTTCACCCCACGATTCATTATACAACATTTCATAGTCAATATCCAAAAAAGCCTACAAAAGACACAAAACAATATTAAATTTAATTCGAAAGCAAATATATTTATAGCTGGCGTGTGTTACACTATGTACATACCTGTTTTAAAGCCTCCTCGATATTATCTTTGTACTCAGGTCTTTTTAAAATGAATTTGTGTAAATGTTTGCCAGCATATTGAGCAACTGTGGCACCGCCATGACCGTCGTAGACGGCAAAAAATGCTGTACCCGGATCATCGGGCAATGAGAGAATATGTGTATGTGAATCTTCCATATTAATGCGCCAGCCTTGCATGCAACTGGAACCCACTCGATACAATTCATTTTGACAATAGGCAGATTCCTTAGATGTTACCGGTTCCGAGAGTGTTTGGCCCATATTTATGATTTAATTTCCAATTTATTAGGTTTTCCTTTTTTTTTTTTGGTTGTTATGGGGACTGCAAATACAAAAAAAAATGAAAAGAAATGTTGAAAAATAAATTATAAAATTTATTATAAACTTTTTATTTTTATTTGCTAAAGGCGATCGCGTAAAGGTGGTCTTAATCAATATTTTTTTCTCTTCTTGCTTTTTAAATTAAATTTCTTATCATTAAAATGAGGCGAAAGAAACTTAATAAATAGAATTTGAAAAAGCAATAACGAAAACAACAATCACAAAACAATACTTCAAATTTTGGCATATACATATGTACATATGTATGTATGTATGTATGTATGTATGTATGTATGTATGTATGTTTTTTATATCTACATGTATGTACAAATGTACGAAATTTTCAAATTATTATCATTTTTTTTATTTAAAATTTATTACAAAACATACACTTTGATTTTAGAAACTTACTGCGAGAAATCATTCAATTTACATACATATGTACATATACATATACATATATGGTTACAAGTAAATATAAACAAAACAAAACAATTTTTAAAGAATATTAATAATTTTTTTATTTTTTTTTTATATAGAAAAACAATTTCAGTTTAAGTAAAATGTAAAAGAACAATCACAATAACAAATTGACAAATTGAAAATCAATTGAATAGACAATTCGTAATCAGAGAACTGAGTTATTTCAATTAACCACTTGAGGGGTATGTTTAGAAAATGTTGACTTATATAATTAATAGACGTTGGTTACAACAAGTTTCTCTTTAAAATTATTTTTAGAATGTAATACAGAATACTAAGTGTGTGCTGGTTTATTAGACGCAAGCCCAAGGTTCAACCCTTAGTTTAGACATTTCGACCAAAACGAAATATGAGAAAAAATTTCTTTAACGATTTCCGCTTAGCAGTCTTCTGGCCAAAAAGTCTGCGGGTAAATAAAATTATCATGAAAAATTTCTTAGAAAATTTATCGTTTGAAATCATTCTGAATCATTCGTAGGTTCCGCCACTCACGAATAAAATTAATACTCACACCATGGATAGCGGGCGAAGCTAGGTTGTTATTCTGACTAAAGGGGTTGTAATGACCAATTAACTAAGTAAGTAAATAATATCCCCTATTGTTAAGTACGGATATGTATATTTACTGTAATATCTAATATAATATCGAAGTCCCCATAGTCTAGTAGGTAGGTAGGTGCGTTTAAATCTCAGCTCAGAGAACTAAAACAAAAATGGAATTTGAAAAAAATCTTTCTTTCGATAGCTTCCTTTCGTACACCATTGGTGATGTTAGAAACTAGGACGCAATCCTTGTTGTAACAACTAATAATGCATGTATTTTTAAAATCTCGATCCTCTCCCCGGACTCTGAATGTAACTCTAATGGATTTTATGAATCATATACTATTATGGTGGTCGCCGTAGTCTAGTAGGTAGTGTGTTGGCTTATTAGACGAAAGACCAGGGTTCGAATCCCCCGGTCAGTCATCAAAAACGAAATATGAAAAAATATTTCTTCGGCGACTTCCTCTCAGCAGATTTCTGGGAAAAACTCTGAGAGTAAATAAAATTGCCATGAAAAGCTTCTCAAAAAAATCTGTCGTTCGGAGTCGACTTTAAACTGTAGGTCCCGCCACTCATGTATAAAATTAACACACACAACATAAGTGGTGTGAGAAGCTAGGTCGTAATCCTGACAGAAGGGTTGTAATGGCCAATTATGTATGTGCATACTATTATGACCATAAAACAAGTTGCATTTCAATAGTTAGGTGTAGTTTACATTATTAAGCGAACTGGTGTTTAAATCTACCAGTTCGATTATGGCGGGCCGTAGGCGAGGACATACGACGTCTCGAAATAGAAAAAACAATTTCAATTTTTTTTGCTTAGACAGCCTCCTCACAGTATTGCTGTAGCAAAAGTTGGGAAAGCAATTCATTTTGATTGAAGTAGATGCTATAGTTGAAGGCCCGAGACAAATGAATGCACACAACATGGATGGTTAATTCTGGTTAAAGGACTATAATAGCCTGTAATGTAAGCATGTAATATGGCTCAAAATGCCCTAGACTAGTGAGTAATGGCTTACAAGATGAGAACATCTTAAAATAGGAAAATAAAGAAAACAATTTTTTCTTTAGATGACATTCTATCAGTATTGCAACAGCAAGAGCAATTAATTTCGACCGGAGTAGATACCAAGAAATACAACATGGAGGATGATGTGACAGCTAGTCCGTAATCCTGACTAAACGGGTTATAATACCCACTAATGTATGCATGTAATATGGCTCAAGATGGATGAATTCAAATTCTATAAACGCGAAAAAAATCCCAAAAAGGACAGAATTTTGGAGGGAAGTCGTAAAGAATGCTTCCTATGTCTAATAGCTGGCAGCGTGATTAACAGTAAGAATCCCAAAATTCGTTTCATACAATACCTAAGTGGCGGCATAATACTTCCTGTGTCTTATAGCTAGCTGGCAGCTTGATTAACAATAAGTATCCCAAGACTCGTGCCATACAATATCTAAGGCTTTTAATAATCCAACTAAAAACAGGAAATTTAGCTTCAAGAATACTACACTAGTTTCGTTTCCAAACTTAAATCATGGCTTATTGTTCATTTCCTAAACTCAAAACCTATAATCTTTCTAAAAAAAAACTTGATGAGTTCCAACCATACAGACCCTCCCAATCCATCTAATTGTAAGGTGTACCTAACCACAAGCAATCAGACAATTGTGTTCAAAAAATCATGCCTTCGTTTAAATATGATTTAAAAATAACACCCTATATGCGTTTACCCTCTACATTTTCACTTTTTAATTTAGAATTGCGTGCATAATTTTTTGATTTTTTTTTTGTTTTTGATTTCCCGTAATCATTTTGTGAAATTCCTGTGCGTATGTCTGTCTATCTGTCTGTCTGTCTTTAGTTTTAAAAATAGATTCAAAAATAATAAGAATATTTTGTCTAAATTTTTTTTTTTAAATTTCTTTTTTTTTCTCTCTCAATTTTTAATTTGAAATGAAACAAAGAATTACACAGAAGTATGTATATTACACTAGACTACACTGCACCACAATAAAAATGAAAATAATAATAAAAAATAAAAAAAAAAAAAATTTCATCTAAAATACTTGGTAATATTCCTGTGATGCTACGCATTGAATAAAAATTGTGATCACACATAATTTTTTGTGTTTCTTTTTTTTTTTTAAGAGTAATAATGTGAGTCATTGTATTTATAGAATTACATTAGATTTTAATTAGAAATAAAACTAAATCATGAGATATTTATAAAATGTTAACAAATTAAGGTAAATTGGAATCTAGGAGAACACATACATACATAGAAAATTTACTTTGAAATTTACTTTGAAATTTACTTTGAAATTTACTTTGAAATTTACTCTGAAATTTACTTTTGAATTTACTTTGAAATTTTTATTTTACTGAAAAGTGAGGCCGAAATTTGGTAGACAAAGTGGCGGCATTTTGGTGGGCGTAAATTCTTTATAAAAATAAAATCTAAAAAAAAAGTATTTAAACGAATACGGATTATTTATTTGTTTAATTGGCGTTTTTTTTTATTTTATAGAATTAAACGCCTCGAAAAAGTTATGACATGTTAATAAATTTTAGGAGGCCTAATTTGTTACATTTTTTTAGTCTTCAACGATTTAAAATATTTTTTTGATGATTTCTGAGGTTTATAAGTGCAAACCACTAAACCTAATAAACAAATGGAAGCTAAAGTCTTTCATGCAAAAAATAGAGTGAATCAAGGATATTCTATCAGCTGCTGTACTACCCAAGGACTATATGAGATTGGACAAGTTAATGAGCAGATTTAGACTGACCATAATCTATGCCAATGACAGTTGCAGTTTAGAATTAATCGTTACATGAAGGAGTTGTCTACAAATAAAGAAGGCTGTGCAAAAATGCGAAAAAAACCAAATTCAAGACTTTCGTTTATAATCGTTTATAATAATCTATAAAGCAGAGTACAAGTTCGAAGGAGCATTGGGTTTTATTTACTTGGGTGTCCGCCCAAAGACTGACAACAGCACATGAAGGAGTTGTTTACAAATATAGAAGGCTCTGTAAAAACTGTGGATCTTACAAAAATGTAGAAAAAAAAATACCAAATTCATGACTCGTTTTTTTCGAAGGAGCATTGGGATTTATTTACTTGGTTGTCCGCCTGAAGACTGACAACAGCATATGAGATGGTATTTGAGAACGACTACCTGCAGAAGAGTGTCTTTTCATTGACATTAAACCCCAAATCGCTCAAATTAGTTACATATAAAAGTGTTGTCATTAGGCAATGACATCAAATGACCAACTTCATGTGACAATAATGGTGACTATGTCTCAAGGGACTGCAACGATATGAAGGGGAGTATGTTCTTAAATTTACAAAAGCTCAACGGCTAATATAGGTAGGACATGTTGCGCATATCCATAACAACACTTTGTATAAGGCGATATTATAGGTTAGATTGGGTTTAAAGACGTGTACTTGTCATTACGACAAGTGCAATACCCAGAGTTCAAAGTGGCCAATTGTAAATTCGTTCTAGAAGTGAGAGAGAGAGAGAATAGTGAAGGAGATAGAGAAATGGAAAAAGGGAAGAGGCAGGAAAGGAAGGATATATGAAAGGCGCTATTATACTATAATAATATACTCTAGACAAAGAAGACAGCCAAAAGGACTACAACAGAGAATTAGGGAGAATAATAGTCAGAAAATCTAAAACCTTATAACGAGCTATAATGCTATAATATGATAGTGAATGAAGACCTTCCGAAATGTTATTCAAATTATATTTTACAAAAATACTCTAGAGTTTTATTAGAAATTAATTGTTAAACACATTCGTTATTAAACCAAAACTTAAGAAATTAATTCAAATTAAATTTGATTGAAAGACTTAACAGTTTTATTAGAAATAAATTGTTGAAAGGATTTGTTTTTAGATTAAAACTTAATTTGTAAAACTAAGTCAGTTAAAAATAAAATCTTTTGTTAAGAGTATAACAAATTAAATTAATTGGTTCAATGTTCAATAGAATAATACAATAAATGACTGTAGTATTTTATAGATAAGCTCAAGTTTATATTTATTAAAAACTTATGGAAATAAAAAAAAAAAACTGAACAGAAAACTGCATGAACGGAATTTGAACGCTAAATGCAAAATAGTTTTTTATGCGTATATTAAATACAAAATAGTATTTTTTGAATTACTTTTTTATGCCATAAATATAAATAGTATTTAAATATTAATAGCAATGACAATTGTATTGTAGTACAGAACGTTAATCGTATAACGCCATAATAATTTCCATTCATTTCCTCTTCCTTTTTATTAAGATTTGAAAAACGTGTAAATGTGAAAGGAAAATCTTTGATCTGTAGTATACATTTATATGTATGTAGTTGTAAATGTATGTATGCAGATGAAGAGATAGATATTCAATTTTTTTTCAATTACAATTGAAAAATCAAATCAAATCAAATCAAATAAAAATAAAAATAAAATTTGTATTCCAAGTACAATAGAGAGAGAGAGTACAGAATATGTATGTATTTGTGTAACACTATTATTATTTTATATTCTTGTCTTTTTTTTTCTTCGTTTCTTCTTACTATTTTATTATTATTGTAGTTACTTTTCTAATAGTCAACCTATGGTGCATAATAAACAATTAAATAATTGCCTGTTGCCAGTATAGATTAGATGAGTAGAGTAGATGAGTGTAGTTTAATTGCGTTATAATGTCATGTGTATGTATGTACAATTGTAAATGAATCTCAAGTATGTGTAGCTGTATATACACATACGTATAGTATAAGAAAGATAATAATTTTAATTCATAATTCTTTACATTCATAATACAATATTTATTTTATTATTCTTTACTATTCAATGACAAACTGTAATTCAATATCATAGTTATACACTAGCTAGTACACTCATGGCAAAAAATAAATAAACTTTAATTGTAGTACATTTGCATTACAATACTGTAAATAATGGGGGTAGCAATACAACACCTATGTGTGATGATAATTTCAACATGTATCGAATAGTAAAGACAACAACCCATATTTTTTCAACGAGCTATTTCGAAAAATTAAAGAGAATTGCCGCATACTTGGTGCTATATTTGTCATAAATTTTAAGTCCATGTAATTAATAATTATAAAAAATTTTTTAAAAAAGAATAATTAAAAATTTCTAACGGATTAGTGATACTTTGCAAGAAGAACGACTTAATCATAGGGATTTCATTCGAACTTTGAAAATTTTATATATTTTGAAACAACTGGTACTCATATATTTGCCATTTGATTTTTGCGTATAAATTTTGACAGTACATAAAAAACTTCGTGGCATGTGGCAATGGTAAAAGTGTTTGCGATTGCGAAACATTGAATTTTATTATCAAAAGTCATGTAGTGTAAGAAAGTGTATTTAACGAAAAATTTATTTTCAGCTAAGAAGCTCATTTTTGGCATAATGTACCCATTTGTTGTGAAGAGCAGCCAGAGGCAGTTGCAGAGTTGCTAATACATTTCGGTCAATGATGCAAAGTATCGCTAAATAATTACTGTTTTTTTATGCTACAAATGGAAGAATATGACTTGATATGTCCTTGAAGACAGCATTACAGGTGCAATTGGTAAGATACTTTGAAAATGTGTGTCAAAATTCAAGGTCGCGGAAGGATCACTATGCGTGACAACATTTAAAAAGTATATAATGGCCACTTATTTATCACTCTAAACTTCATTTAATTTTGCAATTTTTAAAATTTTTTTTAAATCTTCGAAAAGGTAAAAAAACCAATCTAACTAGACAAGATGAGCGGGTGTAAGTGGTATTTAAATTAAATTTCGTAATACATAACCTCAATTTATAAAAATATATTTCATATTAAAATGTTATGATGACACAAGGTATATAATTATTTTTTTTTTAAATTTAAAGGCGATTATCTTTAATTCATCATTCTTATTAAAGATCTTGTGGTTTTTTTTTTGCAATGAATGAGACTAAGTTTGCTAGAATTACATCAAGATTTATTTTTATTAAATGTTTATATTTATAACTTATCTATAATGAATGTTATTTTTAATTCGAAATATTTATAGTATAGGTGTTAACTGCATTACGACAGCTTCTTCTACTAGGCGGAAGTGATGGCAGTACAGTCTGTAACAAGAATTATTAGAGACGGGAATATCACCGGAAGGGAGATTACAAGTAAGGCGGCTATCAAAGCACTTGATTTTGATGTAATTAAATTAAAGAGTGTGTACATATCCATTGTAGATATCTCAATGGCATAGTGGAATTGAATGAGTATTCGTAAGATATGGGTACCGGGACTTAGCGATATTCCAGCTTAACCAGCAAATTCTTTAAAGAATTTTTTATTTTGTCAACTCTGCAACCTTATAATAGACAATGCAGTATTGTATTCTGTCAACGCCGGATAGACAACTTTGGAAACGGACAGGTTTATTTATTATAAACTATACTAAGGTGTTTTTCCTATACTATTTTGAAATTTTACGCTATTCCTTAGTATACTATACTTTTATTGCTTGTTTGTTTGGTTTGATCAACCATAACAGTTCGTTTCTGGTCTCCGGATGGAGGTGATTTATTTACCCTCCTAACTTCGTCTAACTTTCCCATCAGATTAAAGCAATTACGATGCTAGATAGGTATTAGCATCAGTCTAAATATCAAGATAGGGTTGCATAGAGTATAATAATGGTTTTATATCTCATGTTTTTAGGCAGTTAATCTTATCACAAGCCAAGCTAACACAAATCTAACACAACTCATGCTTTCTTTAATCGCACTTATTGCACAGATATATGCGTTTATAAAGCTTTTTAAGTACACTATATTACTTGCTAATCCCTGCAATATTTTGTGTGTAAAACAACAATAAATTTACAAACCCCAACATAAAATTTAATTGCCATTTTATGATTTGTTATTGAAATTTGCAAATTTCTATTAATTTTACTAATTAAATAAGCCAGCAACAGAATTTTCAATTAAATTCTCACAATCAGCGAAAATGAGAACAAAAATGTCTAGTTTCAGTTTTTGAAGACCAAAATCAACTTTAAAGTTGTCTGCACCTTATTTAGTTAATAAAATTTGATATCATGACTAAAATAAACAAACAAACAAACAAATTATAAGCAGCACCAATAGCAGCAGCAGCAGCAAAATAAAATAAATTTTTTAAACGTACAACATCTATAAAGTTAATTTCTGAACTGATACTGATAAAGAAACCTACGTAAATGATACTTAAATACGTACATTGTTATTATTATAATACAAATTAAAATTTTAAATATTTCTGTTTTGTTTTATTTTATTTTATGTTATTCTCTTCTTCTTTTTTTATATATTTTAAATGAAATACAAATATTTTGATATATTTAGTAGAACCAATAAAGATAATATAAATTTAAAAAAAAATCTAAAACAATATTCTAAAAACAACAATAGGTATACAAAAGTACTTTTCTAATAGGAAAAAGTACCACAAGTTATCTATGTATTTCACTTCTAAAATCTAATGTGGAAAGAAGTTTTAAAATATAATTTTCTTTCAAGTTTTTTTTTTCCTGTTAAATATGGTACAGAAGAGTAATGGCTATTATTCGACTGGCATTGTGAGGTTAGGTCACTGCCAAAGATCTGAAATGGCATGATGCAATGGAAAGGAATTGGAAACAATATAAAATCTACTCTGTTCAGTCTTCGGTAGGAAGAGGTGAAAACCCTTGCCAGACAATTCGTTGATATTTTGAACTCTTGGTCGGGGGCCAAACTCAGCCTGAATTAAATATTAATTAGTTATGAATTAATAATCTTTTCGTAGCAAATTCTTTCACTCTTGGGTTTTTTGTCGCACATGATCCTTTTATTTCTAACTCTTTAACTTTCACTTTCACTTTTCCTTTTCGTTTTCTTCTTTTTCTCTATGACGATCTCAAAGACTCCAATGGCATTCCGAGTGAAATTGTACTTTTACGTTAAGACAGTACACTTCGTCAAATCCAAGCTAACCATGGGTATTGTTAAATGTCTTCAAAGATTATATGTATTTACCTAAGAGAGCCCTATTAGAATCCAAGAGATATGTATGACGAAACTAATAGGAATTGTCAGTTTGGTTTTGAAGGATATACAGAAAACTATAGGACAGCTTATCAATATAAACTATACGAACTCCTAGTGAACTTGTTAAAAATTGACAGTAATTCGCCCAACCTAACCTAGTGTCGACACAATTTGTATAAACGGATATGAACAAAATATTCCGAATTATGGAAAAACATTCGAACTAATCTGTACAGTCCCATTATGTTTTACGAACGCAATGTTTAGACTAAAAATTATTTCGATAATATTGGTAGGTTTTCAAGAGACTTTAAGTGAATGTGTGGGACGAATATACTCCCAGACATGAAAGAGTCCATAAATTTTGTATATTTTTTTTTGGTTGCCCTGTGTTTATTCTTGTTATTCGACAGTTTCGTTTCCATTGAAAATGATTTGTTTATAATTTAAATAAAATGCTTAAACATTTCTTAGGTGTGTTTCTGTTGGTTGTCTACAATTAAATTAAAATCGAAATTCAATTGATATTTTGAATGTTAATAATTCTAGCTAGAAATTATTTATACAAACCGAAGAATTGTATTACGTATTTTAAAATCGATAGATAAGCAAATAGAAAATACTATGCATGACACATCATTTTAAATAGTGACTGAGATTACTATGAATATCTATTTAAAACGCGTTAAACAAATATACTGATTTATTTTCAATTCATGAGTAATTGTATGAATTGCAAAAACAATTGGACTTATCGATACTTGATTTAATGGCAGCGTACGCTTGACAACAAACATTTTATTAGAAAAAAAAAAAAGACTTGAAGGTAAAAAATGTTACTCATATGAAAATGCCTTATTGGATAATACATAAGTAGGGTATAGTAAAACCGAATTAAATTCATCAATTCGAATTCGAACTGTTGTTCTCCTTTGATTTTATTTAAATCATACAGTAATTATCCCTTTAACTTTCTAAGCGTTTCCATATCAATTGTATTTACACCAAGAATCCGATAAATAATCGACATTTTAAAGTTATTCACCAGCCTTGAACTTAATTTGAAAGAAAAACAAAAAAAAAAAAAAAACAGAAAAAAAGTAACGGTCAAAACACTCAGACAAAATTGGCTGTCGGAAATAAATTTTGAAGTGTGTGTACAGGTCACGTGAAAACATCAACACAATAATAATACAGAACAATATGCGATACGATAGCATAAGTAAAGATAAATTTAATGTGACATAAAGAAACAAATAAAGAACTTTTACTATTATTTATAGCAACAATAATATGACGACAAATTTAATACGATGCGATAATGATAGACCTTCTTCAAGTAAATGGCACCAGAAAATAAAAACAAATTTTTAATAGAATTTTTTTTTCTCTTTGAGCTTAAAACGCCAAAACGAAGAAATTCCAACTGAAAAACGTAGAAGCACATACAGTGAGTGAATAAATAAATAACAACAACAACAACAACAACAATAACAATAATAAATAGTAAAACAACAACAAATATCATTTGAATGAATAAATTAATATTAATAAAAATGGAAATAAAAGAAAAAAATAGAAACAAAAGAAGAACAAAAAAAAAAAAGAAGGAATGAAAATCTATACTAGAGTGTATATATTTTACTACGACTATTTAACAACGATTGTAAAATGTGATACCACGATAAATGAAATAGATGGATCACACAGACAGTGTTGCCATTAATTATATTTTTTTTTACGAAATCTTGATACAAAAGTATTAAATGTTAATTTTTGGAATTAATCTTGATGATATGTGGTTTCAACTCCAACATTTGATGAAAGAGTAATTTACTACAATGGTCCAATTATAATGGTTCACCATAATAGTGTATCACTTATCTACATCGTTAAATCGGAGAAAATAGAAATCGGAGAGAATAGAATGGACTTCAACTATTGGCGAAATACGTTCGCATAAGCTGTCAAAACTTTGTGTAAATTGGTATTCCAGCTTGTGCAATATAATATCATACAATTTTCTATCCACCAAAGTCCATTTCAAATTAAAAAGGGCAACACTGAACTCTACCACAACTTAATGTTTTATTTGCTCCATCTTATACACTCACCACTCTCTTATGAAACACAATAAAATAACAAAATACTACTGAATATAAAAACAAATGTTTGCTTAATCATTTTAAGATAATAAAAAGAAAAACAACAACAATAAAAAAGAATAAATTTTAAATAAATGAGAATTTGCGAAACTATTAAGTGCAAAACTCTACACTAACAAAACCAAAAAAAAAAAAAAAAATAATAAAAGGAGAATGGGGAGAAAAATTAAATTAAAAAGACAAAGAACAAAAACAACTCATCGCTCTAGTAAAGTTAAAAAACAACACGATATAATATAAATAGAGTAACTAATATTTCGTAATGTGTACATAACGGATTTAGTAAAAGTAGAGTGCTTTAAGTCCCCCCCCCCAAAAGAAAAAAAATTAATGGCTTAATACAGAAAAGGCGTATTTTACTTTTCGTTGCCCTACAAGAAGTGTTAACAAAGAGAAAAACAAAAAAAAAAAAAAGAACTTAAATACAGTTTTTACTTTACGAAGTTTAAACAATCGTTAAATTTAGAATGGAGTTACATAAGGTGTACTAAAAAGAAATCCATTACTTCGTTTAATGGAATTGAATATTGCTAAAGTTTTGAGTAATAAATTGTATAGAATGACATGATAAAAAGAGGGCCATTTATTATAATCGCAAACAGGATTTATCTAGAATGAACTGCACCCCTACGTTGAAACGTATAAGCCGTTTCAGTACTACTAACAGTTGTAAGAAGACAGTATTTGCCCACTATCGGCCAGTAGGAGAGGAGTTAGTTACTTTGACAACAAATGATTACAACGGACAGTTCATCCATGAGAGCGATATTACCTTGGCAACAAGTTATCAAATAAAACAGTCTAATTGCTACTGAATGGATCTATTCTAACTATGCGTCTATTTTATACACAAGACAACTACGCGTCTGTTTTATACAAAAATACTGCACTTTATATTAAAAGATAATCAAAAAAAAAAGTAAGCTAATCTTGAATATAAAATAGAATATTGTTCCATTGTTTAATACTGATTCACACTTTAATTTACGGATTGCTTTGTACAGTATCTTACACATCTGGAGGAAAATGATTCTTCCATTCGTCAGTATGACAACTGTTTACATTGTAAATCTGTCACTCAGTTTGTCAGTTTTTCCTCTGGATAGAATGTGTACGAGAGTATTGCTAAATAATTTAAATAAAATTTCACAATAATGCACTCATCTACTTGAAAATATGAATCATACATTTATTTATTGTTATTGTTTTTTTTTTAAGTAAAAATCTTTATTAAATTTAACATAAAGAAGATAAATTGTCATTAAGAACAAAAAAAAAAAGAAAAAGTAATTAAAATTGTAATGGAAATAAGATGATTTTGTTTGACTAAAAATAAAACAGTGATAAAGGATTTGTTTTTGTTTTAATTATAATAAATTTATATTAACTATCAATGAGATCAACAAAAAAAAATCTGGAATATAGATTTGAGTCATAGGTATGTTCTATGAATTCTAGCAAGTGGATATTGTAGATCCCATAGACTAAATATTTATCAAACTTTTTCCTTGAATTATTTTTATTTTTAAATTTTTAGTTAGATTATGAATAAGATAAATATTTATAAATTAAGATAAAATTTCTGATGATTTAAAAAACATAAATTTAGTTTTGAGAACAATAATTTAATATGATGAGATAAAATAAAAAAGATAATAAATAAATAAAGCTTTGAAATTGCTAGGATCAATTGCATTTCCTTCCGTAGATATATTTAAGAAATATTTATACTAACTTACTGTAAGTCTAGTAATATTAGGCCTATGGCCAACGGAATAGGTAGTGTCTGGTTATTGTCGTTACTGATATATGGATCGTCACTACTCGATACATGTAGACTATTACTTACTACGTTTTTCGACAATAGATTCATTGTCCGAATTCATTATAATACCTTTTAAAACTAGTTTGGTTTGATTTGTATAAACGTCTATATGTCTCTAGGTATGCTGGGTGGTTTTACACCAAATAATTGATTCACGTTGGGAGACGGGTAGAGCGTATTATTCCTTGTTACAAGGTAAATGATTCACAGCAAATGCCAGCGAACAAAAAGGAATGATCTTTCTCTCCACAAATGAATGAAATGTTTGTATGAATGAAATGTTTGTATCCAATCCAATTTGTTTTTGACGCATTGTACACTTTGGTTACAATAACATATATTGTAAGTATTAAGACTTTCTCTATGACGGAAGATATCTTCTGCATTCACTAACGTTCTGCGAAGGCCATAATCTTTAGAATTTCCAATAGTTTTAATGTTTTTTTAAATGCAATTTTAATCATTGAATAACATGTTTAATTTACTTTAATCATTGAGATCCTACTGTTCCATGAAAATTGCATAATTAACTGATTGATATTTTATTTGTTGTTCTAAATACTGTACAATTTGTTTTGTTTTATTATTTACTAGCATTTTAATTGTAGACAATGAATTGGGGTTTAACATTTAGTCACCAATAAATTCTACGCATTGCTGGCGTAGTCCAGTAGTGTTGATACTTTTTCTGCTGTCGCTGTGGTTAATGGTTGTGCTTTTGGCGTGGGTATGACTGCCAAAGTGTTGTTCAATTAGCGGAATTTTTGATAAAATTTAAGCGTAGTTCTATGTATGTTGAATATAGACACTAAATATTATATTCATTTATATGTAATAGTAAGCAAGGTATTATTTTCCCAGAGAAACAAATTTATACAATACTTTTCCATGAAAGTCTTCGTTTTCATTCTTAAAATATCCCTGCAGTTTTCCAATCTAATTATTAAACTTAAAATTACCAAACACATCACTTAGCAACAGTTCCTATTCTCTTTTGGGTAGAAGGAGGAAGCATAGCTTTAAGAATTAGTCATTTAAAATACCTGTCCGTTTCACCAGCAAGCGCAAGTCTCCAAGCTAAACTTCATGTTATTGCGTGATGGTTCCCAAACATAATATTAGATCGTATCACATTTAGTTTGGATTTATTTTCACACTCTAAAATTGTCCCTCTTTATACATTTAACCCAGTATAGTAAGTTTGTCGATTAAAAAATACTTTGTTTATACAACATGTGATCCTAAAGGTCATCATCATCACTTTTACAAAAACTGTTCTTGTTTGAGTCAGAACAAAAATGAAACTTGAAACAACTCTGTGATTGATATATAAAAATACAACAACATAATACAACTGGAAGCATTCAAGAGAAAAATAAAAAAAAACTACTGCATGTTAAATACAACAAATAGACAAAAACTAAGTTGTATGGCATAATAATAAAAACAACAACTATGAACTTAAAAGCAATAATAACAAACTTAACAACAAAATATAAACTGAGAATAATGCCGGTGTAAATAGAAAAAATAAAAAAGCGAGAATCATCAATTAGTGTTGCCATGTTGTTTATTTTTAAACAATCCACGGTTAAAATGCTAATTTTAAAATTCATGATATAAACCGAGCGCTGGTTATGTACATTTCAGGATAAATACTTTTATTTATTTATCCAGAAATGTCAATTTTACAAAGTTTTATCGAGAGATTGCATTTCAAAATAAGTTTTAATCAACAATTGAAGTTTTAATTTGAAGCAAAAGAAAATTTTAAATTAAAAATGAAAAATACGAGGTTCAAAATCAGAATTGTCCATATCTTGAATCTGCAACTAGCATTATATCCATCTGTCGGTTTTTAGCTTTTGGAATAATGCCTTTTGCGTGAAGCAGATTTGACAAATATAGTGGAGGCAATTGATTTGCTAGGAGTAACTAAAAATTGTTCGCCTATGGGCAAGTTCAGCCAAAGTGATGCATAAAAAAGAAAACATTTTCCCAAATGGGAGTTAAATTAAATGTATACATATATAAAGAGAAATATACTTCTCATGTTTTGGTGGTAGTGTCAGGCTGTTATATCAACGTCTATGGTTATTTTTAAATAAATAACAAAAAAATAAATAAATATTGTGATGTGCTGAAATCGTAACAAGCTTCTACTCCGAATAATAAAATAATCTGAAAATCCACAATATTTCTAAATACAGACATCTCCATTACCGGTAGTTCTGTTTAATTAAGAAAAAAACTAACTTTGGCAACACCGTTTACAGCGGTGGACAACCAAAATACAAAACATACATACATACGGAAAATAATTTGAAACTCACCTCCACTTAAGTAATGATGATTGTTGCTTAAAAGTGTATGAACAAAAGAAAAAAAAACAATAAACTCGGCAGCGAATAGTTCTTCAACACTCTAGCGCGCACACACACTATTGAACAAACGAGTTCTAACAACAATAACACAACAGATAAAATAAAAACAGAGGTGTTTTGTCTGGTCTTGTAGAGCTGCTGACTCTAAATTATACTGCTGCTGTTTTATTATAATTTTTTTTATTTCTTCCTCTTTCTTTCCGTTGCCCAATTGCTCTATTGTAGCACGATGAGTTGAGTTTGCTGTTTTATTCTGTTATTTTTCTTCTCTTTTATTAATTCAAATGATTTTTGGTTTTTGTTGTAAACTTCAAAATCTTTACCAATAGTTGTATTTGTAGTTGTGATTATGTTTTGTTTTTGTTTTATTTTATTTTTTGCTGGTCCTCTTCTCTTTTTAGGGGTTTTTGATAATTTTTTTTCTTTCAGATTTTTTGATAAACCGAAGGGAGTTTTTGTTTTAATGTTTTATTAATTAAATACGAAAAACGAGTTTTACTATACACAAATTAGCAGTTAATTTAAATGGCTAATTTCTTTAGATTATTAATAATTAATATAAAATACAAAAATAAATTAATTTCAATAGGTTTTCGTTGTTGTGGGTTTAAAGTGCACTGTAAAACCAGCAATTAAAAAATTTTCACTGAACAGAAAATACTCTTTTTAAATTATTAAAAATCAAAAAGAACAAAAAATTATTAATCGATTTTTCATTTATTATATTTTGCCCCGTCTTTTAAAGATTTTTTTTTGTTTTTGGTTCTTGCTGTTGTTTGTGGTTCTTGAATTTATTTTTAATGCACTCACACACTCGGCTTTATCTTGAAATTTTAATCTTTGTGCTGCACTTGTTCTTTTGGTTGATAAAAAAATTATTAAATAAATTTATTACGAATTTATTTGCCTTTTCAATTAATTTGACTTGCTTGCTTTTTTTTTTGTTAACACACAATGTTTCTTTAATTTTTTCCACCTGCAAAATTCCTCTAATAAAGCATAATACAACAAAAAACACTTAACGATTAGCGCAAAAACACACGTAAAGAATAACAACTCGCGCTCGCTTTTTCTCTAGACGAACTGTCAAAAAACATTCAGAAAATTTATATAGAAAAACAACAAAAAGATATAACAGAAAGACTGTCAATTGTCAAATTCAGAGAGAGGGAGAGATGCCATATAAGAAAAAAAAAAGAAAATGAAATTTTAACTGACGCCGGTCATTTATGGCAATGACATTAGGTTGGATGAAATGATTTGCCGAGGAACTTGTCAGAAAAATTAAAAAACGTGCACGTTTATAAAATAAATGCATATTTTGGGTTTGGATTGATATATTTAAATATCCAACTCCCTACTAATGGATGGAACAGGGAAGTAAATTGCTTTAAAAAAACAAATATGTGTGAAATGCCACTAGTTATGTGCTTGATTTATATTAAGGCTGCCATATTTATGTATTACCGTGCTGCTATTACCAGATCTAAATAAATATGTGGTTCTTGAATTTGCTATTTGTACACCTTTGGACATACATGGTACGATTAATGTGGTAAGTTGATGAAAATAAATGTAACCAGATCTAATGAAATAAAAAGATAAGCTTGGGCCGTGTTGTCAGATTGTTTTCAAGTATTATTCTCAATATAGAAATTGTCTACCCTAAAAGTTCCAAAATCCTATATATGATAAATAAATACAGAGAGGGCATACAGACCCTCTCTTTAAAATTTATATTTCAATTGGTGGTGGGTACCTAAATCGAATGATTCTAGCAATCGAGTTAAAATTTATTTATTTTGGACTCAAACCTTAGAGTACAATATTATGTTTAGTATTACCAACATGCCGATAATGCCGTGTATTGATAGGTGGGGTAGTTGTGATGAATTTTAATTTCATCACCATATACGAAATTCACCACACATTAGGAATTCACCATTTTATGAATTTTCTCTCTATATCATGCTGTGCAAACATACTCAGTGTAAATAATATCTGCAACAGTAATGTCCAGAGGTAATGTAACTAAACACGAACAATTCCAACGATTTCGAGGGCAAACTACAAGAGTCATAAAAAATGTTCTCACTTAATATCCGGGTGCCAACCATTCTTAAAGTGACGCCTTCAAATAACAATAATCTCAAAAAGCAAAGTGGTAGTATGACTCTAAAGCTCAAAAGCTGCCTTGTCAAACAGCCTGAGAGCCGCAGTTTGGAACAAGTCATCTTCATAATAACGTTCTGACACAATCCATTTTCCTTCTATTGTGCTAAAGTTTTAGTTTAAAGGAATCAAAACAGCAATCCGAAAGCAGCAGAACTAAATAATCTCCCAGCAAGCCGAAAAGTAGAATAGAAGCTCAAAAACTTATTTTTGGTATAAATAAGTCAAAACTAGAATAATTGTTTAGAAAAAAACCGGACATAAAAAATAATAAATAAATTATACACAATACAAAAATATATTTCTTTAATGCAATAAAAACTTGTTTCTAGTTTCGGGCCTATTCATTCTTTCATGTATTTTAAAAGAGTTATAATTTACGAATTCTTTCTTAATCACCTTAACATCACGGTTGTTGTTCTATTTCGATGAGACTATTAAATTTATATGACCTTGACAAATCATCTGCTTTGCTTTGAATCATATTTATCGAAATAAAATTAGTGTTTAAACATTTTTTGAATAACTTAAACAGTTCTAGTCTAACTTATCTAAACTTAGTCTCTACGTAATGCGACCAGTAGTTAATGCGAGAATTTTAAAAATTTCCATATTATGAGAAATCTTTTTTTTTGTATGAGAACAATAACATCAAATGGAATTTAAATTCTTTATATTTATATTACAGAACTACACCATTTCCATTGCAATTTCAATAGTAAGAGAGTTAATTAGAAAAAAGACTAACTTAAGAGCTTATGCATACATTAAGGTATTATTATTATCTTACTTCGTGAAGTGGTGCCAGGGTACTGGAACCTTGAAGCCAATTGTCTCAACAAACTTCAGGATTCTGCTCGGTGTCAATTCTTTCCTTCTGGGAAGTCCTAATGCCTAACAGGTTTCACGAATATATTTTACGTAGCCATTCTAATAATTGCAGAAACGACATGATGGATATGAGACGGTTCCTATTCTGAACAACTATACTTTGAAGCGATAGTTCCCTATCAGAAGATCTGTTGCTAACTTCAGACTATTAATAGATAGTCTGATGAATGCCTTCGATCTGCTCTTATTGTAGATTTGAGAAGAGTCTTTGTCTCCCATTATCTTGTCTTTCTTATCTTTCATCACTTCACAGAAAGGTTGAGGATCCAACTGTGTCGTTTCCTCCTTGCAAGGTCATTTGCATAAATTATTAGCTTTCGCGACTTTGGGGGCGAGACATAATTTGCTATAATTTTTGCCAGATTTTGGACCTGCATTCAGTTTAGTTGCTCATCAAAAAATTTTATCTTGCATACGGATTATGTGTTCGCATTCTATGCGGCTTCTAATCGAAAATATTTTTACGATATTGTTTGAAGGCTCCACAATGAAGGCTCAATCCCTTAGTGCGTGTTAGAAATGCAGCTGTGTGGCCATCATATGTACAGGATAGTTCCAAGGCAGCGCTTGGTGAAAGCTTGCAGTTTCGGTTCCATAAAGAAGAATGGATTTCATATTCACTTTGAATATCACAATTATGGCAGCGCCATAATTTTTTACCACTGCAGTTTTCGCAATCTAAACTTGATATCTATTAGACACCACTGTCTAGTGGAAATTGAATGATTACCGTTTTAACAAATTTTAATTTTAATTAATTGGTTGCAACCTATTTGGTTAGGAATGCAACCTAGTTTCTCACACCATCCGTGTTGCGGGTGTTAATTTTATACACAAATGACAGGATCTACGGTTCAACATAGACTTCGAACAACAGATTTGATAAACTTTTCATGGCTATTTTATTTACTCCGAGAGATTACGCCAGAATACTGCTGAGAGAAAGTCCTTAAAGTAATATTTTTCCATATTCGTTATTATTCGAGATGCCTTAGCTGGGGTTAGAACTAGAAGCTTGCATCCTACTAGACTACGGCAACATCATGACCTTAGATAAAAAAGGAAATCATTTCTTTTCTGCCTTTGTGAATAGCATAGGAAATGGTGTTGTACAATAGTTGTTCTGATAATACCGCATCAAGAGTAACAACTTAATTCGAGAACAACTTTATTAACAAATATCCGGCGTTAGTAGTTCAATAACTTTTTAAAAAAACATGTTAAAAATAGGTCTTTATAAAACAAAAAAAAAAAGTTTATTTATGATCCACGTTTCTATGAAAAATGGCCTATTTAATTAGAGAATGTATGATTATGTATTTGAGAGATGACAATGACTTAAGAAAGAGGAAGGAAATGAGTGAGCAATAGATAATGTGGTACGCTACATGAATATTTATTATAATTACACTTTTAGCCCTTTTAACACGTTTCAGAATGACAGGATTGCCAGATATACTCCTTTAATGAAAGTGTATTGTATTATTATGTTGTGTAGTGGTGAAGAACTTTGCTTTAACAATCATATGAAATTTGTATTTCATGTTAAAATCATACTTCTCTGTGGGATCAATATCTAATGGCCGTATTTACACGACATCAGTTGCTGTTGGTACATCACAATGACAGCTGAACGTGTAAAAAATTTTTCTAAGTCGACTATTTGCTAAAGCATATTACAATCATAGGCTTAATCAGGTGGCCTCGTTATCAATTATTTTCTTTGTAATATTTAACTTGTGACATTTTTCAAATGTACGCAGCCATTAACAAATTAAATTCGTTCTACAATAAATTTAAGTGCAAGAGTCTTTGAATTGATTCGATTTGATTTGATGTGAGAAAATTAAAAAACTTCAATAAATTCAAAGCGTATGTGGGTGATTGCAGATTGTTCATAAAAAAAAAACTTGTTTCAACAAACATTTTTGCATTCTTTAGATTAATTAGTTTGGATTTTGTTTAAATTTCAAATCAAAAACAAATAGGAACCAAAAAAAAAAAAATTTAAAAAAAAGAAACAAAAAACTGGTATTGAAATCAAAAAACAAATTCAAATATTTCCTGAAGCTCAATAGTCAAGATATTAATTGATAAAGACATTTGTTCCACTTGCTTCGGCTTAAAGTCTAATTTATGCGACTGAATTTAAAATTCAACTTTTTTTTATTGCCAATTACTCAGAAGCCATCTTCTTATGACAGAATTGAATGGAAAAGTTGACTTGATCATATGTTTTGAACACATATTCCTGAAGAACTAACTAAAATATAATAATTTTTGAGTCTTATCTTTATAAGGCTTTGTTTGCCTCACCTATTGGGAAAGAATAGGACTCCATAAGTAATTTCTTACACTACTCAACGACCTTAAGCAGTATTGCTAGGCTACGAAGACAACTTGTTTAAAGAAACTAAATTGAAGCAAAAAAATAATAAAAGTATGTAGGAGATTATAAGGGGCAGTCCCTATTTTTTTAAAAGAACATGTTAATGGATTTTATTCAAATCACCTCTGGCTAAACGAATTTCATCAATAAATTTTGTTAAGACGCCATAGTCTGGTAAATAGCGTGCTAGACGAGAGCCAATGGTTCAAACCTTAGCTAAGACATATCGAACAAAACGTATGAACAAATATTTCTTTCGTTGACTTCCTCCCATCAGTCTTCTTACAAAAATTTTCTGAGTAAAAATTTGAAAAGTTGAAAAGTTTTTCAAAATCTGTTGTTCTCCTCTGCCACTAATGGGTGTTGAGGGAAGCTAGATTGTAATCCTGACTAAAGGGTTAATAATAGTTAATTAAGTAAATAAATATTGTGTGTCCAAAATCTATGGGCTCAGATATTCAAACGCCTATGCCGGAACTATAGTTTTTCCAGAAATTTTTATTAGATATTATATGCCTAAGAACTGGCTAGGATGTCCTTATGAGACTTCAAGATCAACTTTATTCCTTCTCAGCAGATTTCTGGCAAAAGATCTGAGAGTAATTAAAATTGCCATGAAATTATTTCGCAAAAACCTGTTGTTCGGAGTATAAAATTGAAACACACTAATTTGTTTGGTTCCTATATAAATGGGTTCATTTTCCCGTCTGTACTTTCCAAGTGAGTGAAGTCTACGTGAGATCATTTGCTTACCTGTAAAGCTAGAAATGTTAATCTCAAGTTTAAGTTCCTTCGGTTAATTGTTGAACTAGTTTTCGCAAGTTCAACGTAGTAAACGTAGAATGCTCGGCACTCGGAATTTTTTGGGCCATCCACAATGTGGTTTTCACACTTTACCTATTTAATGGTTAATATGTTAATAGTTAGTACGTGTTCAATATTATTATTCAGATGCACATTGGTATAGAATTTGTTTCGTGACTGCCATTATAGCTAGTATTACAGTTTGAATAGTATTACAATAATCGGGTAGTTTAAAGCAAAATCTAAGGTTTAAGTGATCAGAAAAGGCTTTATGTCCTCCAATGCTGGTTCTTGGTTAGTACGTGTTCACTATTATTATTCAGATGCCCCTTGCTATAGAATTTGTTTCGTGACTGTCATTATGGCTAGTATTTCAGTCTGAATTGTATAATCGAGTAGTTTAAAGCAAAATCTAAGGTTTAAGTGATCAGAAAGGGTTTCATGTCCTCCAATGCTGGTTCTTGGTTAGTACGTGTTCACTCTTATTATTCACTGCACCTTGGTATAGTATTTGTTTCGTAACTGTCATTATAGCTAGTATTTCAGTCTGAATTGTATTACAATAATCGAGTAGTTTAAAACAAAATCTAAGGCTTAAGTGATCAGAAAAGGCTTTATATCCTCCAATGCTGATTGTTGGATAAAAATAAAACAAGAACCATCAACTTAAGCGGTCATTCTGTTTCGCTATCTCTCAAGGATCTTCTAAGTAATTTGAAAAAAACGTATCTGGATGCTCCAATGCGCTAGGCGTTAACATAATTGAAAATGTTGTTAAAACGGTAAAAAGATTAAAAGGTGACCATCTTCGTTCAAGTAATCCATACAGGAAGTTACTTATATGATCACGAAAAGCGGTTCACGTTTCACGTAATGAACATCGTAGGTAGATGAGACAGATTAGAAATACCAGGAGTCAAAATATTCTTTACTACTACACCTAATAAATTTTCAATGAAAGTGTTGTATCTAGGCAATGAAAAATTATAATCCTATCATCTTTAGACCTGCTACAGTAAAACTTTTAACCTGCTAAGCTAGTTAAGAGTTAAGTTGATTAATGCAATTGAAATAAAGCAAGAGTTTCACAATAGGCTTAAATGTTGGCCTAAATAAGACCTCTTCTTTTAAGTGTGTCAAAGGTATCATGAATTTATTCAATTTTTTTCTTTAATATTTCGCATATTTCTTATGCCACAATATTTTCAAGTGTTGCCTGATTTATAAATCATTTTAATAAAAAAAGGGTATACAAAATTCGCTATTCACCCTATATATGTATGTATATGTACATTATTTTACATGATTTATTCTCTTTATTTTTGCATAAAATTTTATAATAAAAGATAACAACAAAAAAAAAAAAAAAATTGAAAAAATTTTTAATTAAAAAAAACTGCATATTAATTGGACAATATCTATGTATGTATGTATGTATATCAATAACAGATTATACAGATTAGCATAATTATAGTGACTATAATTTGTTTTATCAACAAAAACTAAAACGAGAGAAAAAAAAAATAAAAAATTATTAAAAAAAAAAAAATCAGGCGAAAAACCCCATCACCATGGTAATAA
>QOCX01000038.1:553499-567772 GCA_005959815.1 Sarcophaga bullata | reverse complement strand
CACGCTCAGCATTTTTACACGCTTTACCTTTGTGCAAAGAGAAATACGTTGAAAATAAATTTTATTTTTTATACTGACAGTTTTATAGCGCCTCAGTTAAACGATGCGCATTATTGTCTTCAATAGAGTTAAATATTAGATTGAAGGGTACATAAGTAGGAGGGGTAAGAGGTCGTAGTTGAATTTCAATTTTGTTTTGAAATGCACATGCTAAACTAAACTAGTTAAAGACGCTAAATTATTTGGACCATAACATGCTCATATGATCTACAAAAATTTTGTTTTGAATTTAAAAAAATTCATATTAAAACCTATGAAGACATTAAAACACACTAAAAGGGATAGTTAAAGTCGATTATGAGATACCCTATAGTAGACAGATAAATATCTTGCTTCAACACGCCCAGCTTCTAAGATCCTCAGCAGGTTTCTGGCAAAAAATCTGAGAGTAAATAAAGTTGCTATGAAAAGCTTCTCAAAAATCGATTACCTAACTCGATTACATAACTAGGCTAGCGTTCTTCAGGCGTAGGTTTTAGCTATTGAACAAGCTGCACACTTAGTTGAAACTGGTTTCTATCTTCTTCGAACCTTATCATACATATGTGTAGACAATCCAGCAGCAATCAAAGCACTGGGATCTCATATCGTCAAATCAAAGGTCATCAAGGCTTGCATAGATTCTCTATACCGTATACGCTGGCACAACACCCACTTCTACTGGGTTCTGGGCCACTGAGTCATAAAAGGAAACGAAAAGGCGAACAAACTGTCACGGAAGAGATCGGAGATGTTTGAGAAGGAGATGACAGAAGGTGTATATATACCTCTACAGGAATACAGGAATACGAAATTGGCAACAGCAGCATGGAATTCAATAAAAAGTGGCTGGTCCGACATACTTGGAATTTTAAAACTGCTGTGTCCAGCAGTGGACAGCGGAAGATCTAGGGAACTACTTGAGTTCAACAAGAAAACGGTTCGCATTCTAATGGAAATTCTAACGTGACTCTGCGCTATTGGCAGAGAATTCAATAAAATGTGGGTGGTTCGACATACCTAGTTGCCGAATATGAAAACTGCTGTGTCCAACAGTGGACAGCAGAAGATCCAGGGAACTACTTGAGTTCAACAAGAAAACGGTTCGCATTCTAATGGAAATTCTAACGAGACTCTGCGCTATTGGCAATATTGCTGACAAGCTCGGCCTGCCGTATCAGTATTACATTAGAAGCAGCCATGATGTGGACGAAACGGAATCGTGGAAACAATTTTTATGCAACAGACACCATCTGGCTATAGTGGTGAACAAGCCATTAAGAGAACTGGGCGGTTTCATCCGGATTTGGGGGGGGGGTTCAAAACCATCTTTAACAGATCATAATAAGGGATCTTAAATCATACTGCAAAACACAATGGGCCATATGGCCATCAAACTTAACTTGCTTGTGAACGGCAGCCTACCCACTAACCTAACCTAGGCCTCAAGGTTTAAAGGGACACACAAAAAGTGCTACCAAACGGATGCACTGTATGCTGTATTACAAGCATTTGCACTTAATCAATATGCCTTGCCAACTACATTTGTGTTCCGGTGTAGGGCATGATTAAAAACCCAACAAAAAAAAACAAAAAAAAAATTCAAATCAAATTCAAATCAAAAATTTTTTTTAATACAGCCTGCATTGAGAAAAGAAAACGAAAAAAAAATTAAAACAAACACAAATTAAGACCAAAAACTAAAATATTTCATTTAGCAGCAGTTGTTCGACCAGGTATAAAAACGTTTGTTCGTTCATTTCTAAGTCAGTAGCAACGTTAACCTGTAAACAATCAAATCCGCACATTAAATTAGACAAACATGTTCAAAATTGTACGTAAGATTTTAGGTTAAATACGAAAAATTTCTTCTTCTTATTATTTATTAATTTTCTTAAATTCTAGTTCTTTGTCTTAACCGCTCTTGTTGCTGTGGTCTACTGTGATGGTAATCCAGCTGATGTCCAGGCCACCATCTTGAAATATAACAGTGAACTTAATCCCGATGGCAGTTACAAGTATGAATATGCCAGTTCAAATGGTTTGGATGTTGCCGAAACTGGTGTTGGTAGTTCTTATGCCCAGGGCTCTTATTCCTATACCTCACCTGAAGGTCAACCCATTAAATTGACCTACATTGCCGATGAAAATGGTTATCAGCCTCAGGGTGATCATTTGCCTACACCACCACCAATTCCCGATTATATCTTGAGAAGTTTGGCATACATTGAAGCTCATCCATACGAGCAAGCCAATTTGGCCAAGAGGAAGTAAGGAGACCAGCACAATGTCGTTAAAAGTGTTCCGAGATGAACGAACTGGAAATATGGATGAGAAATTTTTATTATGAAGCCATTGTTTGTTGTACAGTTAGTATTAAGTTAGCGGAATTTTTATTAGTTTAGTTAATAGAGAAATAAAAATAAAAATAAAAATAAAATTTAAACAATTTAAAACTATTGTATCGGTAGTGGGGCCATGAGAGCGTAAACGGTATAAAGTATAAAAGATGAAAGATGTGAAATTTTACAAATCAAGTAACACGTCAAGCTTAAAAGAAATTCAGAGGCTTATGCTTGTATTATATACAATGATGGGTTAAGCTATTCTTGCTCTCAACGCTGTAATTTATTAAAATAACTGGTATTTTAAGAGCAATAAGTTACGAAAAATTCAATGGCCTTTGCATGCTATGGAGATGTCATAACTTTCTTTAATCGAAGGTCAAGGCCAGTAGTCAATGTCAGTAAAAGTAAACTGAAGTACCCAATGGACTTCAATTCGTCCATTAGCTCATTTTCTTTAACAAAAAAATTCAGCTTTTAATAGAAGACACAAGTCTCACATCGAACCTATCATTGCTTTTACGGAAGACAATGGCATTTTTCAAAACAATTTTCCTCACACTTTCCCATCTTTCGCTAACACCAGAATAGTCGTATGGAATATACTATACAACCAGGTCTTTAGACCTACTCTACAGTGAACAGTAATTAAACCAACAGGCAGTGTTACATCTACACAAGAACATAGGCTTTATATTACTTGTGTAGATCTGGTACACTCCTTATTCAGATTATGTATTGGATAGTTAAACTGAAACAAAACTCTTCTCAATGAAAGATCAGATTCAAACAATATTGCAATGGCTACCGGAAATTTATTGATTGTCAGTTTTTGTCTGACACGTCTAGTAGTAGCTAATGCTTAAACTAATAGAAATCCTATAATATTATTTGCTTAACATAACTTCATTATTGAATAGGTTAGGACGACAACCGAGCGCCTAATAGTGTTACGTATATTAATTTTATCCATGAGTGTTGGGAACTAGAATCTACTCTGAGCGACGGATTTGAGAAACTTTTATTGGCAATTTTATTTACTCGCAGAGTTTTTGCCAGAAGACTGCTGTGAGGAAATCGCTGTTTTCGAGAACTCTGATCCGGGTTTCGAACCACGGGTCAATAACTGAAATTTTTCGGTTCATAAGAAGGCAACCTACTTAGATCGCCTCAACAATGCGTTTGGTGGATTTAAAATTTTCTTTCATAGGCGCTTAATAACGAACTAGTAAGCCTTTTGCTCATAGTAATCAATGGTAGGGTTTTCTCAACATTCAGCGCAGACAAGGTGATCTTCTATATACCCACCTTGCGGGAACATTCTCATTCATATGTCATGGCCTAGTCAGCATTGACATATAGCCTTACATACATAGTTGGCCATTAAAACACTTCAGCCAGGATTATGACTAAGCTTCTCACATCACTAATGTTGTGTGTGTTAATTTTATACATGAGCGGTGGAACCTACAGTGATAAGTCGACTCCGAACGAGAGATTTGTGAAAAGCTTTTCAATGGCAATTTTATTTAGTCTCAGAATTTTTGCCTAAAGTCCTAGAAGAAATATTTTTTCGTATTTCGTTTTATTGGCGATGTCTGACCTGCGTTTGAACCATGGTCTCAAGTCTAATAAGCCAACATACTATCTATTAGACTACGGCAACTATATCTAGAGATGTTAGCACAGGCGCTCGATGAGAAACTGCTGAACAACGTCTATATCGTTGATGAGCTTTTATATCTCATCGCCAACTTGTAGTGGAGCGAAAATCTTGGATTAAACTTTTCCTTGCAATATTTCCAAGACATCGGTGATTGACAGTGTCTATGCACTAGAGCAGTGAGAAGTATAGGACAATGAGAGTCTTGTATAGCACTAGCTTAGTTGCACTAGAAGAGTCTCTGCTACTCAACTGTCTATTGAGTCTATGATACTATCTGTTGGCAAAAGTAATTGAAGGCTCTAGATTAACATTATTGTAACCGATAATGGCTGGGTGGTGCGTAGTGTTTGTAATCACTCTGGACATAATTAACACATACGACATGGGTGTTGTGAAAAGTTAGGTTGGAATCCAGACTAAAGGGTTTTAATAACAATTTAGGTAAGCAAGGAAGTATCATACTGACAATAAACATTTAAAAATATCCTTTAAAATTAGAGAAGATAAAAAGTGCTTGCGTGCATAGCACAACTAACCTTCCTAGTTTTTAATAGAGTTTACTTTTCTTAGAAATTATACGTCAGAGTTAATTCAGTTTAGGTTCATTATTTGGATAAGGAACTAGCAAATGTAAGAAATTTTTTAATGAATCATGATGGCATGCAAGTAATTTCCCAAGATTAGTTTCAAAGTAAGAGCATCTGATTTAATTTTGTGCATTGGAATTAAGAAATTAAATGAATCATAAATTTACTTATAATCACCATATCATAATCATAGAAATATTATCAAATGATTTAATTTAATTATAATCGTATCATAATAAACATTTAATATAAAAATAATTTGCATACGTAATTTGAATAAATTTATTTCCGACCTAGATATTGCATTATGGGGGGGAATTTGAATAATTTTTTTTTTTACAAAAATTCCAAACACAAAATAAAATCATATTTTCGCAGAATTTATTAATTTTTATTTGGTGGTTTGTTTAAAATATGCGTACACAGTCATTTATTATACGATGGCTAATAATCATGAATCTCGTCGAACGAACTTAATCTTGTCGAATTTAGTCCGTACCTAATAAATCATAGATTTAGTATGGTTAGCTAATATTATGAAATAAATAGCCAGAACGAATAAATAATTTTATTATTATTATTAAATACATATTTAGGTCTTAACATTTTGTAAGGTGTGGTAAATAGGAATATCTCCTATATACTATATTTCCTATATAATGCTTTATTAATCTGTCTCACGCATTGTATAATTTGGCTTCAGAAAGATGCAATTTTATACCAAAACAGTTTGACAGTTTTGTGATTGCCTATCTCTGAGATCTTTGCCAGTCTTTCGGGCCAAAACCTTAAGGGTACATACATACATAATTGGTCATTATAACACTTTTAGTCAGGATTACGATCTAGTTCTCACATCACTTATGTTGTGTGTTAATTTTATATATCAGTGATCTACAATTTAAAATCGACTCCGAACGACAGATTTTTGAGGAACTTTTCACGGCAATTTTATTTCCTCTCAGTGACTGTAGGTCCCAGTTTAAAATCGACTCCGAACGACAGATTTTTTAGGAATTTTTCATGGCAATTTTATTTCCTCTCAGTGGCTGTAGGTCCCAGTTTAAAATCTACTCCGAACGACAGATTTTGTAGGAACTTTTCATGGCAATTTTATTTCCTCTCAGAGTTGTTGCACAAAAAAATGCTGAGCCGTAGTCGTCGCAAAAATATTTTTTCATATTTCGTTTCGTTGCAGATGTTCGACCTGGCGCTTGAACCAAGGCCTCACGCGCCTAATAAACCAACACACTAACTACTAGACAACGGTGACTTATGGTTGAGAGTACACCCTTTTTTATTATGCCCTTAGGATTTGATAGCGCCAATAAAATTTACGCATGCAATATGAGTGTTAGTGGTAAGTCAGACTGTAATCCTGGCAAAAAGATTGTAATGGCAGATAATGCAGGCATACATATGTGTCTCGGTATTCTTTCTTTTTTTCTTTTTGAATTTTCCACCTGAAAGGATAATATTGCTCTTGCCAGTAGGTATCTGTCAAAAGCCTACTAAAATTTTAAAGTTTGTGTTTGAATGCCATTGATACCAGAGTGCGGCATGATTTGAGGGCAAGATGGCTCATTAAGCGTGAATTACAGGCATAACAATCATCACATAAACTGATAAATACTCTGGGAACCCATTTTTTTTATCACTTTCTAAAAAAGCGATTTTGTCAAGGCCGTTCATGCCGCACAAGATGTCGAAAGTTCTGCACTCCCAGTTAAGATTTCTACAACCGCCACCACGGCGAAATTCAAGATATGAGGTTGTTGTCAGAGAAGCTGTAGACATCTCATATGGCTCAGTGATAACTAGAGAATGAGAAAGCTGCCCTCAATCATGTGGCAACGTCACAGCAGTGTTAGGCGCTGTTTAATCCTAAGGAGTTGTAGAAGTTTTTGCGCTGCTTCGAACAACACACCATATACCCAACACACAGAAGTCGAAGCAGAGAGAGTTCGGAAGGCCAAAGAAGGAATTTAACCTTTAAAGCATGGATGACATATTCATACAGTTTGTTTCAATTTAAAATAAAATTTTGAAATAAAAAAAATTAAATTTTCATTATTCTTATAATTTAAGGGACACCCTATATTCGAAAACGTAAACAAATTTCAAAAGTCTTTGCCATCAGCGTTTGGTAAAAATCGATATGCATTTAGTACACTGCGCATGTCGAACTGCGCAGCACTGTGAAACACAACATGCATCCACAAAGTCAAATGTATTTTGCTCAATACAATTACGCTCTCGTGAGTATAATAACGGCACAAGGCAATAGGACCACCATAACAAATGCTCAGTAGCTGGAAAAACATCGTCGCAAAAGGAACCAAAAAGAGTAAGCAAGGAGGTAGTAAATGTGAAAATACAATTTTTAGTGTGTTTAATTCTAACAACAACAAAAATAAATAAAAAGCATAACAACAACAACTCCTACTACTGGCAGCTCTGCATAATAAAAAACCGTAATAAACAAAAGAAGTTTGTGTTTAAAGTTTAAAAAGAAATAAAAGTGAGCAGACTTTTAGGCGAAGCATTTATTTTTTTATTGTTGATGATGGTTATGAATGTTTTTGTTTTTATTTATTTTTTGTTTTTGTTTCAGAAAAGAGAGTTTAAGTAAGAAAGAGCGTAACTGTAAAGAGGGTTGAATTGTGAAATAACAACGTGCTGTAGCATATTTATAGGAAGTGTATGTGCAAGAGTGTATGTAAGTGTTTATTTGTTGTTATTGTTTTATGTTGTGTTGTTATTGTTTTTTGTTTTTAATTTCTTACTTGCTGGGTGAGTGTTATTTTGTTGGTTAAACATATGCGCCGTTCGTTCGTTTATTTTTCCTTTCAGTTCTAATTGAGTGGCTGCTTAAAAACGTTGTTGTTCTTCAAAAACAATACAAGAAATAATTTATTTGCACAAGCAACTTATAAAACTATTGCTCTACACTTGTTTGAAAACAAAAAAGAGGTAAAAATAATTAAAAAAAAAAAACAAAACAAAAACATGAAATCGTAATAAAACTCACATATTTTATTAGCACGCTCTATTGATTTTTCCTCTCCCATTAAGGAACGCAACGGTATGAATTCAGCCTTAAAGACTAGTGCACGTTTGAAAAACAAACGACGCCATGGAGATCCTTGGATATCAAAAAATCGCGTTTTAAATGGTGGTGGTTCGGGTAAAGTGAGAAAAGGTTGTGCCATTTATCGTAATCCAAACTTTGATACGGATGAAACGAAATTACTTATACAACTATGGGGTGACCCTAAGGTTCAACGTGAATTGATAACCACCCACAAGAAACATTTAGTCATCTCCCAACTGGCTGCCAAAATGGAAGAGTATGGCTACTATCGTTCACCCGAAGAAATAACCACACGCATTAAGAATATGAAATGTTTTTATAATCGTTTAAAAAAAGAAATGGAATCCTGTAAGGGTATGGATCCTTCATGGCGCCACTATGCCGAAATGGATGCAATAATGACAAGGCCTATATTCAGTGTGAGACCAAATGAAGTGCCTGCACCTTCTTTGAAGTATTTATTGGAACAGGAACAGGAAAGACGTAAAGAACGCAAGCGCAAAGCAGAAGAAGATGGTAAGTAGAAATGCTAAGCGAACATATTATTCAAAACCTATGTCTTAAGTGTGATAAAAATCGAATTTTCAATGGAGAAAAGAAAGAAATTCGAAAATGCATTCAGAAAATATTCATGGTAGAGCGGTTCATCCTTAGTATACAAAGCGTTTAGGATTATACATCAATTGAGGTAGCCGTTTAGAATTTTCAAAGCAATCTTTGCAACATTCACGAAGTTTCAAAAGACGTGATAAGAATTCGTATTGTTGTTTTCCTATCATAGGACACTCGCGCATAAGCTCCTGCATAGTGTACCCATCTTCCTTACGTAACCAGTTTAAATTAAGTCAGTGGTTAAATTAAGTCAGAATCCATCCATTCAGAGGGCACAATCTCCTGCAAAAGTTTTTGTTAAGCAGCTGTATACAATAAGCTGTATGCTTGATTACTCATGATATATTTGGTCACTATAATCGACCAACAACGCTTAGGGCATAAATAATAAATTTTCATTCAAAAACTCTAGCGTAGAATATCCAGGCAGCCTCCAGTCTGTGAGTCGCCGTAGCCTAGTAGGTAGTGTATTGGTTCATTATACATTAGGTCACGGTTCAAACCCTAGGTCAAACATCTTCAACAAAACAAAATATGAAAAATATTTCTTCGGCTACTTACCCTCAGCAGATTTCTAGCAAAACCTTTGAGAGTAAATTAAATTGCCATGAAAAATTTCTCATATTTCTAATATTGGTTTTCTAGGTGCTGCAATATCCGAGAGTGACGATGATATAACAGATATATTGGCTGTACCCCATAATACGAACTCCAATAACATTCCAAAAGAAAACTCAAGCAAGGAGCCATCAAATAACAAGTCCAAAAACGAGACAAAGAATGAGGCGGGGGATAAGACCAATAATGTTGAACACAATCAGGAAAATTCCCAAAATGGTAAAAATTATTAACAAAATTTTAATAAAAAAATTCAAAGAAAAAAAATTTTTTTGTAGAACCAAATATTAGCGATGCTGAAATGGCCATAAAAATGGAAATCGAATCGGAGGAATTTCAAGAATATCAATCCCCTGAAGAAATGAACAAACCAAAAAATGAGAAAAATAACAAAACAACAACAGAGGAAACAATAAAAACAATAAATATCTCAGAAGATGACGATTTATTGGTACCAAAACAAGAACCCATCGATGTGGATGATGAGTATGATAATAAGGTCAAGCAAACGTAAGTTGTTATCGAATAAAGGCATGTATAAGCAAAATATTTTAAAATTTTTATAATTCCCACAGAACTCCCTCTTCTTTAACACAAAATTTTACTCAATTGGCGGATATTTTAAAGCAACCGGTTAAAACTCAAAACATAAGCACTTCATCGCCGGCATTTATAAAATTTGCTATGCCCAGTAGTTCTCTGGCAACAACTATGTCCTCGTCGTCAAATACCACCATACCTACACAATCAAAAATCTCTGTTGTCTCACCCACTATACTAATGCCTCCGCAAATGACCACCAAGTCCACGGAATTACAACAGCGGCAAGTATGTTTACCAGGCAACTTACATGCTCTATTGGCTGCTCCAGGTGCTCGCACCACCGTAACAAATGCCAATGGAATGAAGTTCCTCTTAGTTAATGCCGCCGATCAAAGAGGTTCCGGCATAAGCACTTCAAATCTGGCTGCCACTTTGCCTTTATCGGGAAATAGTTTAGCGAATGGTATTACAAATCAAGCAAATGTAACGATAATACAAAATCCAACAACACAAATGCAAGTTAAAAATCAACATCAACAACAACAAAAGCAACAATTACAACAAAAACAACAACAACAACAACATCAGCAGCAACAGAAACAACAACAAAATACTCAACAAAATTCATCATCATCAAAAGTCAAAGAAACATTAAAACGTACAGATATTCGGCAAGAATACAAAGAACAACTGAAGAAACGTGATCTTTTAGGTAAGATATCGATTGCTACACGATTGAAATTATAAGTTATAATAGAATAAATCTAAAAAATAAAATGGAAAGTGAAATGGACCTAGCGTTTTAGATTTTCGGATTAGCAAGGATTCCAAAATAGTTTTCATCACGGTCGATTATTACTTACAATCGGAGATAGAGACGAGGATGATAATTGTTTTCTACATAAATCGGGCAAAATTGTAGCATTGCAGGTTTTTTGTCGACTTGCTTTTTTGTGGATTGGTTGCATTTCCAGTGTCGATGATTTGCATTTTTTTAAATCAATCGCTTGGATTTTTTCGCCGATGAATTGAATTTTGGAGTCGATGAATTGCACTTTTTTGGTCGATGACTTGCACTTTTTTGCCCGATTACTTGTGTTTTTTTTGGTCAATAACATGCATTTTGTGGCCGATGATTTGCATTTTGTGGTCGATGATTTGCATTTTTTGCTTGTTAATGAATTGCATTTCTTTGGTAAATGACTTGCAATTTCTTTATCAATGATTTATATTTCTTGGTGGATGACTTGCATTTCTTTGGTAAATGACTTGCATTTTTTTGGATCATGACTTGCATGTTTTATCGATGACGTGCATTGTTTGGTTGATGACTTACATTTTGTTAATCGATGACTTGTGTTTTTTAGTAGATGATTCGCATTTTTTTGATCGATAACTCGCTTTTTTTGTTCAATGACTTGCATTTTGTGGCCGATGATTTGCATTTTGTGGTCGATGATTTGCATTTTTTGTTTGTTAGTGAATTGCATTTCTTTGGTAAATGGCTTGCATTTTTTTGGATCATGACTTGCATGTTTTGTCGATGACTTGTTGGTTGATCACTTACACTTTTTTAATCGATGACTTGCATATGAGATCTTTATCACATGATTTGGTTTTTATCCGATTTTGACCGATTTATGTAGAGAACTTTTTCGCTCATAGGACAAAAATTTGCTTCGTTGGCTATAATCTCCTATTCCAAGTAATGCCTGACCGTAAAGAAAACTGTTTTGAAATCCTTGATACCTTGGCTAGGTCTGGTTATTTTTTTGATTTTCATCCGGTTTTATATTAAAAATTTGAACCAAGATATTCTAAACTTTGCCGATATCAAACAATTAATTTTCTCTCTTTGTTTGCAGGCATCAAAACCACTCTATTAAAAATGCTTAAAGTCCAAGAAGATGCCAATGAAATTCAAAGTGAACGTTTGGCCATCGAACGTGAACGTTTGCAATATGAGAGGACAATGGCCGAAAAGTTCTTTACACTTTTCGAACAAAATCAAAAAATCCAACAGCAATTGCAACAACAATTACAACTGCAACAACAACAACAGCAGCAGCAGCAACAACAACAACTGCCACAAACTCCAATACAACAAAGACCACCCACATCATCATCAGGAACACAACAAGTCTTTACAGCCAATACACAACAAACACAAATTGCATCCAATGGATCCATAATGCTGCCACCCAAACTACTCATTACCACTATGGTACCAACATCAGCGGCTCAAGCGGTAAATGCGGCCAATTCTAAAGTTCTCACCACTAATGGTTTTACGAATCTAAATTCATCGGCGAACAATGATTTGCAATTGATTGTGCCAAAAGAGGAGCCACAAAACTGAAAGTCCATTCGAAAGAAACAACAAAAATTAGACACATGAAGATGGGGCGCTAAGTCCATCAAAATAAAATAATCTAGTCAGTTTATTTGAATGATATTCAAACGTATTTTATAAGCATTATTCTAAAAGAATTTTTTATTTTTTTTTATTTAATTTTTATTTTTTTTTTTTGTAAATATTTTAAATATTTAAGGAAATCGAAATTGTTGTTTAAGGAAACAGCAGTAGAGTATAGAATTTATAATAAAAATCAATTAATTTTAATACGTTTTTAAACTGAGTCCCTAAATTACCCACTCCCAAATATATTCCATCACATAACCTATAAGGCGATATGCGGCAACTCCGAAGTAGCAATTGGAGATATACAGTAAGGTTTGAAGAAAGGAAGTGTGTCTCGAAAACCATCTGTTAGTACTCTGGCAGAAATTCAAAAGTCCCGTGGTATCTAAGAAGATGCTTTGATGTTAACTTGGTATAGCACCATCAAGTTACTGAAATCTCACACCGGCTTGGTATAACATCATCAAGTTACTGAAATCTCACAATCCATTAGTAGCGCTATTATCAGCCACAACATCCAAATGCTCTGTGTGGTCAGATATTCTACACGCAGCTGAAGTATGGAAATTTAAAGCAGTGAAGATGAAAAGACTTCAGGCATTCGAAATGAAAACACTATCGATCGTTTGAGTACTTTGATGACCGCTTAAGTACTTGAAGTACAGAAGAATTAATGGAGACCATAAAAACTCGTACAAAAAAACATGGCAAAGCGTTAGTCGGGACTGGTAATCGGTACTTCATATTATATTCATAAGGTTGTGAATACTGTTCTAATTAACGCTCAAGAAATAGAATAAGGAGTTCAAGATATTGACCAGTTTCCAGACTAAAGGACTTTCGGCTTGAGATGCCTATGGAGTTCATTTCTACTTCTTCAGTCCACATAGTAGCCATTGTTTACGTCGAATATCAGGTCCAGCTTTGTTTATAGTTGCGTGACTTGTGAGATGCACCTCGTAACCTTGATATAGTAAATGTTCAGGTTCTCAGTAATTCTAGCAAGCTGTTACGACTATTTTAGTCGAGTTGTATAATAAATGTTTTAGAAACAATCTAAACAACTTACGTAGTTGGTTATCACGACCTTTTAGCCCGGACTACAACCAATCTCCTCACGACACTCATGTTGTGTGTGTTAATATTATGCAAGAGTAGCGGGATCTACAGTTTAAATTCGATTGCGAACGACAGATTTTTGATAAACTCTGCATGGTAATATTATTTTACTCTCAGATAACCCCGCATACTACCTACTAGACACTCAGATAATATTTGCCTTTTACTTGACTGAAGTCTGAGCCATACAATAGAAGATGTTGACCAGTTTTCAGAAAACACGAAGGACTTTCTGCTTAAGTGCCATATCTACTTAATTTTTATATTTATCAGTCCACAAACATGCCGATATTTATAACGAATATCAAGTCCATCCTTTTTTCTTGTAGCAAGGCATGGAATACTGCGCCTTGTGATATGCTAAATGTCTAGGATATTTTTGCAAAATATTACAAATATTTTTGCGTAGACCGTTCATTAGCAGCTCAACAGCTCAATCAAATTATCCTATACAACCAAGTGGGTAGAGTCAATGTAGAATTTCTTACGTTTAGTTTGAATACGGTCGGAGTTCATTAATCATTAAGAGAGTTATAGTTGCCTAGAGCGTTTTCTAGTATTGTAGTTACCGTAGTCTAGTATGTAGTGTGCTGAGTTATTAGATATGAGGCCACGTTTCAGACATCTCCAACAGAACAAAGAATGAAAATATATTTCTTCGGTCACTTCCTCTCAGAAGATTTTTGGCAAAACCCCTTATATAAAGTTACCATGAAAAAAGTTTGTTTGAAAATCTGTTGTTCGGAGTCGACTGTAAACTATAGGTCCCGCCACTCATATATAAAAATAACACAGTGATGTAAGTAGGTAGGTTCTACGCCTGACTAAAGAGTTGTAGTGACAAATTATGTATGTAAGGGCTTGGCTTGGGCTACTGTGGGGGTCAGCAAGGTGGCGGATAGCTGAACGGCCTGCAGATATGTAGGTTAGCTGCGAATATTGAATAAGCAATCCCCGACCAAAAACGGCATAGATGAAGGGTATAACTTAAAAGGTTTTACAGCCTTATGAAGTCTCTGCGACGGGGCGAGATGATGCCGCCCCTAAATAAGTATCAAAAGGAAATCCTAACAGCGTATGTCCCATATTGAGCGGCTTTTTAGGCAGTGTCTAACTCCAGGTCAGGAGCGGCTGAATTAACATCTGTCAGTAGGTATAAAAATGTATGTATGTATGTATGTATGTATGTATGTATGCATGTATGTATGTATGTATGTATGTATGTATG
>QOCX01000038.1:428024-553479 GCA_005959815.1 Sarcophaga bullata | reverse complement strand
TTTATGTATGCATGTATGTATGTATGTATGTATGTATGTATGTTTTATGTATGTATCTATGTATGTATGTATGTATGTATGTATGTATGTATGTTTTTTTTGTCTTAAGCCGGAGGTGGTAATCTTCGAAAGACACTTTTGTTCCAACAAAAGAGTGCACGATTCACCATCACTGGTGCCTACGTACTAAACCCACCCCCTACACACTTCAACCACTCTCCCCGCGGGACTGCCGTAAGGTTTACTTCGCGGAGGGCTGGTTAGCTTTAAAGCTTTATCCTACTAATTTAATTTCGCCTTCGTTCCTCCAACCTTCGGAGTTGCAGCAATACTTCAGCCATTCTCTGGCTGTATTGGCTCCATAGAATCCTAGAATCCATCACCTCTTCCATTAGCCGGTTTGGTACCAAACTCGTTTCACCGGGCCATCTAAATCTGGGGCAGCATGTTAGAATATGCTCCGCATCTTCCTCCTCATCTACACAGCTTGGGCAAATAGGGGAACTATCATGTCCAAATCTGTGCAGGTACTTCCTGAAGCATCCATGACCAGTTAGGAACTGGGTCACGTAATAGTTCAGCTCGCAGTGATCGTTCTCCATCCAAGGGTTATATCGGGAATAAGGTGAAATGTCCACTCTCCCTTTAAACTGTCTCCATCGTGACTGCCATTTGTGCATGGAAGTCCTTCGTTCCTCCGCTCTTATAGCTACCATTTGTCCCGGTTGCTCGAGACGGCGAAAGTATATCCGCTCATTTCATCCGCCAATATGTCTATCGGTATTGTCTTTGCCAATACCAGTACCGCTTCATCAGACACTGTCCTGAAGCCACTTATCTGCCTGATCGCACTTAGACGATACACCGAGGCCAGTTTCCTCCTTGTTGTCCCGACGGAGAGTGCCTCCGACCATATTGGGCAAGCATATAACATTATCGAGGTTACAACCCTCGATATTATCCTTCTCTTAAATGGATTGGGTCCTCCAATATTTGGCATCATCCTCGTCAGTGCTCCCTGGGTTACAGATGCCTTTTCGCCGATGAATTTAACGTGCTCCTTAAAGTTCAACCTGTCGTCGATAATCATCCTAAGTTTTTTATGAACCTCTTCGATTCGATTTTGATGCCTCCAATGGTCACTTCCATCTTCTCCACTATCTTCCTGCCGCTTATCAAAACGGCTTCCGTTTTATGTGCAGCAAGTGTCAAACCTGCCTCATCAAGCCATGCTCCGACCTTTCGAATCGCTATGTTCGTCTTCTCTCTATTTCTTTACCGTCTTAGCGACCCGAGACTATGGCAATGTCATCTGCAAAGCCCACAATCGTAGTCCCGTTTGGCAATTGCAGCCGAAATCGTAACACCTTATCGTACATGATGTTCCACAGTAGTGGCCCAAGTACAGAGCCCTGCGGGACACCCGCCGTCACTGCGTACTCCTTTTCTCCATCATCCGTTAGGTATATTAGCTTCCTGTTCTGAAAATAATCATTTAGAATTTCCATTAGGTATGGCGGCGTAGCCATGTTGAAAAGGGCTCTCATAATCCGCCCCCAATTCGCCGAATTAAACGCGTTCCTAATGTCAAGTGTGGCAACCGCGCAATATTCCTTGGAGCCAAATCTCCATCTTTCGCCTTCTATTGCATCTTTTGCAATGTCGACCCACGTCTCCTTATATATGTATGTATGTATGTATGTATGTATGTATGTATGTATGTATGTATGTATGTATGTATGTATTTCTCAAGCTAAAGTCTAACTGTACTAAGCAATGGAATTTATAATGGAACTTGCCTTGCTTTTAATATGGCTTCTCGTTCTCCTTAGAACAACTCGACTGATTTTTGTTATTCATCATAAGTTCATGACACTTTTCGCTCATATTTTAAGGATACTTGGGCACTTTATAACACATTTTACACAAAGTTTTACTCCTAGTTTGTTTGAGCAAATGAAACTCTTCTAACTTCTATGTATTGAAAGACTGTTTCAATATGAAATACAACAAAAAACGAAACTTGACTGCCAAGCTTTAAGTGAAATTCTTAAAAAGTCACTGTACGAGTACGTTTGTTTGTTGCCAACTTTCTTGTTGATCCGGGTTTTGTATATGATTTCTAAACAAAGTGTGGAAGCCATTAAGCAAATAATTCGCGAAATGTTATGCTTTTAAGAATAAATTTTCGTTTAGAATTCTATTGTCATCGAATTAATATTCCTCCTTCAACCGTGTTCTATTATGTTTTTTTTATTTTATTTAATCACAGATTAAAATTTGAAAACTTATTAGAAAATCCGTTCCAGTTTCTAATTATTAAAGTCATAAAAAAAAACTCTGGCCGATCTTAATCAAACCGATTTTATGGCATTCTTTCGAAATGAGAATTTTTTTCAATAAATTTATTTCGCATATATTTATTGCTACATTTCGATTATATAAAAAAAAATAACAAAAACAATATTGTAATAAAATTGTGAAAATAGTTTAACACTTAATTAAAACATAAATCAACATTTATTTTTAATATGATCTTTAAAAATAAAAACAAAAACAAAAAAATTTATAAATAAATTAAATGCCAATGACGTGAAGTGACTTCTTTTTTAAATTTAAACTATTAAATTCGACAAATTGTTTAGTGTTTGTTATCGATAAAATCTGAAATTTGAAAGGTAAGGAAAGTAAAAGTGGAGATAAAGTCGACCCTGTGTTACTGTATAACTTAAAAGGCCAACACAAAGCAAGACTTACTTGCTTACTTACTTAATTGGCCGTTACAATCCTTTAGTCAGGGTTACAATCTAGCTATCACTCCATCTATGTTGTATTTGCTTATTTTTATTCATGAGTAGTGTTATCTACGTCTGAACATCGATTTTAAACGATAAATTTTTGAGAAACTTTTCATGGCACTTTTATTCTCACTCATAGTACACATACATACATAATTGGTCATTACAACCCTTCAGTCAGGATTACGGCCTAGCTCCTCACACCACTTATGTTGTGTGTGTTAATTTTATACATGAGTGGCGGGACCTACAGTTTAAAGTCTACTCTGAACAACAGATTTTTCAGAAATTTTTCATGGCTATTTTATTTATTCTCAGAGTTTTTGCCAGAAATTTGCTGAGGAAGCCGCCGAAGAAATATTTTTTTGTCATATTTTGTGTTTGATGTTTGACCGGGGATTCGAACTCTGGCCTTTCGTCTAATAAGCCAATATACTACCTACTAGACACTCAGAGTGCTTGCCGGAAATATTTTGAGAGGCAGTCTTCGGAGAAAGATTTTTTTCTCACTTTGCTTCTCTTCGAGACGTGTAAGCTGGGGTTCGAACCAGGGGCTTGTGTCTAATAAGCCTACATATTATCAACTAGACTATGGTGACTTCTAATACATGGGCTTTGATTACTTTGATGATGATTATCTCGCTTACTTACTTAACTGGTCATTACAACTCTTTAGTCAAGACGTACGTAATTCGTTATTACAACCCTTTAGTCAGTACTACGGCCTAGTTTCTCACAAAACTTATGTTGTATGCGTTAATTTGTCTTTTATACGTGAGTGACGGGACCTGCAGTTTAAAGTCGACTCCGAACGACAGATATTTGAGAAGCCTTTCATGGCAATTTTATTTACTCTCAGAGTTCAGAAATCTGCTTAGAAGGAGCCGCCGAAGAAATATGTTTTCATATTTTTCTTTAGATATCTGACTGGGAATTTGAACCGAGTACTCTAATAAGGCCACACACTACCTACTAGACCACGGTAACTTCTCGACTCCGAACAACGGATATCTGAAAAACTTTTCATGGTAATTTTTTTATTTTACTCTCAGAGTTCTTTGCAGAAGTCTCCCGAGAGGACGTTGATGCAGTAATATTTTTTTTATCTAGTTTTGTTGATGTCTGAACTGGGGTTTGAACCTTAGTCTTGCTTCTAATAAGACAACACACTATCTACAAGATTACAGTGACTTGAAAGAGAGTTTATTTCAATTAAAATTAAAACTGCTAGTAATTGAATCACCATCATCGGCCAGAGACGATCCTTATTTCAAAATTTTCATTTATAAAGGCCTTGATAAGTTACACGCAATACTACCTACTATGGATTCCTTCCTGTAGTTAGGATTACGTCCTAGTTTCTCATACAGCTTATGTTGTGTGTGTTAATTTTGTACATGAGTGGCGGGAGCTACAGTTTAAAGACGACTTCGAACGACGGATTTTTTTTAAGAACTTGTCATGGGAATTTTTTTTTGCTCGCAGAATTTTTGCCAGAAATTTGCTGAGCGGAAGACGCCGTTGAAATATAGTCTTTGCATTTCGTTTTGTTAATGTCTGAACTGGGGTTTGAACCAAAGCTTTGCTCCTAGTGAGCCAACCTACTATCTACTAGACTACATCAGCTGCAAAGCAAGGCTATTTCGATTAAAAATATCATCGGGATGACATGGTTTTAATGAGTTGTATTCCATGCTACCTACTATGAATTCTTTCTCTTCATCCAAACTCTATCTTTTATCCGCATTAGGCCTCTATACAAATCTGTAGATAAGACTGTCAGTTTTAGCCAATTGGAATCGAGTTAAACGCTTTCAGGATAACGCCAGGCCATAGACATTAATAATGAATGTTTTGAAGCTTGTTGGAGAGTAGACTAGTAGGCCTATTCTACAAGCGCACGCGACATTATCGTCCGTCAGTTTTAGCTAATTGGGGTAGAGTTAAACGCTTATAGAAAATGCCCGGCTACTCTCATCAATGGTGAATGTTCTAAAGCTTGTAAGAGTAGGCTAGTAGGCATATTGCACACATTTTACAGAGCGCACCAGGTATTACCATCTGTTTCTGTATAGCGTACATAACACATAATTATGTTGACGAATAAATCGCTTCGAATTTATTACTCCAAATCGATATTTATCGTGCCTTATCTAACAAAAAGTAGGGCATCAATAAGTCCCAATGAAATCAGTGCATGCATGTTTAATTTGCAAATTAAAAATCGAAATGCTTAATTAATTAAATTGAAAACCGTTTAATGCTGAATGCGATTCAATTCTTCATTAGTATTTCAGAAATGGGTTTCGATTTCATTTTGCATAATAAACGCTTACTTTTTATAGATCAAGTTCTGCCATCAGATTTGTAGCTTATTTTTTTAATTATTTTCCCTAATTTGTTTGGATGACATTCAAATCAGCTCAACTAAATGAAAATAATAGTGAGACGTTGAGCTATAAAACTCAGTAAACTCCTTAACCCAAACCACATTTTACTTTCAAACGTTTAAACTTAAAGACCCAACGAAGATGTACAAGCTCGTAAGTTAGAAAAACATTTTTTTTAAAGAAATCTAAACGAAATAATAATTCTTTTACAGTTTATTGTTGCCGTATTTGCCCTTTTAGCCTGTGGCTCTTGGGCTGTCAGTGATGTAGACAAATATGCTGAAACTACCAAATACGTGAATGATATCGACGTATATGGCAACTACAATTATGATTATGCAACTACTAATGGTATCAGTGCCAGTGAACAGGGTACTGGTAGCTCTTATGCCAATGGTGCTTATTCTTATTACTCTCCCGAAGGCGTGTATGTACAACTTGCCTATACAGCCAATGAAGCTGGTTTCCAACCTAGCGGCAGCCACTTGCCAACACCACCACCAATCCCATATCAAATCTTGAAATCCTTGGAATACATACGTACACATCCACCAAAATCGGAAGATTTTTAAGCTGCCCATGATTAGTTTGTTTAAGAGAGTTTAGAATTTAACATCAAATTATTTTTAAATAAAATTTTTAAAAACTTAAAATAATTCGAAAACTTTTTTAGATAGACATTCTAAATTACAAAGTAATCTGTCAGCAGCTGCATCCATAGGTTTAAATTCCTTCTCCAGTTGCATTCTCCATGGGTAAACGTAACATCTTATAATGATGGTGTGTTCTCCTGTTGCTCTTCTTAGAATTTGTCAAATTCAAAACCATTTTCGTTTGAGACTTTCGGCATTCAAACCAGCTTGATCTGTAGCACTTCGGAGTGCCTCATTACTTATAAGCGCTACACAAAACGTTATCATTGTTCTGTCAACGCAATAGATGGCAAAAGATAGAATCGTACTAACATTACTCAGTGCGTATATTGAATACTCAAACCATACTTCTAGAACCGTATTTAAAAGAACAGTATAATGAGTTAACGGCATACCATATGCATGCTTTGCCTTGTTAATTTTGTTGTTAATGGTTGAAATGATAACCTGTTTTCGAAATAACCGAGTCAAGGTACAAGAAAAGACTATCGCAGAGCATAAGTAATGGTTTTTATCTTTATTTGTCTTAATTACATACATATGTACCTACACAATTGCTTATTGCAACCCTTTAGTCAGGATTACGGCCTAATTTCTCATAACACTTGTGTGTGTTAATTTTTTACATGAAGGGCGGAACCTATAGTTTGAAATCGTTTCCGAACGACAGATTTTTAAAGAAAATTTTCATGGCAATTTTTATTTACTTTCAGAGTTTTTCCAGAAATCTGCTGAGAGTAAGTCGCAGTAGAAATATTGTGCTCATATTTCGTTTTGTTGGTAATGTCTGACCTGGGGTTTGAAACATGGCCTCACGTCTAATAAGCCAACACATTATATGCTAAACTTTAATTCTATGTTTCCGGTCGTCAATTCTACTCCGATTTGTTTTGCTGCATGTTCGTCAGATAATACACGAGTAAACAAATGTCTGCCCATAATCTAGGATTTACAATCAAATTTGATGACCTCAAAGAATACATTTTTAAACTGACAATCTTTTAGTGCCAAGCAGATAGCTGCATTATATGCCAATAGATTGTTCCATTTTTGATGCAGTGGATGCATAATCTTGCGGGTTATATACATAGGAACATTGTGCACAACAGAATAGTGGGCAGTGTAAGCTTCGTTGAAATAAAAGCTCACTTGAGCACATGTAGAGGTGAGTTGTTATGTTATGCCTTGTGAAGCCATGATATGTCCTGAAAACAATCAACATTAGGTCATGACTACTCTCAAAATCAAGGTAAAAACCAGCCAGAAAGTGAAACATATACGAGAAGGTCTCTTGAGACATATAGAAATGCGTTGTAATGCTCTGTGAAGCGATGTATCAGGGCTAACGATGTGTCCACAATAATTGGTTTCAACAATCACCATCAGGCCATAAACACTCTCACACTCAAGATGAAAGCCAGCCAGTAAGTGAGCTATATCCGCTAAGTCTCCATTGAGCCATAGATTGACAAAATAAGAGGGATAGACAATCTTTTCCTCCTTGATCGGTCTCCGACCTCTTTCTGGATATGCAATGACCCCTGAGGACAAATACGGAGACATAGATATTCCCACTGTCTAGTTTAAATAGTTGATTGATACGCTTCCTATGCAATTTAGGCCAACTGCAAAAGTTTCTGGGATGTTTCTGTGACCAGAGACCCACAGGAGATTGACAAAAAATTGCCGCGAAAGTCGATCAAGCAAGTTGCTGCAGATTCTAACCAGTTCTGACGTAAAGATTGTACATATGATTGCAGCCCTCTTGCAGGAGAATATACAACTGGAGGTTGGAAGTTGGAGATCTCTTAAACAGAACCACATCCGGAAAGTGATTTATGGTCTGAAACACTCTGTAGCCGTCAAAAATCATGTCAGCTATTAGGAGATTAGGATCAGACGACAATTTCAGTTAGATTTTGGATATTTTCATAAAAAAGAACAGGAGAGTGCCCATAGGGATAATGTATTGCGATCAGAGTAGCATGTTGTATGGCATTTAACCATCATGAAAGTCAGGAGTAAAAGAAGAGTTTTACATTACAGTTCACCAGACAGCAACACCATAACGAAAATTAGGCCCTATAACTACCGAATAAATCCAGAGGACCTATCTATGCTAAGTAATGTTATCCGCCTCTAGGGTTCACAATTTGAAGTAATTTTTGTGTGGTAATTTGTTGATAGAAGTTGCATGTATGAATAGTCGTGGTAATCCAGTAGGTGGTGTGTTGGCTTATTAGGCGTGAGGCCACGGTTCAAACCCCAGTTCTGACATTTCGAAAACATGAAAAAATATTTCTACGGGGATTTCCTCTCAGCAGATTTTTGGCAAAAATTCTGGGCAAAAAAAATTTTTCAAAAATCTGTCGGGACTGTAGTTCCCGCTACTCCTGTACAAAATTACCATACAGAGCATAAGTGGTGTGAGAAGCTAGATCGTAAACCTGACTGAATGTAATGTAATGAGTAATTATGTATGTATGCATGTAGTTACATGTATGAATGGTAACAATTGGTGTTTGAGCGCAAATGTTTAGCGTTATTTTCAGCATTGCCGGTGTTGTATTATTCTTACCAGGAGCTAAGGGTAAGGTAAGGACATATTCCCCCTATTTTTTTAAAAAAAATGTTTTTAATTTTTTTTTAAATACTTTTTTTACTTGCTTTTTTTTGAATTTAATAACGATTGTAAATGGACGTGGGGTAAAACACAGTGATCTTAAAACTAATTGTGTAAGGGGGAGGGGGTGGTATGGATGGTAAATAACATTTTAATGGTGATACTGTCTCAACTGTGATTGCTGTTGATGCTTCAAGTTGTCACGGTTCTCCTGATGGGGATGAGTACGAATATATTCCAAGGATTTTAAAATAGCAATAGGAACTGGTGGTGGTGTTGGCAAGTGGTCACCACTGGGATGGAAACCATTTTCATCAGCTGTATAGGTTAAAGTGATCAATTGGCCATCGGGAGCATAATAGGCCGATGAGCCACTAGCATAATAGCCACCAACACCAGCTTCCTGGGCGGCAATGCCATTTGTTGTATCGAATTCATACTGATAGCTGCCGTCCTCTTTTAAATCACTTTTAAAACTGCGTGTCTCAGCCTGAGCATCATATGCATTAGGACGGGCCAAAGCAGAGCACATCAAAGCGGCAATACAGCAAATGAACTAGAAAGAGTAACGTGTATGGTAATAATTGTGTGATTAAAAATGTAAATTTAAGCCTGGGTTTTTTGGATTGATTTTGATTTGATAGAAAAGTGTAACAACCAACACTCACCAATTTAGACATGATGTTTGTTTGTTATAAAGTGGAATAAATTTTTAAATAAAAATTAAATTAAAAAACAACTAAAATTAGTTTCTTTTACGACTTGTGTTGTCTGTTTAAGATTCAACCAAGAATTAATACAATTCAGTGGATTTGGCTTGCAATTTATACCCAAAATATGAGGTTTTTTTTTCTACTTGGCTAGCTAGCTAGCTGGTCAATAAAGGCCAACATATTGTATATGTAAAGGCCGCTTTTAGCATATGTGAAGGGGTATTTTTGTTTTTGGATTTTAAGGTTTTTGCTTCTTTTTTTTTTGCTTTTTTTTGATTTCAATTTGTCAGGTTTTTGGGCATCTTTTGCTGCTACTGCCACTCTTATAATTTTGTTGTTGAGCCAAAATTATTGTTTGTTTAGCTTATGTTACTAAGTGGCGGTTGCAGCTTCTTTTGCTACATGACTCTCATAAATTTTATTGTTTTGTTTTTTATTTTACCTTTTAGCGAAAAGAAAAATACCCAAAATATGGTCCCTGTTAAATGGTTTTTAAAATCCCTCATAAAAATGGTGTGAATTTGTTGTTTGTGCTTGTGTTTTGTTTTTATTGCTAAGACCACATAATTGTTGTGGTTGAAATGAGACAAAAAAATGTTGGTTGTTGTTTTGTTTTAAGCCTCATGTTGGTTTTAGAACAATGGCTATGCATTTATGTTGAACTTGAAATTCACTTGAAAGAAGAGTACAAAAAAAAAAAATTTTTTTTTAAATAAAAAATAAAAAATCATTTTTAATTTGTTAACTTGACTCAGGTAATTTGTTTCATTTTTTTAATTTTGTTTTATTGTTTTGATTATTGTTCTCTGTAGAGGGTTGTCATGTCTTTTAATTGGCAAACATATTTCTTTAATTAACACTCTAAAGGGCTAACATCTTGAATTTGAATTTCTTTTTTTAATATTTTCCTTAATTTCTAGCTGATAAAATCATAACTTTTCTTATTAATTTATGGTCATGATAATATAAGCAATAAAGGCTTAAGATTCTATAAAAAATTTGGAAATTTATAAAATATAGGACGAGAAATGTTTTCTATTCAAAGGAGGAACATACAACCTATGCATATGCAATAGGATTGCCATTTGGCACCCCGAATTATTTCTTTCTTTGGACTAAGTTTTCATTCCTATCGCATCATTTAAATGGCATTAAATACCGGTTTGCTTAAGGAAAAGCTTAAGAATACCATCCAGCAAGTCTCTAAGAACAAAGAGAAAACATCCTTCCTAGTATCAGAAGTGTTTTGATCTGAAATTCTGATGGCACACCAACATTCGACGAAACCAAAAAATCTCTCGAATTTATTTATTATTGTTCATTACAACCTTTAGTCAGGATTACAATTTAGTTTCTCACATCACTTATGCTGTGTATTTTAAATTTTTACTTGAGCGAAGCAACCTTCATTTTAAAGTCGACTTCGGACAACAGATTTTTGAGAAACTCATCATGGCAATTTTTGCCAGAAATCTTCTGAGAGACTGTCGCTGAACAAATGCGTTTTCATATTTCGATTAGTTAGAGATGTCGGTTCTGGGGTTTAAATCGAGTCCTCACGTCTTATAAGCCAATAAATCTTGTGGTTACATCCGGTCGAGTGTTTAGGGTATTAAATACCGCATTGCTTAAGGAAAAGCTGAAGCTTAGTCTCTAAGAACTTAAAAAAAAACATCCCTCCGGGCATCTTAACTATTTTGACTTTCAATTTTCAATTGCTTACCAACAATCGATCATAATTATTTTAACATGACTACATAGTATGATGATGCCATTGTAGGTAATCAAAGGGACTAGAAAAGCCCTCAAATTATCTCGAATTATTTTACATGAGAAAGCAATAAAATTATATCAACGCCGAAATAAAACAAGCGTGTGCTTTATCATCTCAACCAATCACCAATTTTGTTCGAAGTTAAGGCAAATTACTTGTTGACTTTCATGCTACTGCAAAGATTTGGTTTCTCGAGGACAATAATTGTCTGCTTTCGCACAAGATGTCTAAATGAAAGTAAAACGAGAAGGTCTGGCAATATCAGTGCATAATTATGATTTTAAAACAATACTAGCTAGCATCGAAGCCATTATGCTAAAGAGCCAAAGCGACAATGGTTTCTGCTGTCTAATGCTTTAAACACAATAAACGCAACGCAGCAAACATAGCAGTTTCGTTGCCCCTAAAATAAACATTTACATATACACCCTACGTATTTTATATTTGAGAGATTGTGTTTGCTGCGTTGCGTTTGTTGTGTTTTTAGCATAAGCCTTATCGTGACAACAGATGTTAGTGCACCTATCTGAAAGTGAGTGCGCAAGCAGCAAACAAAGCTTAAAAACTTCAAGGCATGTGTAAATTCTACTCTGATGTACGCTGGTGAAATCAAGTTAACTTTTAACTTATGCAGGTAAAAGCTGCAAGTATATCAATAAGTTCCTTAGTCCTAGAAAGCATATTGCAATGCAATCAGTAATACGCATCTGTAGAACTGAAGCAACGAGGAACCACATGCTGAATCTAAGTAAACTTAGAAAATTAAAATGGATCGACCGACAGCATTAATAGCGAGTCCTTTAGTAGCAGAGCTGTAGTCGATCAAGAAATACCTCCAAAAAGTGTAATGATAAAGTGCCACCAAGCGGGTAAAGGAAGAGAAAAATCTGGGAGCGCAAACTGCAACAGAAATTAACACAATCCAATACAAGATACAGGCATTCACTGAAAAGTGTTACAGAGTAACACAATATTTTCGACTTTATCGCAGAGAAACTTTTTCTGAAGGGAAATAAACGTTGAAAATGGAAGTGAATCGACTGTACATACATAATTGGTCTTTACAACACTTTGGTCAGAATTCCGACCTAGTTTCTCACAAGACTTATGTTGTGTGCGTTAATTTTTCATGCATCAGTGGCGGGGCCTACAGTTTAAAGTCGACTTTGGATGACAGATTTTTGAGTAACATAGTAATTTTATTTACTCTCAGCGTTTTTGCCAGAAATCAGCTATTCGAGGGGTCTGATCTGAAGTTTAAACCGTGGCCTTACGCCTAAACTGCAGCGACTTCATTGCTTATACCATTTTGAATTACAGAATCTCTGAAAGTTAATCAAAGAGAAACGTATTCGAAAGTATAAAAAGTGTGTGAAATGAAGGCAGATTGACTATATCGAAGTGAAGTTCTCAAGATTTAAAAAGTTGTAAGCGATCAAAGGACTCCTAGAGACGCCTGATATTTCAAGGATACTTTATCAAAGAATAATGGATACCTGTGTTGGTATCCATATTTCAATAGACATACATACATAATTGGCCATTACAACCCTTCAGTCAGGATTACGGCCTAGCTTCACACACTACTTATGTTGTGTGTGTTAATTTTATACATGAGTGGCGGGACCTACAGTTTAAAGTCGACTCCGAACGACAGATTTTTGAGAAACTTTTCATGGCAATTTTTATTTACTCTTAGAGTTTTTACCAGAAATCTGCTGAGAGGAAGCCGCCGAAGAAATATTTTCTTCTTTCATATTTTGTTTTTGATGTTTGACCGGGGATATTTTGACAGAACCGGAGACAATAATAGGTCAAGCAAAGATCAAACTATATTTACAACCAGCCTTATAAACATTGAAATACAGAGAGCTACCGTTTATATTACAATGAATTTAATTAATTACTACACCTTATAGTTAAGTGCATAAAAAATAGATATTTTATGAATAAACCTTGTAACATTGAGTGTGTTATTATGTTTTTAAACATACAATCTTAGGTAAGCATAAGCATTAAAGCAAAGAAGGGTAACGTAAATATAAAATTTTACATTTTCATCTCGAGTTAGAAAAACAAACAGATTTTGTTTCAATTATCATCATCATGATCATTATCATTATCATTATCATCATCATTATCATTCATATTCTTAATGAAGAAACATGTTTCTATTCATTTCAACTCATTTAGTTTTATTTTAATTTAATTTTGTTTTGTTTTATTTTTTGTTGTTGTTTTTCATTCATCATTCATATTTGCCTGGTAATATATTTATGAAAACGTATGTAAATATGTTTCGTTTTAATGCATGATGATGAAGAACATAAAAACGGTGTGAATTTTTATTATTTTTTTTCGTTGTTTTTTTTTTGTTGGTTTTTATTTCATATTTTCTCATCTTCCATTGGAAATGATAATGGATTGTAGAGCATCAGTGTTTTACGAGATCGTTTTAATGTTTAATGCCCTTTTTATTCCATTAGATTATGATGATTTATTGTTTATTTATGGTGTTTGAATGACATCTTAAACTTCTTTTACAGTTAGTCAGCACTTAGCATGCAAAGATAACATAAGAACGTGTCTCCAGCTATAAAGTACGCAATGCATAGGCATTTGAAAGTTACACATTCAATCAGAGCTTCTTGAGCGACAATTCGTCAAAGTTATGTTAAATTTTTAATGGCATTTAATTAAAACGCTTTAGATTGCTTTGAAAATGAAAATTTTTTTCTGTAAGCATGCTTGATGCTTGATGTAGCATGCTTGATGTGTCTTACGGTGGTCCAACGAGTTTATCGATAAGTTTTCCTACATAAAACAGAATTAATTGTGCATTAATTTGTATCTTAGCTGTAGACCAACATTATCTATACCTTAAGATTTGACCTCATTATGTAAATATTTTCTGTAACACCTTCTTAAGCAGGTATTTAATTAATAGTAACCTCGTTAAGGTGACTGACTGAAAAATTTATTGAATTTTATCAAAATTGTTTGTATGGAGATTTTAACAAAACTTGGAGATATCGATTCCTCTTGAAATAAATCGTTTAGGAAATTACCATATACTTGGGCCTCCTACTAAATAACAAAGTCAGGCTAATTTTGTGGGGGTGGAATGGAGGAAAATTAACATTTTAATGATGATGTTGCTATTGCTGTCGATGCTTCAGGTTGTTACGGTTCTCCTGATGGCAATGCGTACGAATATATTCCAAGGCTTTCACAATAGCTACAGGAACTGTTGATGGTGTTGGAAAATGTTCACCACTAGGATGGAAACCATTTTCATTGGCCATATAGGTTAAAGTGATCGGGAGCTTAGTAGGCCGATGAGCCACTAGCATAATAGCCAGCAACATCAGCTTCTTGGGCGGCAATGCCATTTGTAGTATCGAATTCATACGAATTCACTTTTTGAGAAAGGATAGGACTCAGTAGAACAGTTCAATACTAATTTATAGACAGCGTTTCTTCTAAGTGATAACAAAAATAACCTCTGTAACTGAAACAAGGCAAGGGGACAAGAGCTACCATAAGGAATATATTACGGTTACATGTTTGCTTGATTATTCCAGCTCGCACATTTTGTTTTTGATTAATTTTTGCTTGAAATTTGGATAAGAGTTCTCTGTGATGACGTGTTCATAGTAGATGGAATTTGTCTATCTCTACAGAATACATGGCTTTAAGCTCTGTTTTTGAATCACAATTTTTTGAATTTGAACTACAATTTTTGCTTTGGGGTCACCGTAGTGGCTACATTTTTCATTATCAATAATGATACTTACTTAATTAGTCATTACGTAATCCTTTAGTCAGGTTTACGACCTAGCTTCTCACACCACCATATTGTGTGTGTGTTAATTTTATACATGATAGGCCTACAGTTTGATTCATTTTCCGAATGACAGATTTTTGAGAAACTTTTCATGGCAATTTTATTTACTTTCAGAGTTTTTGCCAGAAATTTGCTGAGAGGAATTCGCCGTTATTATTTCGTGTTGAATAACGGCCTCTAGTCAACTCTCTAACTACCAGATTACTGCGACTTCACCAATGATACGATTTAAAATTGTTTGTGACGTTCAAGCAATACTTCGTGCATGTCAAATTGTATTTACTCGGCTTCTACTCGTGTGTTACCAAGTTTATTTACTTGTGAGTGAAGCCTACAGTTTTCAAACGTTGTGCAAATTTTTCTGGAGCTTAGCAACAATCTTCACCAGCAGCTCGAGATCCCAATATACCAGACACAAATCATCTCAAAGGATTGAATTGGAAGAAGTTAAGAAAGTTTGTAGAAGATACAGATTTCCTATAGCAAGTAAAGTGGTATTCCTAATTGTGAGAGCACAGCAAGCTTACATGATAGCATAGGCAATTGATTGGTCTTCTAACTTTCAACCTATCTACCTACATACCTTGCAAAAATCTTCATGGAGAAATGCCTCCAATTTATCATTTTTCGAGCTGATTTTGATCATTGTCTTCTGAGTCAAAAATATTACCTTCTAACTGCATAAACGTGTGGTTGAAATGGTATGTACATACTACAAAATCGTTGGAATTTACTTAGGATTTGCTCGGCTAAGCAATTGAAGTGCTTCAGCTTTTATTAAAATTGTGGAAATAAAGCAAAATCTTCAGCATTAGATTAGGTTAAATTGAAAGCCGCCTCAATAAACAAAGTTTTCTTGGATTCTTTTAGACCAGTTTTAATGCCGATTGTAGGAAAACTCGTGGCAGGCACTTTTCAACCATACCGATAGCTTTTATGGATCCGGGGGTTCTATTTCAATCACCAATAAATTTTGAATGCCCAAGAACCTTCAGTCTCAAGTGCTGGATAAAGACCAAAAATTTTGCTTTCTGCCCATTATAGCTTCTGCTGAAGGTTTTGCATCCAGAGGCCAATAAGTGCTATGACGGACTCTAGTCACTTGTGCTCTATAACAACGGGCTTATTATCCTACATTTTCTTTGGAAATTAGTAAAGTCTGTATGGCATCAGAGGAATACCGAACTGCAGAGGAATGCTCTTCTTTGTTGAGCGCACCCAAAGGCCAATAAGTGCTATGATAGACTCCAGTCAGTTTTAATGCAAATATTGTTCTGCGTATTTCTAAAAAGGATCAGATTAACTTCTTCTCTATAAGAACGGGCTTATTATCCTACATATTCTTTGCAAATGAGTAAAGTCTGTATGACATCAGAGGAATACCAAACTGCAGAGGAATGCCAATCTTTGCTGAGTGCACCGAAAGGCAAAATGACAGACTCTAGCCAGTTTTAAGGCAAATATTGTTATAATGCGAGACAGATTAGCCTGGGTTCTATTCATGTGGTTTAACTATCCCACCTTTTTTGTTTTTTGCAAATAATTAAAGTCTGTATGGCATCAGAGGAATACCAAACTGCAGAGGAATGCCCTTCTTTGCTGAGCGTACCCAAAGGCCAATAACTGCTATGACAGACTCCAGTTAGTTTTAATGCAAATATTGTTCTGCGTATTTCTAAAAAGGGCCATATTAACTTCTCCTCTATAAGACCGGGCTTATTATCCTACATTTTCTTTGCAAATAAGTAAAGTCTGTATGAGAACAGAGAAATATAAAACTGCACAGGAGTGTCAATCAATTTTTTTTTGATGCACCTGCTATTGCAACTGCATAAGATAGAGTACTTAAATGAATTTAATAACCAACTGAGACTAAATGGTAGTCATTTACGTTGCAATAACCGTTATGCGTTATAAACTACATGAACCGTGTGTAAAAATGTGTGAAGCAAACATTTGTCAGCTGTTTCACTAGAGCTATTAATGGATTTAAAAAGAAAAAAAAAATATTGACGAAGTGTCTAATAAAATGTCAATAAATGTTTATGAGTTTGAATGAAAAAAAAAAACGATCGTTTTAATATATGTTTGGATTTCCATTCTAAATAAACTATAGGAAGAGGCTACAGATTGATCAAATTACCTTCAGCTAATGTATGTTGTATGTTGATTAAAGTGGATGCTTTAAATGACGTAATAAGTGATTCTTATTATCAAGGCCATAAGACTTAAGAATGTTTTAAAGTATTACACAAGTCAGCATAAATGGAATATACCCCCACAATTTATTTGAAACATGTTTTGAAATAAATTTCTTGTTGTATTCTAATCCGAATCCGAATCCGAATCACGCTTCTAACCACAGAAACTCAGCATGTTGCCACACTTTTGTTCTAATTTGATTAATTAAGCATTAAAAACTTGTTTTAAATCATATTTTGTAGTTTTTTTTTTTGATTTTTTTTGTTATACTTTCGCTTTTACTTTTTGCCTGCATGTCTGTACATATCAGATCAAGACCATGTTATCGACAAAAGATACCAAATCTATGATTTTATACTTCCTTTAAATCTTTGGTCTTTTGTTTGACGCATGGATGTTCTTTTGACATTTGGCTAACAGAGTAAAGCAATAAATCATTTTTTGATTTAATTTCATTAAATTAATAACTAATTTTTACTATTTTTTTTGTTTAATTAAACAGATTTCTGAGGTATTTTTTTGTTTCTTGGTTTTTGCAAAAAAAATTCATAAACTTGTGTTCTGTTCATGAAACTAACAAACATCAGCAAATATTTTATGCTTGAATTTTTTCAATAACAAATATAACAATAATTTACGAGGGTGGTTCTAAAATTAGGCAATCAAAGGTATAGAAAAATAAAAAAATATTTTAGGGGAAGTGACGTCATATTTGAATTTTTTCTTCATATTTTTATAAATTAACTCTTTTATGTAGACTAAGTTTGGTATCACCCTCGTATTTCTTGCAGTTTCTATAGGAAAAAAAGAAAGAAAAGTAACAAATTTTAGTCTGATTCGTAATATAAAAACGAATTAATTAGTTTTAACGCCAAAAAGATGTCAAGCTGTGCCCGTATCACAATAGAGACACAAAAAAATGAGGAGAAAAAAACTCATTAAAATCTTTTTCATTCTTTTTTCTTTTTTTTTTTTTTGTTATGATGAGGGTTAAAAAAAGAATCATAAAAGAAAACATAATCTTTAGAGAGCAATAAAGAAGAAGAAGAAGAAGAAAAAAATACAAACACTCTTTAGCAAAATATTTAAAAATTGAAAGTAAAAATATTTAAAAAAATTTTTTTTTATCGCAAATAAAAAATTTTATTTAAAAGATTAACGGCCACTAAAGGAGAACAGAGTCAGAAGTCATTGGAGAGTGAAGCATATTTTCATATTAAGGAGTATAATTGGGGTCAATGATTAATAAATTTTGGTTTTAATACGAGTTACCATATACATATGCATGCGGATCTTGTAAAAAGCGATTCTGTTTCCACATCCGTTACATAATTTTCGGATTCCTAAGAACTGGAAACGCCATAATTTTAAAAGTTTATGGACGTGAAATTAATTGAGTTTTGTAAACAAAATGCGTATGACAATTTAGAGGCTTTAGCTACTTAACCAAAGCACCAATTTTACTGAATTTTCGTTCTTCCTTACGTCTAACCTGGGCAAAGCCTTTAATTTAAATTTTATAGGCGTTTAACTACAATTGTGCTGAGTTACCAAGTTTTGTTGGTGAATATGGCTTTGAATACAGATTTCTCAATGATCTTATGCAGTCAACACACGATATGTTCTATTGGAAACCGTACGTACGTATTAGCATTTCTACTTGGCAGGTTGTCAACACTTTAATTATGAAAATACTTTGTAGATACTAATTTGGTAGTTGGTATGAAGTGTAAAAAGCTCAAATTCATGACCCTCACCCTAATACTCTAGAACATTACATTATCAATAGATTAACAGGGCACCCACGTAGAGTATTAAACTGTTCCAAGTCCTAGTAAAGTACACTTTCTTTGCATATATTCATACATACAACCTACTACTACAACCTTTTAGTCGAGATTACGTCCTAGTTTCTTACATCCGTTATGTGTTGTATTAATTTTATACAAGAGTGGCGGGACCGAATCCAAATGGCAGATTTTTGAAAAAATTTTTCATGGTAGTTTTATTTTGTTCTCCGAATTTTTGCCAGAAATCTGTTTATAGAAAGTAGCCGAAGAAATATTGTGCTCATATTTCGATTTAGTGGAGAGATCTGAACTGGGGTTTGAATCGTGTCTTCACGTTTAATAAACAAACACACTACCTACTAGACTACGGCAATATAGTTGGAAGCAATGAGCAAAAATTTTACTCCGCTACACCAAATACATGCTCACAGAAGACGTTATTTTCTAGGCCATGACAAAAAGCAAGCCTAAGGTCTCCAACAGAAGGCCAATCATTTGTTGATCTGGCGCTCCTGTTAACGTAAAACCTGAGATAAAACTCTTGAAGAGCTATACAAACTTAATGAATGAAATTAAAACAAAGCAAAAAAGCTTGGAAATGAATATAAAAACTTGTCCTGCCCTAGGCAGAGTAGCTTGTTCTTAATTTTAATGTGAAGTCTTCGCTGTTTATGTCTTGAATTTTTCGAAATTAATGAAGAAAATAGAAAATTTGAAAGAGTGAATAACAGACTAGAATTGTTCGAACAAGTGTGGTCAAATCACATGATCATGATCGTGCTAGAAAGTGGACTAGTCTAAAAAGATAAGCCCCTGGAAACCACATGTAAATCAGGTCCAATTCTTTCCTTTCAGAAAAAAAAAATAGAAAAAGACTTCAGCCTTACTTCCTCATAACTGTTGAAGAAGTATGTTCAAGAGATTCCGCCGGTTTATAAACTGCATTAAACCTTGCACATTTAAGAGTATAATTTCAGTTCTTGAACTCGCTCTAGATGTTTCTGTTGAACTTTTTCTGGGAATTCTGTTCCTATTGAGCTAAAAACGTGTTTCATCGCTGGCGATAATTTTTCAATAGAAACACATTTCTCTCACAGGATGAAGTTTCCTAATAAAATTCAATGTTTTACAAGCGTTCTTAGTACTCTACTGAGCATTACCCATCCCATTATATTGCAGAATAGTTTTACTCTTCAATTACTGTAATTTGTTAAGTCTCTACTGTTTCTTAACCTCACTTTTTTCCGGTTTTTTCTCATATAGAGAATTAATGCTTACAATTGTTTGCTGGGTTACTAAATGTAAAACTACTGCCTTCATTATGTTTAACCTTGATAATGATTATGCTGTAGGAACGAAGACAATGAGCAGAAAATAAGAAAAAAATTAATGCAATAGGTCTTATTTATGTGCGATAATACTCCATAATCAACAATCACCATTCCATGCCATAGCATAGCAATCAATGCTTATGGCACAAAATGCATATCCACACATGATATCGGTACACAATGAACAAGTCAATGAATTTGTGAATGTTGGCGGCTTCTTTTTCCGGTTTCTTGTTAAATAATGTTTTTCATTTTTGAGAATTAAAAAAAAACAATTGTTTTTTTTTTTTTGTTCTCTTGCTGTTGTCAACTTAAAATCCTGTATGTAGGTCATGCAACATTTTGCATGAGCAACAACACAGTCGAACGATGATGGCATGAAACCTTTTTGGAAAAAAAAAAAACGAACAAAAACATTCACGTGTTTTTAATTCAAAATTTTTTATCTGCTTTCAGAATTATTTACGCTTATTTTGGCTCAGTTTCCTCATTGTGTTGGGGCAACAACAATCGAAAAAGTTGTTCAACTTCAATCTGTCATCATATTTCCGCGATGCATGTTTCTTGTTAAATTCATTGTTTCTCTCTTATGTTTCGCTGTTGTAGACAACAGTTCTTGCATTGTAAGATGCAAACATCTTTCGAAACTGTCTGTGCTGCATGTTGCAAGGTCATCTCATTGTATTTCAGAACATTCGCTGCATTCAACTGTAATCAATACGAGTATGTCAACAATTTCGATTTCTTCTTTGCACACTTATTGCAGCAATTTTTCAGCAATTGTTCACTGCAATGGAAGCGGCAGTGGTATTTAAATTGATACCGAATAACTACTGCAAGACAAAGAGGCTGTTTTTTTTGTTTTTCTTTAATCTGTTTTGTTGTGCAACATGTAGTATTCCGGTGATTGTCTTCTCTCCTCAGAGCAGGAATAAAAGCCTGTAATTTGCTGGCCTCTTATGTTTTTTGAAGAAGTTCATTAAATTCAATTAAAAACAGTGCTACATCATCCCTGATGTATACTGCAGCCTGAATTTAATTCATTTCATAATTTTAATCGCCATTATCTCAGTAATACTAAGGTCAAGTAAATTAAATTAAAATTTGTGGTGCTCAAAATTGAACAAGAAGAATTCAAAATTTAATATTTCCTTCAATATTTATGCCCCATCAGAATAATAAGGTAAATGGCCTCTATCGCTGCGATTGACTGTGTTTTTTCTTGTGTCCTTTCCTTTATTTCGTTAATTCTTAAACAAGCTGAAGATAAAAGCATTCATTCATTCTACAGCAGACATTATTACTTGTTGGCGTCATGCATTTCCTTATCACATCAAGCAAGATCGGCAGTACTGCATCATGCTTGACATGCTTCAGCAAAGATCATTAACCTCTATGAAGCCATTAGCTTCAATGCCTAGGTATTAGTCTAAATTGAAAGATCTAGATCTTTAGAGAAAATATAAAGAGTAAGAGAACTTTAACTCCAACGATTGCTCTCCTCTCTCATTTCTGCATGTTCCCAATGAAATTTTGTAATCTTTCATCAGTTTCTATTCCTATAGCTGATCTTGAGTTTTTCTTATTGTGTCCTTTATTCCTTCCTTGACTATAAATAACTACATGTACAGTCACGGCAACATATACATTTGAAGTTTCAGGTTCAACATTGAATATTCCCGAGGGTTAATCTAATCGCCGCTCCTGCTTGCATTAGCCTTAATTGCGAAACAATGCGGTTTGACAGGAAACTGGGAGTAACTGTCTTTTAAAAAACATTTATGATTCCATCTTGACAGTAGACGAACGAAGTCCCTGATGCAAATGAATTACCGAAGTCTGTATCACAGAGGGCATTCGCAGCGCCTTTGTACATTAGTTTACGATCTTGACTGTAGTTGCATGAGTTTTCTGATAAAGATGAATAGGGGGGGCATTGGGGGCATTGGAACATTGTTTCCTAGGACAGCATACATAGCTCTTGAGTATTACATATGATATTACAACTATCGTCGCAGCTGCGAATATGGAAACGAAGGGAAAGTAAAAAACGTAAAAAAGGGAAAGAAAGTGTTAAGCACCTCCTACGCCACTGATTATCTCTCACTGTTAGGAATCGGACAAATATGAAACGTACTTCTTTCGAGTATCAAACTGTTTTCTTAGCATTTTGAGATTGTAAGGAGAACAGGTTTATTCTACGGTTTATCAATTTCCCCACCTTTGAATAGAGAGAGAGAGAGAGAGAGAGAGAGTAGTACGAAGTACAGTTTCGGGAAATAGGATGATATGGATATCTTCTCTTCCCAGCTAATGCATTCGCAGTTTCGTTTCGTCTAGTATTCATTATACAGCAATATTAACAATTTAAGATGACAAGATATGAGTTTCAAGTACCATCGAGGTAACCTGTCTATCTAAGGTTTCATCCAGCAAGTAACCTTAACCAATACATTTTCATCTGAATTTCACGAATGTGAAGTTTTCTAAAGCCTTTAAATTTTTAAGGATGGGTAAACGTATTACTAGGTCCAGAGATTCTATAGATTCAGAGTTTTTCAAACTTTCCATCTGGTCTGACTGTACCCTCGGAATTTAGTGGGAAATGTTCGAATTTGTTAGTATGAGAGCGAATGCAATTCGTGGAAAACAGCTAAAATACCCCCAAAAATTCCTTTTTGAATTATTTGGTATTCCACCTTGAAAGTAGAATTCCTATTCCATGATTAAGGCATTTACAACAGATTTTCATTTAATCCATCAAATTGAGCAATTGAGCGATTTAACGTGATTCATTATTTTAAAACTGCAATTTGCTTGAGACCGCCTTTCAAAATCAAGGTGAAACATAAAAGCGAGTATGGCTTCTCAAGTTAATTAGGGCGATCTGGCTAATTTGTATCTTGTAATTATGGCTTATAACGGTTACAATTAAATTTGCGTTGCTTATCGCTAAAGTTACGTTCGTGCGTATGCCATATTAGCCAGTAAATTAAAAAATTATTCATAAATCGTGGCATACGGTTTTTTTAAATCGCATGTTTTATTTCCAGTGAGGAACTTATTTATCTTCAGTGGATTGCCTGTTTAATTTAATTCAAGGTAATGGGATTTTTGCATATTCATTCATTCATTCAGTCATTCAGTGTAAGCGAACTACATTGAGATTCCCAATATTTATTTGTAATTATTTATCGGAAGTTGTTCAAAATTCTCTTCTTCAATATTAATCACAAGCTGAAACCCTGGTTGACCGGTTGTCTGTGGCTCTTAAATCTTCAACTGGTTGACTGAATCAATAAATTGTGGGACTTTCAATTTCTTCTTCTCCTTCTTCTCTTAAATTTAAGGTCATGCCACATTTAAACGTAAAATTAATTGATTTTTCTTGTACAAATTACTTGAGTTGTGTTATTTTCAATTAATTTCGTTTGAGCTTGAAATCATGCCTAAAATAATTAACATATTTATTGTTGTTGTTTAGTATTGAATGAGAAAAGAAAATTTGTCTTCGCAAAGCATTGTAGAAATAATTTTCTAATGATTCATTACACTGTTCACACCTCTCTTTAAGAATTTCTAGACACTTTAATGGATTTTAAGTAGATTTAAGTCTTTGAAGTAGTATTTCACAGCGAGTAGGACTGTTTCATTAAATCATCATCATTTTTCATTTCATTTAAATCATCATGCAAATGCTGATGTTGGTGGGAAATATTTTAAAGAAATTTTTTTTAAGCTGCATTTGTAAATTTGTCATCATCATTAGTATTGTTTGGGAAATTAAAAAAAAATATGTTTCCTACACTTTTTCTTCGCATTTTTTCTCTTAAGAAATTCTAATTCTAATGCTTTAAAATATTTTATTTGTTTGAAAGACTTATTAATGCCATTACTTTAAATGATAGCCACGGGTTCTCTAGGTGGAGCACATTCAAAATGTTCAATTATCCTAGCCTCTGGCACAAGGCGAATTTTTTTCTCGATACAACTGTTGTCTTAGGTCAAATTAGTTTTGGGGATTGATGTGGTTTCTGGCTTACTGGCATATACCGGCGACTTAATAAACCTTCACAGGGAAAAGTCTTTCGCAGTCAAATCGGAAGATCTCGGTGGCCAATTTACAATTTACGACGTGACATGACCATGCCGTTAAATAGCTCGTACACAATATGGCGTGACATGTGTAGCACGTAGCTCTGTCGTGTTCAACCATATTTCGTTGGTGTCCAGATTATTCAATCCAGGCCAAAAGAAATTGGTAATCAACGACCTATTGTACTCGCCCTTGACAATGAAAGTCTAGCTAATGCCGTTAAAAAAAAAATATGGCCAAAGGCTTTATCCACACTAAATAGCGACTTCTTTGTGAATGCATTCAATGCTCTTGGATGCCAAATAGATTGTCAGTCAGGATTACGACCTAGACTTATGTTGTGTGTCTTAATTTTAAGCATGCAGGATCTACAGTTTAAAATCAATTCAAAACGACAGATTTTTTTTTTAAATTTTTCCATGGCAATATTATTTACTCTCAGAGAAAGAAATCTGCTGAGAAGAAGTCACCGTTGGATATGTCACACGTGGGATTTGAACCGAGGCCTCACGTCTAAAGCTGAGTTTCTCACGCCAACACACTACCTACTAGACTACGTCCTCAATCAGAAAAAGGTCTCATTTATCAAATTAGAGTCGTTGTCTGTGGTTGTTCACAGTGATTTCGTACAGAACAGACTGAATAAATGACAACTTATTTGACAGATGTCGGCATCCCCTGTTAGAAGACCCTATATATCCTAAAGCTTAAAGTTGACTCCGAACGACAGAAATTTTTCATGGAAATTTTATGTTCTTTCAGAGAAAGAAATCTGCTGAGAGGATGTCGCCGTTGGAGATGTCTGACTTGGGATTTGAACTGAGGCCTCACGTCTAATAAGCCAAAACACTACTTACTAAGCTGTTAACGTACCTCCACATCCAAAAAAAAGCCTTCATTTATCAAATTAGGGTCTTTGTCTATAATCGCCCACGGTTGGTATAGGACAGACTAAATAAATGACAACTAATTTGACAGATGTAGCTACAGAACGTTGTCTCTTATCAACTGTCGGAGTTCCCTGTTAGAAGACCCCATATATCCTATAATCCTACATATAGAGCGACAATATAACGACCAATTGAACGAACTGATGGTGAATATAGAAAAGGAAAAAAAAATTGCTAACAGAAGTGTGTAATAATATCCAACATTACGGGTGCGTGATAGGATTTAACTGCGGCTGATAGTAGAGGAACTTATATTTGCACAGAGGATCTGAGTAGTGAGGGTTACATCGACATACTGCAAGCTTACATCGGCATACTGTAAGAGCAAGATGTAGTGTTGGTTTTACTTCACTGTTAGATTGCTAGTTAGTTAGCTTGCTAGTAAGGACGTAATCCCCATAATTGCTTATTTTTTGGGTTTTATTGTATACCACATCCGTTTATTGCCGGTACATTGCTCAGTGCACTTAACGAGTGTCTAGTTTTAGTTTTGTTTGTGGGAAATCCCAGTAAATCACATGGTAAATCACAGACATCTCCAACAACACGAATTCAGCGAATTCTTCAAAGCAGATTTTGCTATGAAAAGTCTGTCCGATCTGTTGTTCGGAGTCGATTGTAAACTGTAGGATGCTCCACCCATGTATATAATCAATATACAACATAAGTGGTAGGAGAAGCTAGGTTGTAATCCTAACTAAAGGGTTGTATGTTATGTTTGTAACGATTCGGGCACAGCCAATCCACTAATATTTGTAGACTCTCTCTGAAGTCCTCTGCAACGATATACAAGATTGTCCGATTTCTGAGACCATTATGATAACAGCAACTAAATTCAAGTAGCATTTAAGCAATAGTGTGGCCAACTTTGACCAAAAAAAGCCGTAGCAATAGATCCAACACCTTCAGTGAATATCATCAAAATACTTCTCTTCCTGTTCATGGCATTCACCTTGTGCCACGCTTCCAAATTCTGTGTCTTTTTCCTCAGCTTATTATTCTTAAACTGTGTTGACAGTTGAGAAAATATGTTGCCTGATAAGCTGTTGCCGAGTCATTTTCTAAGTTAAATAAATGTCCGTCTTCTTCTTCTTCCATTGAATAAATCATAATTTATAATAAATTTTCCATTTGATTTTAATGTTCCTTTGAAAACGTTTTTAAAGCTTCAACATGATAAATAAAATCATTAGAGAGGCGTTTTTTTCAATATTTTTTTTCTTTTTAAATTTCTTATAAAAACAACAACAACAATAAAGAAAAAAAAAACAAAAACAAAAATCGTATGTAATATTATAACAGAATTATGTTCTTTATTCTCACTATTCAAAAACAAGGATATTAACAAGGATATTCTATTTAAATGTCTATGTATGAACGTTTTTAACGACGCCTAAAGCGTACGTATAAAAATGTATTTGTATGTGTATGGTAATGTAAGTAAGTGTGAAAATCTTTAAAACTGTTTCTATTCTAAGGACAACAAATGTTTGTTTCGATAGATAAAGAAGAGGAAGAATAAGAAAAAGTAATATGTACACTGACAGACAACAGACATGTCAGTCAGTTTATATAGACCGGCAGTCAGGAATGAATGAAAATCACAGCAAATATCGCAATCACGTACAATTTTTTTTTCTTTCTCTAAATTGGTTTTGTTTGTTGTTGTTATTGGTGTTGTTTCGATAAATTAGAATTTACGATAGGGTCCTTGTTGTTGTTGTTGTTGTTGGTATTGATTACCATATTGTTGCTTAGCTGGTTGCTGTTGATAATGTTGCTGCTCTTCATGATAGGGATGAGTACGAATGTATTCCAAGGATTTTAAAATGGCTTCGGGAATTGGTGGTGGTGTAGGCAAATGAGCACCTTGTGGTTGGAAACCATTCTCATCGGCTGTATAAGTCAATTGAATCAATTCACCTTCGGGTGTATAGAATTGAGAAGAGCCGGTGGCATAATGGCCACCAACACCAGACTCCTGTTGTGCAATGCCATTGGTGGTATCGAACTGATAATTATAGCTGCCGTCCTCTTTGATTTCATTAACGAAATTACGCGTTTCAGCCTGATAGTCAGCAGCCAAGGCGCAACCACAGATAGCCAACGATACAATGAGCTGTAATGGAAGAAGAAGAAGAAGAAGAACAAGAAGAAAATTAATTCAAATATCCTTAAGGATAAAGCAAATCAACACTGAGTGCAGATTATTTATTAATTGTTTGTTAAAAATCCCTCTCTCTCCCTGGCCACACTGTTCGTCTCCTCATGGAGAGGCTTACTTACAATTTTGAACATTTTTGTTTGATTTAGAAGTGTGGCTCTATTAAACTAAGAGGTTGTGTTGTGTTGTGTTGTGTTAAATCTTAAAGATCTAAAGTGTTTATAAATTATTTGTGGCAATAGTGCTGGTATTTATACGAACAGCATTTAATTGCACACAATCCCTCAACAAAATATTTAAAAGAGACAGGCAGGCAAGCAGCAAGGCAGACAAACCGTCATCATATAGAAAAATGAATTAAATTATTGCACACAGAGTCACAGAAACGTCAAAAAAAAAAAACTCTAAAAAAACTTAAAAAAAAAATGCCAAAATGCTTAAATGCTTACAAAATTAATGAATTTTTTTTTTTTGCTAAATACTGGTAATAATTGCAAATAGATTTGTATTTGTATACTAAATACGTGCATATGTATGTACATATGCATGTATGATGTGGTGTTAGATGCTTATAATGATCGTCATCATTATTTTTATTGGCGATAGTTGTGGGGAAGTAACACACACTTGTCAGCCAACACTCAAAATGATGTCTGAAATTGTGTTTTATTGTCAATAACAAATTGAAAAAAAAAAAAAAAGAAAAAGAAAAGAAAAGATGAAAAAAAAGTCTTCGAAATACATCATGTACGAGTATTTTCAAATTAACAGTATTTAAAGGGGGTTACAGTGAAATCATACCATAGTGGATTGTCTCTAAGCCATGCAATCCATCAGTAACTTCTCTCGCAACATACTTTTCCTTTTCATTACTTTTCCTTCCCTTAACTTATCATTTTCCTTTTAAATATTTTAGAATCAGGTGACCTTAGTGCTCCAGTGCTCATTGACATGGGAAACAAATGCAATGTTTTCTAAAATTTTTTAGTTGTCGAAGAGTACGACACTCTTATATGGGGAATACTGGCTGGTATCCTTAACATAAATTTCGGGGTGTAAACATCGCCGCTAAATCTTTTCCTGTAACCATTATTGTGAACTTGAAGGCCTTTAGCTAGCGAGCATATATTTTAACGTCTCCTAATAGCAAGTAGCCGCAGTCTAGTAGGTACTGTGTTGGCTTATTAGACGAAAGGCCAAGGTTCGAATCCCCAGTCAGACATTAAAAACGAAATTTGAAAAAATATTTCACCGGCGACTTCCTCTCAGCAGATTTCTGGCAAAAACTCTGAGAATAAATAAAAATTGCCGTGAAAAATTTCGCAAAAATCTGTCGTTCGGAGTCGACTTTAAACTGTAAGACCCACCACTCATGTATAAAAATTAAAACACACAACATAAGTGGTAGGAGAAGCTAGGTCATAATCCTGACTAAAGGGTTATAATGGCCAATTATGTATGTATGTGTGTGGTACCAAGTACAGCATTAAAGTAATAGCTGTTTTCTTGGCTGGGCCTGGCAGTCAAAGATTGTAAAACAAAATGATTGATGTTGTTAGTGAATTTGTTTATCTTGCCTCCGCTTTAACCAGCATCAATCACTGATATCAGTCGGGACATCAAACGTAGTATCAATCTTAACAACAGGTGCTACTGTGGTCTGAGTAGACACTTGAGTACCAGAGGCCTCTCTTGAATGACGAAACTAATATTGTTTAAGTCTCTCATCCTCCCAGTGCTTCTTTATGGCGCAAAATCATAGACGCTATCAAGAACGGATGTAGCAGCCTTGAGAGTATTCGAGAGAACAGTTCTACGTACGATCTTCAGTCTAGTATGAGTTGACATTGATTACCGCATACGATCCAATAATGAGTTTTATGACCTGCTCCTCAACAACATGGAAGTTGTTCAGCACATTAACATACAAAATGCTGGACATGTCATTAGGATGAAAGAGGATGTTTCAGCGAGACGGGTGGGTATCTGATGCGGAAATTAATGGAAGTTGCCGTAGAGAACGACCTTGTTGTCTGTATTAAAAGAACCGAATCGAAGAAATCCTGCCTTCGATTAGTGGGAGCAATTGGCGGAGGCACAAGGATGTGTTCAGGCAGGGCCGAAATACGAAGTATGGAAGTCCTCTTTTCAAATTTTAACACTTATACACTCGAAAAAATAAGTGAAATAACTTTTAGGCGAAAGTATATATTGAAGGCTAACAAATCCTAGACTAGGGATTTATCTAGTTCTTCCGATAGACTTAATTGGCGCAAAGTAGTTAAATATCTGACTAATCTACTGCCATAATGGGATCATAGGGACATATCCGTCATTGTATCACTTTTTTCAGCTCACTGCGTACTGCATAATATTATTTTTGGCCTCCATAGCCATCGTAAAGAGATCTCTTAGGCATTTACCGCTAACTTATAAATCCTAGAGCTAATTCCACATCACTGTCCCAACGATTTGCTTACATGTACGCATGTGATAATTTTATGGTACTTCTAGTAATTGAGACAAGGCTGTAAAATAAGAATAAATGAGCCTACCAGTTACCAGATGGCTATTCTATTCAACTTTGAAAGGAAATCGCAGAATGAGTAATAAAGGTTTTCATTTTTAATAATTAAGGAGTGCATACGAAAAAATTTGTTCGTACATTTGATTAGAAAATCATTTCTTTTCCGAAAGAAAGAATTTACGAAAAGCAAGTAAAATAATGAGGATTTAGCGAGAACACCCTAAAAACTATGCAAGAAATCTGAGTCATAATTGTAAAACCTATGAAGTAGAAGCCGCCGTAGTCTAGACAAGAACCCGTGGTTCAAACCTAAGTTTAGACATCTCGAACAAAAATATATTTCCTTGGGCGACTTCCTTGTAGTAGTCTTCTGTCAAAGAACTCTGAAAGTAAATAAAATTGCAATGAAAAGTTTCACAAAAACCTGTCATTCGGAGTTAAGTTGGGGGTCTCCTCTACTTATGGATAAAATCAACATATACAACATGAGTGGTGTGAGATAGGTTGTTGTCCTTACTAAAGAGTAATTACCATTTTAATTCTTTTAAGCAATAACGCGCATTTTTTATACGAACTTAAACTGCAGAGAGAGAGAGAGACAGAGAGAGAGAGATATGTATTGTATGACTTGACTTGTTATGAACACTACATTGTAGTCCATTTGAAGAACAGTTCACTGTAAATTTGTATGCTGCGGATATCTTTTTTTTACCTATGAGTGCACTCTTAATCTCCAGTTAAACTTTAAAAATTTAAAATATTTTTTAAGTTTATTTTTGGAAAAAAAAAATTGAAAAAAAAAATCAAATGCTTTAACAATTTTGACGTTTTCAGTTTTTTTGTTTTTGGTTTTGTTGCTAATTTTTAAATGTAACAGTTTATGATTATTTGTTGTTGTTGTTGTTATAAATAAATATCAAATACCATATTTTTTATTGCAGATACTTAAAAGAATCAAAATATTTTATTTTTATTGTAGAATTCTAAGAGGATTTAAAACTTCATAATAATGCAACTACTTATGGTGATTGATGTTTTAATTAAAAAATAAATTAATTTAGTTTTAAAAACAATTGTAGTAAAATTAATTTTATTTTATGCATTAAGTTAACGGTTTTGTGTAAACCTTTGTAGCATTTAGTATGTAATTTGTACACTTTTTAGGCCTACAAAAAGTCATCAAGTCATGTTTTTTAACGCAACTACAAATTACCATGAAATTAACTAAGGGAACTTTATAGGTGATCACATGAACACTTTATCGCATGGTTGGAAAACAACTAGTTTTTCCCTTGATTTTAGAGTATGAATTTTAAATGGCAGATATTTTTATTGAACGACTCTTCAGGGTATTACTTTTATTAGCCCACAAGTCGGCGTTGTTTTCACAGTGTTTTGGTTAACAGCTTGCTTTCAGCAGAATAGCTTTTCTTTAGGATTTCTTATTCGCTTGAAAGATCTATTGATGTGAACATTACAAACCTTCAGTCACGATTACGACCTAGTCTCTCACACCACTTAAGTTGTGTTTATTAATTTTACACATATGTGGCGGGACCTACACTTTAAAGTCGACGCTGAACTCCATATTTTTGATGAACTTTTTCATGGCAATTTTTATTAACTTTAGGCAATCTTTATTAACTCTTTTTGTCCGAAATCTGCTGAGAGGTAGTTGTCGAAGAAATATTTTTTCATATTTCGATGATAGAGTTGTTTAACGTGGAATTTGAACCGTGGCCTCAGGTCGTATAAGTCAACACAGTACCAACTAGGCTACAGCGTCTTCCAGCAACTTTGTGAGGTAGCAAAACCATTAAATCTCTCCTGCCGAAAATCCAATGTAGCATTAGCTTAGTGTCATGTAGTTCCGTTCTCTTAAAATCACATGTCGCTGCTGTCCAGATATTGCAATTCAGACCAAGTCAATCCATAGTCCTTGTCGTGAGCAGTAAATTTTAGGCCAATGTCGTTCTAAAAAAAAAAAAGAAACCGATGATGCCGCTAGCCACAAAGCGACACCAAACAGTGACTTTTTCCGGGTATATTAGACACTCTTAGATTTTAGACTGGGAAGCACCCCAATTTCAATAATCTTGTTTGTTTACGTACCCATTTAACCAGAAATGGGACTCATCATTAAAAACAATTTTTCGATGAAAATAAGGGTCAGTTGTCGTATACACCAGAGCCTATTCAGCGAACACACATTTTTTCCGTTTGACTTTATTTCAGAAATCAAAAGCAGATTGTACGTGTCTGAATGCAAAATTAGCCAAGTTATAGTCTGTGAAGGGCAAAGTTCTTATGAGAGGAGTGATCTCGACTGCCTCGAATTTTGCTGGACATTCTTAGAGACAACGGCAGGATTTTGCGTTTCAAATGCTATATGCAAACCAAAATATTTGGAGAACTTTTAGCAAAAAACTCCATTCTACGCTGTAAATGTGGACTGTTTTTAATAAAGTTTGTCTTACACCAGGAATATTTTCCAACTGGAATATTTTCCACAAAGTTCTCATTAAATTCATTTGGAAAATTTAATTATTCTTGTTGTAGGTGGCCAAAGCTTCTCTGCCTTAGCTGGAGTTTAATTTCTTCATTTGCATAGTAGTAGATGAATTCATTCTTTTAAGGCTCTTTAGAAAATGAAACTATTAAATGTACATGCCATAATTGTTATTGGCATCATTATTAGCTGTGAAATAAAGAGCGTTTCTATTATATTTTTTTGGCATCAATATGAAACTCAATATTATAATTAAAAAAAATGAAGAAAAAAGGCGAAAACCGAATAACTTCACATTTTTTGAGTTTTTTTTCCATCATTATCAGGGGCGTCTGTCTTATAGAGAATAATTAGTTTGTATTAATTTATTGTAGTTTAAGGTTAAGGAGTGTTTTTATTTTAAACAAAATTTAAAATTAAAATACTAAGAAAAAAATAACTTTTCAATCATGACCTTTGACACTCAAACCCCCCCTATAATTTTGCTTAAAAGAAAAATATTCAAACGTATAATTTCACTCTTGTTTTATTTAGAGTATGTTCATATGTATGTATGTATGTTCGTTTAAGCCATTAAACCTTTATTATGGTTTTAACAAACCATTTATCAATTATCGTTTAAAGCTTTTAACTGTCTTTCTACTCATCTTTTATGATTTGATTTTATGATTTGAAAAAATTTATTTCCAAAACCACTTCTGTTCACATCGAAATGGTTTCTCTTTTAAAAATTGCTTGTAATTTAAAAAAAAAAATATTTTTTTTACCAAAGAAATAGAAAATCGAAAATAATGTAGAGCAGTAGCTACCATGACATGTATGTTGGCCCAACTTGTCTTTATTTATTGTTGTAATTATAGGTATTATGGTAGATAAAAATGTTGTATAAACACGTGCCCCTCGTATATTATTATTGTTATTATTACGTAAAGAGCAATAATTGTCCATTAAATTTCACACAGAAGGGGGAATATTTGATGTGATGTTTATAAGGCTTTATAATAAACAGAGTAAACAGAGTAATGAAAACAAATTTTATGGTGAGTCTAAACTAAATCAGGCCTTCTCTCACCGACTTAATGGGACTATATCACGCTCTCAGTGTGCTTGAATATTTCAGCAGACTGCTATCCTCACTTGAAGTTTTCATAGGCTTATTAGATGTAAAGCCAGGGTTCAAACCCCAGGTCAGTTATCAAAACAAAAATATGAAAAAAAATTTCTTCGACGACTGTCTCTCAGTAGATTTTTGACAAAAACTCTGAGAGTAGTAAATAAAATTGCCATGAAAAGTTTCTCAAAAAATCTGTCGTTCGGAGACGACTTTAAACTGTAGGTCCCAGCACTCATATATAAAATTAACACACACAACATGAGCTCTGTGAAAAGCTAGGCCGTAATATTGCTTGAAAGGTTGTAAGGGCCAATTATGTATGTATATATGCCAAGCTCGTTTAAGGCTCGCCTTATTTTGTTATACTTTTTATGACAGCATGAGCACCCCTATTATACAAACCAGGCAGCTAAATCCCATGACATCTTCAATGGTATTGCTGTCTAAAATTACTGGCTTAGTGCTATCAGTCGATATACACATAAGGATTGTTTTAAGGGAATTTATTTTAACCCGATCTTAAGACAATATTGCACCATATACTACTCAGTGTGTATGCATGTATGCATGTGTGTGCATCAGACAAACGCCCATATAGTTTAGGTTATATAGGCGCAGATTTATATGCTTCCGATACTATTAGGTCTTCTGCTTCTGATACAAGCGGTCTTTAACATGCCAATCTCTAGTCTTAACGTCCTTAAATCGGCCTTTTTATTGAGCATCACAGTATGGCATTTGGTATGCATGTCATGATTTTATTCGGGATCCCTACGTTTGGAAGACATTGCTATACCATAAACAGGACACCAAGTATCCAGTAATAGATCCTGTCTACGGGATGAATATGTATACTTAACGTAATTGGTCATTACAACACCTTAGTCAAGATTATGATCTAGCTTTTCAAACCACTCGTGTTGTGTGTGTCAATTTAATATACGAGTGTTGGGACCTACAGTTTAAATTTGACTCCCAGAGCTTTTTCCAGAAATCTGCTGAGAGGAAGTCGCCGTAGAAATATTTTTTTATATTCTGATCTGGGATTTGAACCGTGGTCTCATGTCTACCTACTAGACCATGCCTATAATGTATGATTCGTCCTATAGCTGAAATGTTGCTGCTTAAAAGCAAGTGGTTATAAAGCCTGTATTGCAGATGTCACACTTACCCCAATACTATACGTATTACACGTAAGGTATTTTATAGTCTGATACGATTACATACATAAAGATTTTATATTGTTTAATAACATTTTATATTAACAATTCCATTTTAAATTAAATCGCTTGTCTTTTGCTAGAGGGCGATATAAACTGATATGCGGTTACGTTCAAAAAGATTTCTCGATTCGATTAACTTCATGTTTATTTGAGATGAAAAAAAAAATCTTCATATCACATGTGGTATGTATGACCATAAAAATAATTCAATAGATTTTTATCCATTATTTTATAACTACAACAACTAATAGTAATAAATTATTTAATAGTCAAAACAAAAAAATAAAAAAAATAAAATAAAATTTGACATTAAAATACTTTTAACAAAAATTATTTGATAAACATCATTTAAATATCACGTAATTAGCAAATTAGTTCAGGCGGTTATTATAAATAGTATTTGTACACTCAACCCATATATGGCCTAAATGATGAAGATTATTAAGTTTATTGTTTGGTAGTAAGTATATACGAATTAGTGTTTAAGAATATCGAATGACATCTGCTGCTCAACATCAAATTGTTTGTGACCATAATGCTAATTCAGCGGAATATATGTCGAGATTTCTTCTCGAAAATCTCATATTTTCACGTATTATATGTTTGTTACATAGAAAAAACGTGATTGGTCCACGGATGGCACAAGTGATTCTAAGAGAATTCATTATTTAGCCGCACTATCCCTGTGTGCAACTTATAAATCGGAACGTACGTTCGCTTCTAGCATGTAACGGAAGTGCGGTAAACATTTCCGTTATTTTTGTATGTCATAATCGAACGTACCTTCCGTTACATTCCATAAACGTTTGACTAATCGTGTAGAAGCTTTTCCAGTTTGATATCCTTAAGCACTTATCCCCCTTTTCTCCCTCCCATAACCTATTTGCCTACTTGCAATATAATGCACTGTTTGAGTAGAAACCGTTGTCTGCGCTCGTATAAACGAAAAACAACGACCATCCTATGTTTGATGCTACAGGACTTCCGGCTTAAACAACAGCCTCCTGTTTTTCACTCACCAACTTGATGAAGTTGTATGAGCAACATTATGCAACAGCAACAATTTATAAGTAACACACATACATACATAATTTGGTCATTACAACCCTTCAAGCAGGATTACCACCTAGCTTTTCACACTAATCGCGTTAATTTTATACATGTGTGGCAGGACCTACACTTTAAAGTCGACTCTGAACTCCATATTTCTAATAAACTTTTTCATGGCAATTTTTATTAACTCTAGGAGTTTTTGTTAGAAATCTGCTGAGAGGTAGTTGTCTAAGAAATATTTTTTCATATTTCGATGATCGAAATGTCTGACCTGGGATTTGAACCGTGGCCTGACGTCGTATAAGTCAACACAGTACCAACTAGACTAGAGAGTCTTCCAGCAACTTTGTGAGGTAGCAAAACCATTAAATCGCTCGTGCAAAAAATCCAATGTAGCATTAGCTTAGTGTCATGTAGTTCCGTCCTGTTGAAATCACATGTCGGTGGCGTCCAGATATTGCAATTTAGACCATAGTCCTCGTCGTGAACGGTAATGGCTAGGCCAATGTCGTTCTAAAAAGAAAAAAAAAGAAACCGATGATGCCGCTAAAGCCAAAGCAACATCAAACAGTGACTTTTTCCGGGTGTATTAGACACTCTTAGATTTTATGTGGACTGGGATGCACCCCAATTTCAACAATCTTGTTTGTTCACGTAATCATTTAACCAGAAATGGGACTCACCATTAAAAAGGATTTTTTGATGAAAATTAGTGTCAGTTGTCGAATACTCTAGAGCCTATTCAGCGAACACACATTTTTTCCGTTTGATTTTATTTCAGGAATCAAGAGCAGATTGTACGTGTGTAGGCGCTAGTCTGTACGGAGGGATTTTGCGTTTCAAACGTTATATGCAGACCAAAATATTTAGAGAACTTTTAGCAAAAATCTCTATTCTTCGCTGTAAATGTGGACTGCTTTTAATAAAGTTTGTCTTACACTAGGAATATTTTCCAACTGGAATATCTTCCATCAAGTCTTTATTAAACTCATACATAATTGGCCATTACAACCCTTCAGTTAGGATCACGGCCTTGCTTCTCACACCACTTATGTTGTGTGTGTTAATTTAATACATGAGTGACTGGACCTGCAGTTTAAAGTCGACTCCGAATGACGAATTTTTTGAGAAACTTTACATAGCAACTTTATTTGCGCTCAGGTTTATTGCCAAAAATCCGCTGAGGGGAAGCCGCCTTAGAAATATTTTTTTATGGTTTTGTTTTAATGTCTGACCTGGGGTTTGAACTGTGGTCTTACTTCTAATAAGCCTACACACTGCCAACTAGACTATGTCGACTTTTATAAGTAAGGTTCGTCAAACTATCGCAACGTGTTTAGGAAACGACCAACTTGTTTACTCAACCGTGTTGTACAATCAATTGCAAGGAGTGGAGGCCTCATAAGATGTTGAAATATTTTCAAATCTTTGTTCACAGCCTGCTGGCATTCAAGACATTAGTAGAAGCTTTTGAGATTCACACTAAACTCTACAGAAACAGCTTGAGAATGGTAAATCCGACTTCTGACCGAGCAAAATCATTTCATGCTCAATATGTATTGTGTATAATGGCCAGAACGAACATATAATTGGAACTTGCGAGGCATTTCATTTAGAAAAAAACACATGAGGGCTTAGCCGATGCAAGAAGAGAAGTAAATCTTATTAAAATCACATTGAAACCTAAGATTCGTCAAAGCAACGGGATTGTGGAAGATAATATAGGGAAACCCTATATAGGTTGAGAACTGTAGAATAAAGCGATTAGTCGCAGCAGAGAAGTATTACTTCCATACGAGAATGATGCTGATACGAGAATGGTTTCAAATTCTTGAATGCTTCTTAGAAATATTGAGTGGCTTGACATTATTGCCTGCAGAATTTTGAATTTAAACTCTTCAATTAAAATTGCAAAATTTTGAAATTTTTTTAAATTGAAATCTTCTTGTTTTCTATCAAAAAGCATTCGAATTATTACAAGCGTATTTGAGTTAATTTGTATGACAACTAATTCCCCCGCTCAATATAAAGTATTAAATAATAATGAATTTAATTTACCAGCACATTTTTATAGCATACCTCTTCTTGTGTGTATTTGTTTATTTATTAATTATTGTTGTACATAATAAACGTGAAAATTTATTATTTTATTTGACTCCTACTCTCCAAACACTTTACGATTCTTTGTGTTTTCACTTCAATAACACTTCCATATGAATTTTGTTTATTTGTGCGTGTGTGTTGTTGTTGTTTTTATTATTATTGCGTTATAAATGTTCGCATAATATTTTAATTAATAATTATTTAATTAAAGATTAATAGAATGCTCGCTTTTGTCTGAATTAAATTAAATTTTAAAAACATAAACAAAACAGCATAACATAACACGGCATTGCATAGCACACAGCTCACTGTTAATTTATCATAATAAATTCATCTGCTGTTGTTGTTATTATTGCTATTGCTGTTGCTGTTGCAGTTATGATTGTTGACTAATGCACTTATAAAGCGATTAAAATTTGAAATTCTTAAATTAGTCAATATTTTCGATTAAATTTTTTATTAAAATTTTTTTTTTTAAATCTATGTTTCTAATGTAATAATAAAAAAAACTGGTTGTGTTAATATTGGTAACCGCTAAAGCGTGAGTGTTTGTCAAATACTTTTCTGGGTGTAAGAAATATTTTGTAAAGAATACAATGACTGTGTGGTACGCTACTGCTAATAATATTTTTAAAAAGAGAAGAAAAATAAAGAAAATCCAACCAATTCAACCAATTGAATACGATGGTAGTCGTTTTAGTCTAGTAGATAGTGTTTTGTCTCATTAAACGTGAGGCCATGGTTCAAATTGTAGGTTAGACATCTCGAATAAAATGAAATACGAAAAAATATTTCTTTGGCGACTGCCTCTCAGCAGATTTCGGATAAAAACTCCGAAAGTAAATAAAACTGCCATGAAAAGTTTCTGGGAGTCAGCTTTAAACGATAGGTCCTGCCATTCATGTATAAAATGAACAAACACAACATAAATGGTGCAAGAAGCTAGGTCGTAATACTGATTGAAGAGTTATAATGACCAATATGTGTTATGTATGTAGTACGAAAGTAGAGTTCATTTACAACATCAGTTATACAACAAGCAGCTTAGCTCACAAAGGGGATTATAAGAGGTACAGAGGTACGATCGGATATATTAACTGGAAGATACAGACTGTGCAGATGCCATAATGTTTATGATGAATACATACATAATTGGCCATTACAACCCTTCAGTCAGGATTAGCTAGCCTAGCTTCTTACAGCACTTATGTTGTGTATGTTAATTTTATACATGAGTGTCGAAACCTACAATTTAAACGCGACTCCGAACGACAGATTTTTTTGAGAAACTTTTCATGTTTATTTTATTTGACTCTCAGAGTTTTTGACAGAAATCTGCTGAGAGGAAGCCGCCGTAGAAATATTTTTTCATATTTCGTTTTTGATATCTAACCGGGGATTCGAACCCTGGCCTTTCGTCTAATAAGCGCACACACTACCTACTAGACTACGGCGACTTCAATGTTTATGTTATATTTCCTAAATTGGATCAAGTATATCCGAAAGCACTTGATGACTGCTTTCATTTTAATATTGACAAAACGGAGATCCAAAAATTTAGCTGGCAACTCATATAAGAAGATCTGCCAGATAAAGGCATGTCTGAGAATTACATTTCAGACGACATGTACTCGTTGCATGTACAATTAGCAATACTCTAGCAGAAGTTTTTAATAAACCAGACCATCTACTAACAAAATCGCGAAGCGAAACTGGATCTGGCATTATATATCACAGAAAACAATTGGCAGGAACTCTAAAGGCAGTAGAAGATGAGAGAGCCATGACAACAACTGAAGAAGTTCAACACAAATTGTTTGACGTTAACTGGCATAAAAAATGTTTTACTGCTAGAGTTCTGTGTTTCCCTCTTTTCCTGCATAATGCCATTGGAATCAATATATTAAATACGTCGAGTCTTTCATAAAGCGCTTCCTATCTTTAAATTTAAATAAAACAAAGTGTGGATCAAATATCATCGAAATATTTTATTCGTTTGAAAGTAATGTTGAATCGTTCAAACGTCCACCACAGTTTCTCTAGGTGCGGCTTATCGAAAATGTCCAATATTCCATAATTCTGGTGGAATCAGACTGCATTTGACCGATGAAACGGATTATGTTTTCCTATATACCTGCGGCTTAAGAAAAGACCACAAGGGAAAATCCAATGAAGTCGATCCCAGTGATCAGTTTATATCACATCCACATACGATGATCTGGTCAACAAATCGCTCATGCAGAATATCCAATGTAACATGAGTTGTGTGGCATGTAGCACCATGTTATTGAAATCACATGTCGTTGGTGTTCAGGTCAACCATTTCAGATCAATAGAAGATAATAATCATCGACTTAAAGTACTTGCCCTTGATACTGATCATCTGGTCTACGTCATTCGAAAAATATGAACTGATGAAGCCACCAAAATGTGACTTTTCGGGTTGCATTGAATGCAATTGGATGTGTATGTGGATTGATGTCGTCCCAAATTCGGTAATACTGCTTGTTCAAATACCCATTTATCCAGAAATGGGCCTGATTGCAGAAGATGATTTTTCAGTGAAAATTAGGGTCAGTTGTGAACTGCTCTAGCGGCCATTTAGCGAACTCACGTCTTTTTCTATGATCGTTTCTGGTGATTTGGCAAAACAGACTCAATAAATGCCAATTAATTTGACAGATGTAGCTTCAACAAGATGGCCGTTGTCAACAGTCAAATTTCAGAAGTCACTGTTGGAAGACTTGGTAAAGGAAATTCATGTTGGGTGCCTTTGCAGTCTAGTGAGTAGGGTGCTAGACCATTAGCATAAAGGTTGTGGGTTCAATTTCCGCAAGTGATTCTGTTCTTTTACATTACACCGACTAAATGGTCGAAGTTGTAATTGCAAAAAAAAAATTCCAACGTTCGTATCTCTGTAAATAGGCCTTTAGTCACAAAAATTATTGAAGTTTTTTATATCAAAGATTTGATGTAGCGTACACATCGTAACTAATTAGCATATTCAAATGCCATTGCTAGCTTACTGACTGACTGACTGACTGACTGACTGACTGGCTGGTTGGTTGGCTTTCGAATTCACTTTACTATGAAATGATTTTTAAAATTAAAATCCATTCCGTTGTAGTTCGCTTGTCACATTGGGTTTCATGAGTTGAGAGCCAAATGTCATAACCTGTTTAAGAAGATGAGCGTGTGCGTGTTTTTATTGCTGTTGAGGCAACAGCATCAATCTGCCACTGCCAATTACGCACTCACAGGCGTAACGTTGAGTTCAATATTGAACAACAACAACAACAACAACAATAACGGCAGCAACAGTAACACCAACACTGTTTTCGATCTCAAATTTACAAAAAGTTAACACCACCACCATCAAGTCGAAAGCATGAGCCATTAATTATGAAGCGTTTTTTTTTTCTTGTTTGTGTATGTTTTGTGGCTTGATTGGGTCAGATTTTAAAAGCCGTAGATTTAGTGATGCATACACACTTGGCTGAAACAGTTTACTTTGGCAGACTGTAACGAAAAATTTAAACGAAAGATACAAATAAAATATAAATAATTGTGGTTATTTTTATAAAATTTAATGTTAAATTAAATAAAAATTCGTCGAACTTAAGATGGCAGGAAATGCTTAAGTTTTACCATTCAATACCGGTTTGTTTCTATATGAAGACAAGTGGTATTAAAGTGTACATTTCAGTTTTATTTTAGGGAGTTTAAAATTGTTGCTCAGTTGAGGTTTGATGTGGTAAAGCACCTTCCTTGAAGGATAAGGTCCTATCTAGGCCAGTGTCCAGATCCCTTGTGATGCCACACTTAATCACCAAATCCGGGAATCAAACATTCCCAAACGAAAGCCACCTGAGTCCACAGAAAATCTTGCAGCAATCTTTATATAGGAGAGTTCGGTCAAAGATAATACAAAATGAGAGGCGCCTCTTCATTGCAAGCGTAAGATCATCGATATACTGATACATGAGGTACTGTGGTCTTCCTACTTTTATCATTTGATAAAAGGCCGAGGCGACCAGCATGTCTTCCAAATGAGGATAGAAATGAAGCAATTATACTTGCGTTCAGGCAAGTCCAACAGAAAATCCACTGTGGCATGAGTTGTGTGGCATGTAGTGCCTTTCTATTGAAACCTCATGTCGTTGATGATCATCCAATTTATTTCAAAAGAAGATAGTAATTATCCTCTTATAGTTCTTGACGTTGACAGTCATGATCTGGTCCACATCACTCAAAGAAATATGAATCGATGAAGCTACCAAAATGTGACATTTTGTGGTTGCATTGGATGCACTTGGCTCTCATGTGGATTGATGCCGCTCCGTTCGTTGCAATCAGCATGCTTTGCAAAACGAATAGAAGTGAAGCAGTTGTACTTGTGTCCCTGCAAGTCTAACAGGGTCTAGCAATAGTGCACATACTTTTCTGCTGTCAGTGAAAGCCTTGAGCCTTCTTATAATACACAGAGTACCTAGTCTAATTGACGCAATTGATATACCAATGTCCTGTAAAATATTGGAGATTTTGAGCTTTGCACAGGTCATGACAAGTTTGCCAATGCGATTTCTTTGAATGATGAATGACGAAAAATCCCTGAAAAATCCTTGGCACTCATAGAAGACGATGGAAGTCGAAGAGATTTTTGTTAGAAAATTAATCGTTGTTTGCCTGTTTGAGTCAACAACTTTTTAAAGAAAGTCCTGCCACCCAACAAGCATTATGCTGCTTTCAATTGAGGCAATTGGAATGCCAATGTCCTGCATAATATCGAAAATTGTAAGCTCTGTATCGGTCATCAGAAGTTCGTCAACAATACAATTTCATGAAAGAGAATGGAAGTCAAAGAGATTTTTGTTAAGAATTTAATCGCAGTCTAGATATCTGACAACAAGTTTTTCATAGAAAGTTGCCGCCACCCAAAAGGCACAGCGCTGCTTTCAATATATTCATGAGGCGGCCATATATTCTCCACTCGTATGTAGGTTGACACATACATTAATTTATTACTTAAGTTTGAAGTCCATAGTCTATTGAAGTAGCCGTAGTCTAGGTAGTATTGCGCACAACAAACCAGCTACAATAGAGCAGCACAAGACATGAGAAACAATTTTACTGAAGGCGTTAAATATTCGACGATGCAAATTTTTACCAAAACAGTGGGTCACAGTAATGAAATTTAATATTCAGAACTGGAGTAACATTCAGAAAATTTGTGTGCAGAGTTTAGTGAAAGCTTTTCATAAATATCTTCCGTTTTGAAAGAAATTCTTTTGCTCCACTGTAAATTTCTTACTTATTTCCCCAAAGTAAAATGGTCAGTAGGAAGGAAATGAAGTGTTGCTAGTGCTGGTAAACAAAGGATCAAAAAACATGGTGCAGCATTAATTGCTTGTGGAAGATTCAATATGTTTATGCTTCTCATTGACCCGGTAGGAAAATTATGAAGAGAAGAGACAGCCGTAAAATAAAAAAGCAGTATCAGGAAATATTGCATCAATGATGTTCACATATCCCCTAACAGCTGCAAGACCTTTATGCACCTAGAGAGTTGTCAATGAAAGTTCTTCAATAATCGAGATTGAAGTAGTAGGTAAGGTGTTGGCTTATTAGACGTAAAGCCAGGGTTCAAACCCCAGGCCAGACATCAAAATGAAATATCAAAACATATTTCTTCGGCGACTTCCTCTCAGCAAATTTCTGGCAGAAACTCTGAGAGTAAATAAAATTGCCATGAGTTTCTCTGTCATTCGGAAACGACTTTAAACTGTAGGTTCTGCCACTCGTATATAAAATTAACATACACAACATAAGTGATGTGAGAAGCTAGGCTGTAATCCTAACTAAAGAGTTGTAATGGCCAATTATGTATGTATGTAGTCTATAAGTGGAGTACACCCTATGTAAACTATTAGGATACTGTCCTCTGAGACGTTTTTTGAAATCCGTATATCTGAAGCAGAATAGACCAATAGGTCGAGTCAGGGCTGAAGACAGAATTATTTGGAAAACATTTTGTTATGGCCTTGAATTCCTTGCATATATATGTATGCATACACTATGTATTGGTCTTAACCGATCACTGACAATTTAATTCACAATTGAATTCTAAAAATGTATGCCTTGTAGTTCATCTGAACATGTGTTAAAGGCTTTGGTTATTGATTAATTCATTTCAGTTTTACTTAATTTGTTTAATTAATTAATTATTAAATAATTCGGTATTTTTATTTATTTGTAGTCGTTGTTGTATTATTATATTATGCTTATATTTTTAATTTATTTATTTGCGAACTATGTATAGCGGCCTAATTAAAACGTTTTATTTGTTAATTCAATAAAATTTTAAATTCATAAAGTTAGCCGACAATAACAAAGAAGGCAGTGAATAAATTATAAAACAATTAAAATTAATAAAAAAAAAGTAAAAATACATCTGCATATGAATAAAATAATTTTGAAAATTTTATTTCATTGTGAAGCTATCGACTAATTTGTTAAGATTATGAACGAAATTCAAATGCTTTTGTGGTGATAAAATTTTAAATTTTTTTGGGATTTTTGCGGCATATTTGATTAGCATTAAAATAATATTTTTTGACTGATCTAAACTACTTGCATTAATGAACGATATTATTAGAATTGAGGAGTAAGTAAGAAAAAATTCTTTATGAAAACTATGATAAAATTTGAGGACTTTTTTTTGGCAATATTTCTTCTGCATGTGTTGAATCATTTTCCATGTTGGGCAAGACATATCCATTCCAACTGATGTTTGATTGCATTTTTTGTGCAACTAGAAGCCTGCACCCCCGGCTGATAAAATCCATTCTTGACTTCCGCTTAAACATGTAGATTTGAAATTGAAGTTGAAATTTTCACATTTTGTCACACTGGATAACTGAAATTCTACGTAGTTTTTAGCAAATTTTACTCTTGCTTTGAAGAAGCTTACAATGGTTTAGCTGCCAAGCATCATTTGGCTGTCAAGCTAAGTAGAATTATGCATTTCTTCCGTTATTGCTGTAAACACAATAAACGCAGCACTGCAAACACAGCAATCTTGCAATAAGATTTTGCTTTTTGTAGCATAGTCTTTAAAGTAAACATTTACCCATTCACCCATGAAATCTATTTTTGAGAGATTGTTATGTTTACTATGTTTCCAGCGTTGCATTCATTGTGTTTATAGCATCATGCAGCAGATATTTTTATAAATTCGGGTTTACTCACCTTAAAACGCATTTTGTATTATTCAGGCTTTGCATTAAAGTCATTTATTTTACTCTGCTACGACTCTGTTCACTGGAAGTCCGTGCAATGTTGTCAGCATATGTTAAATCAGCAACGTTGCGTTGGTACCTAAGCGTATCATTCCATTCATGACGACAAATGGCGTTCTAAAGAACTCAGCAGTTTAACGCACCGTATTAAGCCTTCAGTAATATTGACAACTTTGTCGTGTATTCCTCAGGAGAGCTTTTCACAATCAATGAAGTCTAAATGGAATAGAATTGGAGTTTGATATCAGAGTTAGAAAGTGGCTGATAAAACCCTTTCTACCCATTCGAATTAAAAATGTTCTCACTAGTTAATAGAGTAACTGATAAGGCAAGAATTTTACTGCTACTCAGTGTACTTGGTGGTTAGTTATCTTTACAACGCTTCCTACAACAAATGAAATAGGAGCTAATGCTTGTCCTAGTGTCATGTAGTCCTCAGAATTTTTTCACGATATATTATGTGTACTTGGTGGTTAGTTGCCTTGGCACCGCTTCCTACAACAAATGAAATAGGAGCCAATGCTTGTCCTAGCATCTTATGGTGCTCAGAATATTTTTACGATGTACTATTACGTTACTGTTTAGTTTCTCGATTATTTTAATTGCTTTTTACGGCATCTCCACATAGCTGAGTAGTTTCTGTAAGGCATCTTCATTATTTGCATTGAAATGTTATGTGAAAGCCTTAAACACTATGTTCAGAGGGTCTTTACATCGGTTTATCAGTTTAGTTCCATGGTCATGGTCTATACTCACTTAGTAATAAGCATTGCTTCCGGAAAAGTATTGCATATGATGAGTACGTAATGCAGTGAATTGGCCGTAGTCTAGTAGGCAGTCTGTTGTCTTATTAGAATCGAGTGCATGGTTCAAGTCCCAGCTAAGACATATTTCGACTTTAGTCTGCGAGCAAATAAAATTGCCATGAAAATTTTATTAAAGGTCTCTCATCCGAAACCGACATCAAACTGTAGGTCCCGCCACTCATGCTTAAAATTAACACAATATGGGTGATGTAGGAAACTAGGTCCTAATTCTGACTAAAGGGTTGTAAAGATTAATTATGTAAGTAAGTAATGCAGAGAATTAAGCCTTTAGTTTTTGGCTCCTCATTTTTGTAATAAATGCTGTACGTATGTTTCGTATTCTCACATGGCGATTGTACATAAGACAATACGGAATAGAAACTCATTTGCTGAGCGTTGTTCAATTTTTTCAAATAATCAAGACTTACATATGTTAGGTTAGGTTGAATCTAGTGGGCGTGGTCGTTAGAATATTAATTCCCTCGGTATGGACAATAAGCCGCTCAACTAATAGAGATATAGTTGAATCCACTGTTAATTTGTTGCAATAGCGGGAACCTAAATTTTTTATTCTTGCCCAAGATAATAAAAACCCGTTCACAGTTAACCTATCATTCTAATTTTATTCATAAATAAATAAAAAAATATACAAACTTAATACTCAAATAAAAATAAAAAACAAATTTCCTAAATTTAGAGCTGCTTAGCTCTGACTATACGATCAGCCAACTCTTCAGCTGTAGGATGTTCACGAATGTATTCCAAAGCCCTAAGAATATAGGCTGGTACGGGTGGTGGTGTTGGTATTAATTCCGATTCGGGATGGAAACCATTCTCATCAGCTGTATAGACAACAGAGACATGTTGTCCCTCGGGAGAAATGTATTGATAGCCACCCTTGGCATAATGACCGCCTACACCAACTTCCTTAAATTCTAAGCCACTTTGCTGGGCAAGTTCGAAACCATATGTGCCATCAGTATTAACCTGACTGGCATACTTGGTTATGACATCGGTTTTACCATCGGCAGCTGTTGCCACGGCCAACAAACCCATTAAAATGACTGCATTAAGCTGGCGAATGAAAGTTGAAAATTTTTGTTCAAATTTATCCTCTTTTATGCTGATTTTAAGACTTTGTTTAGTCAGTTTTACTTACAATTTTCGACATGTTGTATTAGATACAAAGGCGGTGGTTGCTAAAGGTATTTGTCCCAAAGATACAATGAACCCAACTGATGCTGTTTACCCTGAATACTAAACTTTTTATACTGTGTGTTATATTTTGATTTGTTTCTTTTCTTTTTCCCTTCTTTTCTCTGTTTTCGCTTTCTGTTGTAACACATTTTTTTTTTAAATCAAAAAAATATAAGTCAAGGCATTTCATTTCATAAATTTATTGAAATTAATGTAAACGTTTGAAATTTTATTTCTCAAAAAAAACAAAAACAAAAAAAATAAAAAAAAGTAATAAAAAAAATAAACCCAAGATAACATAATCGAAACATAAAATGTGTCACTAAATTCCCCCCATCGAACAAATTTTTAATATAAAAAGCATAAAAATCTAATTAATCGATTCCAGTCCAACCATAGTCATTTAACGATTGCACTCTCTATCGACATTATTATCATCATCATCGTCATCATCACCATCGGCATCATTATTATCGGCATAATTTGTTTTTTATTATCTTGAACACCCAAATTTGCATGTCGGGTTATTGATGTGTTTTTTTTTGGTATTCGAATACCAATTATTTTAAGAGCTGAATCAGTGTTCCCACGACGACAACACAAACCTTTATTTTTATGGCCTAAATTTAGATTTTTTGAAGGCCTAAAAGGTTACTCCCCCATATAGACTTACTTTCAGGGGTACAACCTACCCGTGAATTCCCGTGGTTTTCAGCGTTTCTAAGATTGCGTTGTGATTAATAGTGTCGATTACTTTTTCAATTATGAATCATAAGATGGATTGTATGTGTCTCTCCAATTAAAAGGCTACTCCCTCATATAGTCTAGCTTTCAGGGGTACAACCTACCCGTGAATTCCCGTGGTTTTCAGCGTTTTTAAGATTGCGCTGTGACTAATAGTGTCGATTACTTTTTCAATTATGAATCATAAGATGGATTGTATGTGGCCCTCAAATTAAAAGGTTGCTTCAATGTGCTTAACAGCGTCGATTGCTCATGAGTCATAAAAAGATGCATCACTCGACAGACTACTTTATTTCCTTGCGCAGTGTGTTGACATGAAGCGCATGATGCTATATTTTTTCGCAAATGATGTTAACGTTAGGTCTGCTTTGACATTTGTCATGCAGAATGCTTGAGTTTCCATGACAAGATGTTATAATTGGTGGACTTAGTGCTGTTTGTATTAACAAGTAGCATACCCAGTCATTCGATTCCAACTGCTTTTCGTCTAGGGTAGTATGGAAAAATATTAGATGCTGTCCGATTAGGGCGGTTCTAAAGTAACTGTGATTCGAATATCACATCAGTGAGTGCAGAGGTCATAGAATATCTGAAGAAATCGATAAATCAATATGCCACATAGTTGGGTATTAATCGGTAGTATTTAAAAAGAAGGCGCCATCATCAAGTTGGTAATGTGTTAGTTTATTAGAAGTGAAGCCATCGTTCAGACTCCACGTAATACGTCTCCAACGATATATGAATAAAAGATAGTTCCTCGGCGGCTCTTTTTCATCGGATTTCTGGCAAAAACTCTGAGAGCAAAATAAAATTACCATGAAAAGATTTCCAAAAATTCGGTGTTCGGTGTTGACTTTAAACTATAGATTCCGCCACTCATGTATACAAATTACCACACACAACATAGGTGGTCTGAGAAGCTAGGTTGTTATCCTGACTGAAGGTTTGCCTTGAGTAAATGGGTGTAAGCATCTCGTCAGTGACTGCAGATGTCATAGATCACTTCGAAAAATCGATCAACTGAAGCGACGCACAGTTGGGTATTAATCGGCACTATTTACAGAAAAGTCGCAGTAATCTAGTAGGTAATGTGTTTGCTTATTTGATGCCGGGTTATTGTTCAAGTCCCTGATCGAACATCAAACAACACAAAATGTCAGAAATATTTCTTCGGCTGTAGTCTTCTGGCAAAAACTCGGAGAGTAAATAGAACTGCCATAAAGAATTTCTTCAAAAATCGACTACAAACTATAGCTCTCACCATTCATGTCTAAAAATTAGCACACATAACATGGTTGGTGAGACAAACTAGGTCGTAAATCTGACTAAACGGTTTTAAATAAGCAAGTTAAGTGAGTGTGTAAGTGTTTACAGGGATATGAAGTAAAAGACTTGATGATATTACCTCCTAAAGTGCAAACAGCGCAATAGCTTCTAGGCTATAGTTTCGCAAAGCGGTTGTTAACTACGCTCAAGCTATTTTGAATATCGGCCGCGAAGATGTCAAGTCTTCATTAGTCTCTCTAATATGTCAACAAACAAAAACTAATGTTCTTGGGCACTGAAAATTGTTGTCAAATTCACGATAAGCTATTACAACCGTCCCATGGTGTAGTGTTTATACTGGAATGTGTCAACGAAATTAATTGTTTTGAAAATGCAGCGATTCAAACGTCTGTATGGCGCTACAGAACAATGTTCGTCGATTTTCTTCTACCTCAAGTAGAGAATTGGTGCTGGAAAACATATGGTGCCAACAGAATAAAGCAAAGACTCGTTCGTTCTTTCCTTCAAACGAATCCATTGCTGTTATGCTGTAACCTGCCTTAGCAGTTAATAATAGATAGAGGAGCCATCCTAAAGCCACCAAATACAGATGTTAGGATAAGAATTTGTTTGAATCAAGTTTAATACTCATGTTGTATTTTTACTATGAATAGTTTCCATGAATAAAAATGTTGAAATCTAATCATGTTTTTAATTTATGCCGCTCCCGCAGTATAAATGCTTTCACAAGTTTATTACATTTTGTTTTATGGCGGCGTTAATATATTCGTATGACTATGAATATTAAAATTTTTTATTAAATTATTTGTTGTTATTATGCGAAAATTATATAAACCATGAATAAAAGTTTTATTAACAAAATAATACGTTAACCCCCTTCAAAAATGTTGTGTGTGGGTGTAACGGAAACATGGTATAGAAATAGAAATTTTGTATAGAAAAAACCCAAAATTATTGCACATTTTAGTTTAAAAAAGTTAATAAACAACGACAGAAACAAATTATTGGCGACGAAAACTATTTGATACACTGTATAACAAATAATTTTGAATGCACTAACATCAACTCAAATGTTTCACTATACGTTTTATAGTTTCTTATGCGCCATTTGATATATGCTAAAGATTTTTAGCCGAGACGCAAACCAGGTGCTTTAAAAATTGAAATTAAAGGACTTTTTAACAATAATTTTAAAGCAAATAGAAAACCTCAACCTGCGCCATTTGATATATGCTAAAGATTTTTAGCCGAGACGCAAACCAGGTGCTTTAAAAATTGAAATTAAAGGACTTTTTTTAACAATAATTTTAAAGCCAATAAAAAAGTCTCAACCTGCTTCATATTTTTATTTACAAATCAAATCAATACACTTTTAATCTCTTGCAGATTATCCTCTTCATTACACTTCAAATTTTTACGGTTATTTTGGCCACAAAAATCGGCAAAAAAGTGTTGTTTTATTCGCATTCCTTGTTAAATTTGATGTTTTGTCTGTAATTCTGATTGATTTGCTGGCATGACTTTTAAATACAAATACAAAACATTTTTATTTATAACACACACACACACATACATACACATAAAACAAGGTGCGACAATAATTTATGAAATATTTTAAATCCACAGAAAAAAAAAACAAAAAGAAAAAACATCTTAAACATCAATATTATCATCTGCAACAGCGGCTTATAATTGACGTCATTACCGGCACCTTAAACTTCTCGCGAATGAATGAGAAATGGGATCCCAAAACAAAATTTTTTTGTTTAGTTTTAATGGCATTTCCAAAAAACATATCGAAAGATAACATCGGCATCTATTTGTTTGTATTTTTTTTTATCGGCATCTGAACATTGCTTGATTTATTGTTGTTGTATTTTCAAGGTCACATTCATTGTTATTGACATTTAGCTGTCTTTTCTATTTTTTTTTCTAATACGACTCATAAAATTGAAACATCAAAAACGACTTTACGACACTTTACAACTCCAAGGGACAAGCACATTGATTTTGATTAGATTTCTCTCACAGATAATCTTGTTGAAATTTTATTTGGACATGAATGATGGAAATAAATTTTTGTGATGATTTGTCTCATTTATTTACAAGTACAAGTTTACATACTTACATAGGCAATTACTTCACTTAGATGCAAAATTAGTCATTGGAGGACTGTTTATGAAACATGGGAAAAGGAAGAAAGCATAGACGTAGAAGTTCTATCAAGTTTGGCGTGATTTCTCAGAAATCTTTTGCTCGGCATCGTGGGCCCCTTCACTCATGGATAAAATTAACACTTACAACGCGGCTTGTGTAAGAAACCAGGTTGTAAACTTGACTAAAGGGGGTTGAATGATCAATTAATCAAGTAAGGTTTTGGTTGGACAGAATTCCAATGTTCCTTGGGGACCACACATCGATAATGACTCGCCCGAAGAATTGAGAGTTTAGCTTGCGAATTTCCGATTGTTTTAGTTTTCTAACAATAGAGTTGAGAGTGTCTTGTGGGTGGCACTACTATTTTTGACAGTTTACTTCTGTCAAAATTTAAACAATTTACTTTGTTTTCAATAGCTATTCGAGTATCAATAGCCGTGCTAGGATGTCATTTGAGAAGCTAAAGAAAAAAGTGAATTTTCCTTGCCTATTAAGCATATTTTTTTTACGAATCAAAGCAGAAGTTCACAACTAGTATGTGGACTCTGTGTCATCAGTTTCAATGGCCGAAAAGCTCGTTTAATGAATTTCGTTATGGTCATATAACCACGGAGAGCTCAGTGTGAGCTCTTAGATGAGGTCTCTACACTTTAAAAAACATAAAAAACCTAAATAATATGGTGAAAGCCGATTGAGAGAGTGTGAATGCTACAAGTCTTGATATTGATTGGGTATGACAGAGTTCTCCCACATGTGTTCTTATTGGGTCACAAACTTAAAAATGTATGACAATAATGGCAGCATTTGATGCCATTTCATTACCGTGGAGGTAACATGGTTCCACTATAGTAGTCAAAACAGTGTGTATCTTGGTGCAAATCGGCGTCAAAGGGGGTCGTGGCAATTGTTTCTGGGGGTTTTGAGGTATAATCCTTATTGATTACCATCAATGTTTGTGCAGCTCTTGTGCTGACCAACTTCTTCCTCATCCCTGGTTTTGGCAGAACATGGTCCATATAGAGACTACTACCTAACCTAACCCAACAATCAATGTGTTAGGAAACTGTTCATAGCAAAAAGAAATTGAGTATCAAACTTGATTCATTACAATTTTAGTTAATACGAGAAAAAAAATTCTTATTCTAACCTCAGTATTTGATGGAACTAGAATGGTCACCCTATCAATTATTAAATGCTGAAATAGGTCACAGCATAACAGTAGACCTGCACTGAATACAATTGATTCGTTTGAAGGGAAGAAGAAACGAGTGTTTGCTTTATTCTATTACTAACACATATCCGCCGGTCTCAATTCACTACTTGAGGTAGAAGAAAATTGTCGAACATTGCTCTGTAGCGCCATGTAGTCGTTTGTATTGCTGCATTTAAAAAAAAAATAATTTCGATGACACATTCCAGTATAAATACTACACCATGAAGCGGTTGTCATGGCTTTTGGTGTACTTTACAACAATTTGACTTTTTTGTGGTCGTAAGTTTACAAGCGTGGGCGTAGTTAACAACCGCTTTGCGAAACTATAGCCTAGACGCTATTGCATTGTTTGCACTTTAGGAGGGAATATCATCAAGTCTTTCACTTCATATTACTGTAAATACTTACATACTCACTTAACTTGCTTATTTAGAATCCTTTAGTCAGCCTTACGACCTAGTTTGTCTCACATGTGTGCTAATTTTTATCCATGAATGGTGGGATCTATAGTTTGTAGACGATTTTTTGAAGAAATTCTTTATGGCAATTCTATTTACTCTCCGAGTTTTTACCAGAAGACTGCAGCCGAAAAAAAATTTTGCACATTTTGTGTTGTTTGATGTTCGATCATCAAATAAGCAAATGCACTACCCACTAGATTGCTGCGAGTTTTCCGTAAATACTGCCGATTAATACCCAACTGAGTGGCATTTCGAATGATCGTTTTTTTCCAAGTGATCTATGACAACTGCAGTCACTGCCGAGATACATACATGCATACATAAATACATAATTGCTCATAATGCTTCAGTCAGGATTACGACCTAGTTTCTCACATCACTTATGTTGTGTGTGTTAATTTTATGCATGAGTGGCGAGACCTACAGTTTAATGTCGACTCTGAACGACAGATTTTTTGAGAAACTTTTCAATGGGAATTTTTATTTACGCTCAGAGTTTTTGCCAAAAATCCGCTGAGAGGAAGTTGCCGAACGAAAATTTTTTAATATTTCGTTTGACATGGGGTTTGAACCGTTGCCTGGCGTCTATTAAGTCAACACACTACCTATTAGACTATGGCAACTTCAGTTGAAGATGTTTCAATACTTAAATACAAACTTTACGTATCGAATTAAGCTTTGCTTATGGAGTAGAGTACTAAACAGGTTGGCTTGAAAGCTCTTCATTCTTATTTTCTTCTAAAGAAGACATATTGTCTGCTCAGTTTGTTGATTTCGAAATGAATTCGTAGATTTCTTAAACCAAAGTGTTTCTATATCGTATTAAAAAACAAAATTTTTAAAATATTTAAAAAATTGAAAGCATTTTCAGCATTTTGTTGTATATTACAACAATAACACATTCATTAATTATGTTTGTAAGAGAAACTAAACGAAATGAAAATGAATGTTCGACTGACTAACTGACTGACTGCAGTAGATCTACAACGGAAACCATAATTTATCATTTAATTTATTGAAGATATTTTGGAATTCACATTTTCAAAAAAAATTGAATGAAAGAGAAACAAAAAAAAAAAACGAAACAAAGAACATGAATGTTGAAGCAGATAACGAGTGTGCATATGAACACAGAGATTATCATCAAAATTCATACAATTAGCGTCGTTTGCTATTATTTGTATACTACGTGCGAACGCTCCTCTATTTTTGAGTTTTGCCTGCATAAAAGTGGAAGGAATGGCATTAGGGTGGTAACAATTTTTTAAACCTTGATCATACTCTCATGTGCAGTTCTTGCGCTGGCCGACTTCTTTTTCTTCCCTGGCTTTGGTAGAACTTGGTCAGTAGAGGGACTGCGTCCACATGTGGTGTCACAACGGGCCGATATGTGTGTTCAAGTGAGCTTTTTGATATCAGAGGCCGCCACTACGACCTAACATAACCTAACCTTCTACTCTCATATTCCCGTTACCTCCATTTGATTCCAAAATTATGTTGCACATTAACACTCAGACACGCATACAAGCAACAGTAGTAACCTAACGGTTTACTATACTTGCCCCCATATTGTATGTGCATGAACGTATTCACAGTTATTTAGTTCCTGTAGTCCATTTAAATTTGCTTTTTTTCATTGAGTGTGTGTTACAGTCCATTCATGTGTAGCCTTTTGAGATTTTCCATGCACTTGTATTGCATACAAATGAATTGCAGTAGTTCAACGGAGTGGAGGTGCAGGATATGGCATGATTTTTAATTTTTCAAAAATTACATAGAAAAAGTGTTTCCTTTGGCATTTCCTATAGCCTGTTGCTAGCTGGCTCGCTCACTGGCTGACTGGTTCAAAGCAAAGAAAAAAAATTTTGGTCAACAAAATTAGAAATTCAAATTTTCTGTTGCACTGCATATACTAAAACCATTACGAACTGTGGTGGCATTCGTGACAGAATTACGATTGAGGCCAGTTGTATATAATCGCTTAGGGTGTATTGCAGATATGAAATTACAAAGGAAATGACAAAAAAATTTTTATTTCTGTTTGAGCATGGGTTCTCTTTTCTTTGGAATTTCACAAAGCAGAGGTTAATTGTCAAATCCTCTCATAAACGGATTTTTAGTTATGAACTTAGAACAATTAAAACGAAGTTAAATTTCAACTTTTGGGGGTTAATTTGAAGGGATTACTCGGTTAGTTACAGATTAACTCAATAGATGGCACACAGAGAAAGACTCGCTATTCTGCAGGAGCTGGGGGTCTGACTGCCTTTGATTTAATCTGTCATCGCCCTGCTCTTGTCGTGAGGAGAGGAAAGTTTCTGACCTTACTTTCTAACATCGTTGACAGAGCTCTTTCATATAAAGATTGCTGCCATATCAAGATTTATTTTGAAATCGGAATGGTTTTCTCTAGGGAATGGTAAGTTAATTGTGAGGAGAGGAAGGCTTCTGATCTTACTTTTTAACATCGTTGACAGAGCTCTTTAATAGAAAGATTGCTTTCCATTACAAACTCAAACTTTTCTTTGAATCATAATATCATCGTTCAATTGCCCCGCTACAGCTTCTCTGGGTGGAGTGCATTCGAAATGTCTGACTTCCCACAAAACACAGAATGAGTTTGTTCGATAGCATAGGTTTGAAGAGCGTTGTGGTTTGCGGCTTATTCGGATACACTTACGACTTACGAAAACTTCAAAAGAAAAAGTCCAACGTTAACAAATTTTTTTTCAAGGGCAATGACCATGCTCTCAAATCGCTCGTGCAGAATATTCAATGTGGCATGAGATATGTGGCACGCAGCATCGTCCCTTTGAATCGTTGGAGAGAATTTCGTACAACTCAGTTCAATACATACATACATCCATACATACATAAGTGGTTGAAGTGTGTAGGGGGTGGGTTTAGTACGTAGGCACCAGTGATGGTGAATCGTGCACTCTTTTGTTGGAACAAAAGTGTCTTTCGAAGATTCTCACCTCCGGCTTAAGACAAAAAAAGAAAAAAAACATAATTGGTCATTAAAACCCTTCAGTTAGGATTATGTTGTGTGTGTTAATTTTATGCATGAGTGGCGGGACCTACAGTTTAAAGTCGACTCCGAACGACAATTTTTGAGAAACTTTTCATGGCAATTTTATTTACTCTCAAAGTTTTTGCCAGAAATTTGCTGAGAGGAAGTCGCCGAAGAAATATTTTTTTCATATTTCGTTTTTGATGTCTGACCGGGGATTCGAACCCTAGCCTTTCGTCTAATAAGCCAACACACTGCCTACTAGACTACGACGACTTCATTAGCGGGTCTCTATGGATCTTAAATTAAATACGGGAATATTAAACGCAAAAAATTGAATCCAAGATTGGTAAATGCTTGTCCTTCAATCAAGTTTGTGTAGTAAAGTGCATAATGTGGTCGTTATGGTCAATCTTCTTCTGTTCATAGGATAGTCAATGGCCATCGTGTAATTTATTTTTAATGAATGGTTCAACATGAACATTTTGTTCAACTTAAAATTCCATTTGAATAGTTTTTTTATGGAATTTTAATTTTTGTTTTGCAGAAAAACATTTTTAAACTGCTGTTTAGTTAAAATACACATGCATACACTTTCATTTAACACACACGCTTATAAAAGGGAACGAAAAAGAAGAAGAAGTCTACGAGAGTGCTTTATTGTTTGTTTAACACAAAATTTTTTGTTTTTTTTTTTAAAGTCTGCTTCAAGGCTGTAAGTGATAATGATGATGATGATTATAATGATTGAAAAGTAGGTCATGACATTAATTTTATTTCTTCATTTATTTTCTTCTATTGTTGTGCCTTGTTGATGTTGTTGTAATGTTGATGTGGCTAAAGTTGTTTGTGGAAAACCAGAAAATTAATTTCCAATACAGAGAAAACAAAGAAAGGAAGAAAAATGTTGGACAATAGAAACAAGGCACATTATTGTGTAACTAATGGCATCTTTGTTTTCTTTTATTTTTTTTTCTTTATCAGACCTAAGAAACCCGAAGTAATTGTATTTGTTTTGTTATCAATCATTTTCCTTTTGATTTAATTTTTTTTCTCTTTGTTTGTACTCCACTGATAACATTGTAGACAAAATTTTTAAGCGATTTAAATGGATTGTAATAAGGCTACTGAATGACATAAAAAATTGAAAACCTTTTCAGACTTCTTCTTGTTCTTAATATTGCGTTCTTTTCTTAAAACTAATGTCATCATGTGTAAATTATTTAATTTTGTGTCTTGACGTCAAATACCATTGTGACGTAGGATGTTTTGTTTAAGCAGCTTGGGGACTTAAAATGATGATGCAAGACTGAAGTATTTTTGGAATGAATTCCTTTTGTTCTAATCTTGTAGATAATTTCATGGCATTTATTTCTTAAACATGATTTCTGAAACGTGGGGGCCAGTGAACATGACAACTTCTAGAACGGAAAACATCATCAACATTGTGTTTGTAATAAATCGGATGTCAAGCATGCTGTATGGAAAGTTATGGCATTTTGTTGGAAGCAAATGCTGTTGTGTTCAGCTGTTGGATGAAAAAAAAAATTAGTCAGCATGTCACGATTGTGTCTGCATTCCACAACAGGACCGATCGACATGCCTCCAGCGTATAAACCGCACTAAATACTTTATTATAATGAATGTAAGGGTTGAGAATTGTCTTTACCTTACATTCATAATTTGCCTTTCAGTCAGGATTACAGCCTAGCTTCTCACACCACATTTTATACATAAGTGGTGGGACCTACAGTTTAAAGTCGACTCCGAGCGACAGATTTTTGAGAAACTTTTCAGGGCAATTTCTGCTGAGAGGAAGTCGCCGAAGAAATATTTTTTTCATGTTTCGTCTTGATGTCTGACTAGGGATTCGAAGCCTGGCCTTTCGTCTAATAAGCCAACGTACTACCTACTAGACCATGGAGGCTTCTTCACCTTATTGCTTATTAGCGCAGTCATTTACTCAGGAATTAATAAAAACATTAATCTCCTGACAGTTTCAAAGGAGTCCAAGCAAAAATGATGCAAAGCAGACGGCTTCTCTGAGTGGAGCTCATTTAAAATGTCAAATTTTCCATGACTCTGGTGCATAACTCAGACTGAATTTTAGCAACTGCATGGATTATGTTGGCTTTGGGGAGCCCTGTGGTTTGTGGCTTATTCGCAAATACATGAGGCTTAAGAAATGCCGACAAGAAAAAGTGTATTTGGGACCAAATTGCACGATATCGGTGGCTAGTTCATATCAGATTCCTGTTGTATGTACATGTCTTTGGTATCCAGATCGTCCTATACACGCCAAATATACACGCCAAATATAGTTGATAACCATCGAATCATAGTGCTCGCTGTTGACAGTAATCGGCTGCCCAAGTAATCCTTAAAGAACTAGTAGTCCTTAAGAACATAAACCGCTAGCTGAAAATCCATTACAAATAGGACAAGTTTTCGGTATGCATTTGACGCTCAAGTTCAACAATTTTGTTGTTTCATGTAATCATTCATCCTCCCAAATCATCTTCCCTCATCGGAGAAGATTTTTCGATGAAAATCGTTGGCAGTTGGCAACTGCGTCAGAGCCCATTTATCGAACACAAAGCGCTGTCTAAAGTTCATAGCTATATGTTTACGGGATTTGGCCAAACAGACTGTATAAATGATAACTAGTTTGACAGATGTAGCTTCAAAAAGATGGTCGTTATCATCTGACAAATTTCGAATGCTCCTGTTGGAAGATTTATTAGTTTCCAAAGGCTTTCAGATAAAAGCCTTTGTGCCTAGACCGGTCAATTTGGACGACAAGTTTGCTGTGAGGCATTGTTTTCTGTAGTTTTACAAGGCGCTTCTACAGATAAGTGCTCAACTAAGCTTTGATTAAACAAGGCTATCACTGTGGAGTGTAGTAAGTAGAGTGATGGCTTGGTGGAAGTGAGTGGTAGTTCCCGCCACACGCATATAATATTAACAGACGCAACAGGAGTGGTAGGAAAAGCTAGATTGTAATCCTGATTGAATGACTGTAATGTCCAATTATTTATGTGTGTATGTGTATCACTGTTAAAGCAGCTTCGGTTTCTAATGCCATTTGCTTTAATTCTGTTGGTCTTTTGAAAAAGTTTATTTGAAATCTTTTAATTTTATTTACCAAACTTAGACTTTGGCAAATTCAAAAGATTTTGTTAAAATTTCTAAATCCTTTCATTCCTTTAATTTAGTTTTCAACAACTTTTCAGCTTTCAATTTTCAACTAATGGCGCAGAATAAGAACAAGAGGCGTACATATATGGTATGTGCAGTGCCATTAATTCTCTACTAATTGTTACTTGTTGTGTTTAGAAAAAAAAAGGAAGAAGAAAGAGAAGAAAAAAATTTAAAAAAGTTTTTTAAAGGATGTTAATGTATTATTACCCACATACACACACACACATGCAAGCAAACCCACACCCTCATATAAAAACATTCTTTAAGTGCTTCGATATTTATAGAGACACACACGCTTATATTGGTAAAGTAAAAAAGAAAGAAATCCTTTCGGAACTTTTACAATCTGTTTCATTTACTACAAACATTCATCAATTTTAGTCCTTTCCAGTTTTTTTCTTTCTTCTAATTCTTGGTTTTTATTTCATCCTTTCACTTTTCCTTTTTGTAACATGCTTAATGGAATTATTTTCTAAATTTCAGTACTTTTTTGATCTTTTGCTTTCGACTCACACGTGTATTCATATCTCTTGGAACTTTAAGCCACATCAGTTAAAACAACACCATTCGATAGTCCTGGAATTAGAGAAACTATTAGAAAATCAATGTAAAAGTCAATTAAAATTCCATTTTTTTCCATTTCTTCCTTTTTCAATGCCACATTTTTGTTCTTTCTTTCCAAGTTTTTTTGGATTTTTTTTTTTTTTTGGAAAATCTTCCCTAAATAGTGAATGGCTTTTAAGGAAAATGTGAAAATATTCAAACGATTTCAATTTTACTTTTCTTTTATGGACTTTTATTCTCTTTTTTCTCTCTCCCGTAATTGAGTGTTAAAATCTAATTTGACAGCCATCATGACCAGGTTGAAAATGTCATAAAATGAATTGTTTTTCAAGAATTTTTTTTAATTTTCCTCTTTTTCCTTTGTTTGTTTTCCACAATGAAGGCAATTTAGTGGAAAATAAATTAAATGCAGTCGGAGGTTTCTTAAGTGGTCAAGTCATATTGGTTTTGTGACACAAAATGGTGGAAAAAAGATTTTTAATTTGGGTACCCAGTAACGTTCATAGGTTTAAGTCCGCGCTATCAACGACATTTTTAGAAGTTCGTAGTAATTTTGAGATCGCTCTATCATATACAATTTACTCTGCAGAACTGATAAGCATTGTTAACGTATCAATATTTCAGAGTAGATTAGTTAAACCGCAGTGGTCTGCCGCTGTTTGCGTTGGCTTTTTAGATGTGGTTTAAGCCCTGGCTCAGACATTTCAAAATTAAACGAGAAATAAAACTATTTCGTCGGTAACGTCTTCTTAGCAGTCTGTCAAATAATCTGCGAGTAAATAAACTGACATTGAAATGATTTTCAAATCTGTCGTTTGGAATTGAGATTAATCAGTAGGCCCTGATATTCATGGATTGTGTAAGAAACTAGGTTAGAATCCTGACTAAGGTGTAAGTCTGTGCTTACTCGATTAAGTACACCAGCCTCGTTGCATTGTTTCCCATTTTGTTAAGAGGATTCTTATGTGTCTCCCTGCTGGGAAGTTCAGTTCATTCTGAAGTACAAATAATCAGTGTTAAGTAAAAAAGGAGACTAGCAGTGACAAATGATTATTTATGCCTTTAGGTAATCTCATGAAGTTTCTTTACAAATCCGTAATTCTTCGAAAAAAGTTAACCTCAGCTGGAACATTGATTCCAGAACAACTTAGACACTCTCGTGCCATGTTCGCCAAATTTGAGTAGTGATTTCCTATCTGCTTTCATATGTAAGATGCTGTGGTGTAGGTTGAATCGTAGAGAAAACCGAATATTCGAATATTCTCACAAGGAAACCTTGTGAATTCTGCTCCCTCAGAGGGGTTAACATCAAAAAGGAACATCATGGGAAGGTCAAGGTCAAGCAGTGACGCTTGTTGGCTCCTATAATGAGCAAATTTCCTCCTATAGTTTAACAAACCAATATGTTCTCCAACAGGCTATTGTTTCTAGGCAAAATCACTTGGCAACCCTATCATTCTAGAACTTGTTGCAATTTAAAAATCTACTGATTGGCTAGGAAAATGTAATTAATGAAAAATAGAGCCAAATATGAAGATGCATATGCTGCATATGCCAGCAAAAGAAGCTCAAAATTTTGCAAGTGATTATGATAGACCAGTGATGCTCCCTTTCTGATTGGTAACATTTAAATTGACATTCCTTTGCTTTTCAAAAACTTTTAAGATAAATTCAACATTGATGCTCTAGTCTGCCATGTAAGGCATTAACTCTGATTCTTCTACGAAGACCCTGATAGTTTCTTACTTTATACCCCCCCTACTATTGAGTTTTACTGCTGCCCGCATAATACAAAAGCTGAAAATCAGATAGAATCGTAGGCAGCTATGCACAGGAGAACATTTTAAATTGTTATGCCCTCTGATCCTTCTAAAAAGATCCTGATAATTTCTTATTCGATCATTGAGCGGTAAGAGTTCTTCAAACTGCTTGCAGCCAAGTTTTTAGTTTCGGACGCGGTAGTGAAGCAGCCCTGAGATCTGTATTATTCTCCTTATAGATTTCACAGTAGCAGAATGCTAACTTAGCACGTCAAGTCTAGGCAAACATTATTTCTTCAAATTTTGCATTAGCGTTCTATCGATGGTTGTTAAACACAAATGACGTGATGCAACTTGTGCGAAACCTAACGGGAGTAAACTGTTAGATATCTGTTCGCACTATTGACAATAGCACAGTTAAGTGGTGGGGAAACTCTCGTGTGTTTTTCATTTCACAAAGACTTTAAAAAAATGCAATTTGGCAGGATGATAAACTTAAACTTTTAAGTAATATTTGTCAACTGCTTTGAGATTTCATACGACGCTGAGTTCACTAAATACTCCGACTACTGCTATTATTTGAAATGTCTTTCCCTTTCCATAAAAGTTCTGTGGTGAACTTAAGAAAACTTAAAATATAGGAAGACATCTTTCAATACTATTTTCTTGGTGTAATATATACTCTAAGAAAAAAAGGAAAGAAAAAATTCTGGAAAATTCAAATCTCATTTCCTTTGATTAAGTGAAAATAATCCATTGAATTGAACACGTTAAGGAAGAAAAATTCTTAAGAGCAACGCTTATAATACTCAATAATAACAGGACTCTTAACAAATAAAACCATCGGCTTATGAAAGAATGCTTCTGTTAATGTAACAGCCAATAATGTTCTGCTAAACTAACAGCCAATGGCTCTGTTAATGTTTGTTATACGAAATTCTCTTTAAAAAATAAATTTAAAATACTCTTCCAGAGAGAGAGAGAGAGCAAGAATTCTGTTTTAAAATTAGGTTACTGAGTCGTCCTGTTATAGTACATGAACGTAATGTTGCTGGCATGTATGTATGTGTGTATGTGTGTAGTAAGTATTTGTGTACTGTTAATGAATGTTCTTCTGCTTTGTGTTGTGTTGTCTTGTAGAAATAATTTTGTTTTGTTTAAAAGTATTTGCTACACATACCATTATAGTCATAAAGTTCTACACACACACACTCACACTTCAACACTTCACAGACAATATTTTCTAACTTTTAATGTTTATTAAATACCAACAATTTATAATATTTGTACGGAGATGGTACTTGTGAATCATCATGCCGTTATAATATGTGAAATTGTTGTCTCTTTACGAAATGTTGTTGCTGTTAAACCAGTTACATTACTAGGCACATTTTGTCTACTGAAAACAAGTCCCATTTTAAGCATTTTATATCAGAGGATCTGAATTCTTGGTAATAAATCTTAGATGGCGAGCATTTTCAAAACATAAAAATTTTTTGTAGGAATAATTCCCTTGGTTGTTTACTTAAGGTTGTTAGTGTAATTACTAGCCTGTAATTGGTATGTAGACATTGTAAATAGGAACAACGTATAAAAATAACATGTGAATTGATTTGAACGATAGTCTTTTTTAGCTTGGTTTTTGAAAGGAAATTGAAAAAATAAAGAAAAGTACTTGTTTTCTTACAAAACCACGAATTTTACTATTTCCCTTATCCAATAATAAGGCCTACTTTAAAATTTATAAACCTTTGGAATAATTTCTTTATTAAGCATCTGGAAAAACGATTACGATAAAGACGTTACAGTGTGTTATCTCTCGTAAGTCCCTTTCCGACACTTTTGTTCGCTTTGTGTTGGTACTAGATTACATACATACATACAGAGACATACTACGTCATTACAACCGTTTAGTCAGAATTACGGCTCGACTGCGAACGACAGAATGGAAATTTTATTTACTCTCAGAATTTTTGCCAGATAACTGCTGAAAGGATATCGCCGATGTAATATTTCATTTTGAAGGAAGTGTCTGGCATGAGGCTTGAACCGTAGCCTCACGTCTAGTGAACCAACACACTAAGTACTAGACTTCGGAACTTCACATAGCAGCCCTAAATACGTATTTGTTGAAAGATGGCAGCAAACCATTGACATCTTATATGGTGTTTCATACTCCATTCTAGCCTGACTTCTTATCCCCCAGGGAAGTTTAAATCGGCCTTAGTATCTTTAATGGAGTACCGATCAAAACATTTCTCATGCTGGATATTTTATCTTATCTAAGATGGATAATTAGGTCGTTACAACTCAATTAGCCTTCCAAACCAATAGGAATTTGTGCATAGCTGATCCTAATAGGATTGGACTAGTAAGTGTAATCGAAAATCTGTCCATGAATAAGGGAATAACTATTCCAAGATATATGGGAATAAGAATCTGCTGTTACTAACCACACATTTATGTTCAAGTACTGGAATGTCATACGTGCATACATAATTAGTCATTACAACCCTTCAGTCTATATTACGGCCTAGCTTCTCACACCACTTATGTTGCGTCTGTTTATTTTATATATTAGTGGCGGGATCTACAGTTTAAAGTCTACTCCGAACGACAGATTTTTGAGAAACTTTTTCATAAGAACTGGATTTACTCACAGACTATTTGCCAGATAGGAAGTCGCCGAAGAAATAGTTTTTCGTGTTTTATTCTGTTAGAGATATCGTTTTGACAGGGGTTTGAACCGAGGTTCGAATCGAGGCCTCGGTATAAATAAGCTAACTTACTGCCTACTGGACTACGGCGGTTTCAATGACTGGAATGTCATAATGCCCCTCAATAATTTGGACACTACAATAGAAATTACTTACGATTTTTTCTCAGTCACGATGCTGATAGTGAACAGATTACGATGAAACGGAAAAGAGAAAATTTATAATGCTTTGTGGGACTGCTTACAGGTTACTATGCCTGTACATAATGGGCATATCCTAAACTATCACTTGCAGATTATGAAGTGAGAAAGAGTAATCGATGCGGCAATTAATCTGCAACTGTGTAGTACTGGAGTAGAGGAACTAGAGGATACTATATGGTGAACATAACTTGCTGAAATTCTAATTGAAGGATCAGTTCTTTACCTTTCCAAGCCCATAATTAATAGAAGAATGACCACACAATAACTAAATGGTACTTGCAGAGCAAAAGTCGTTGTAAGCGCGATTTACTCTTCATTGTATTGTGCTTCAAAGTCTTCTTACAGTACTCAGCGATGCTTGTGTCTAATAGACAGAAGTTGAAGGGTTAGATTCGGATTTTCAATACATTTCCACTAATGCCTGTGTTCTTTAGTGCTCCTTTATTTAAATTAAAATACGTATTTAAGAAGAAATTCAATTGCTTAATCAGTTAGAAAACCCTCTTTTGTAAGAAAGCACCAAAGAAAATAGTAGTGACTAGTCAGGAATTATGCATGGACAAGTGTGCATCAAGTGCAAATGTCTCTTCTCCGAATGTTCAATCGCTTTAATATCTTCAAAGCTTATAACACATCTTATGTCTCTAATTTTATTTAAAAGTTAACAATTGTTTCAAATTGCTTACCAATTTGTTTGCAATCTACAAAATCCAATAAAAATAAGCACAATTGTGAGCCATGCTGCCAACGACATCTGAATTTAGTTAGTAACTGCCAAAGGAGGGGGGGGGGGAACTCTATTAAAGTATATTTTAATTGTAAAACGTTAAACTTAAGACATACATTGTACAGACAGCACTTCTGACAATATTGTTTTCTATTTTCTATCGATTCGATTTCACTATTACCATTGTTAATGTGTAATGCTGCTATTGACATAAACAGTACGTCCTCGAAAAGCATGGAAGTGCATATGCGATTAAGGGACATTCGAAATACGTTGCAGTTCTTCAAGGTAGTTTAGAAATTTAAAAATGTTGCGGGATAGTTTAAAAGCAGTTGTAGCGTTATGATAGGGTTGACTGTAAAGAACAATATTGCATGCTATTTGTATATTTGTTGGTTGCCGTTAATTCTACATTTTTTGTCTGTGCAAATGTAAGCGTTAGGAGAAAGACAGTTACTGACAGGAAATTCTTAAAATAATTCAGTTTCTAAAAGGGCCTTGTATTACAAATTTTCAGCGATCAGTGATTGGGGAATGTCGCCGATTGAGTGATAAGAAATGTGAACAGAAAGATTTTTCATAACTCCTAAAATATCCATTGGTTTCACAATGGGAGTACTTTGATTGTAAGACCGATGAGACATTGACCTTTTAATGTGGCCTGAAGCTAAAAGGCCTTCTCACCAAATAAATTCCTTATAACCATGCCTCTTTTTAGAACCATCATTTGAGTATAATGTCCTGATTATTTGCTTTTGCAATCCCTTTTTCATTTTCTACCACCTCTTCACTTTCTCCAAGGCAGAATGCCTTAGTCAATGTGTCTGTTTGTACTCCCCCAATGCAAAAACATTGTATTTTTCTAACGGTTTTTTGTATGGCATGGCATTATTTTCCTTATTGTCAATCAGTTGAAAATTGCGTGTTGCCTCTATGAAAAGATTGCAAATGAATGAATGAATGAATGACTGAAAGAGTGTCTAAATGACTGAATGAATGAATGGATGAATGAATGAAACAAAGGCTTGAGTGAATAAATGAACGACGGCAACAGATGTTAGTGTTGTTGTTATGGTTGTCTGTTGTAGTCAATGGAAATTATTTCGCTTACGGTTGTTAATGTTCATGACATTTTGTGGAAATGGACGAAAAAATAGTAACAAAAACACAAAACAAAAGCAACAACAAGTGCCAATGACTGTAGCAGCTGCAATGACAACAGAAATAAAATACAAAACGCCAGAGAAAGGAAACTAAAAGAAGGTTATTTAAGTGTGTTATTAAAATAAATATACATGGCAACAATATGCATATGGTAGTAGATGGAAACGACAGACAGACAATCGATTACAAATGAAGGTGTCGCAGCAAGGCAAGGCAAGACTTTGGTGACAGAACAGAGTATCTGAAAAGTGCATAGAATAATGAATACAACAGATACACTCGAAAATTTAAAAAAGTCATTGATTTTATACTCATTGTACGAATACTTTTTAATTAGAATAAGACGTTTAGTTGGTTGTAAGGAATTATTAGAAAATAGTTGTTAAACAAAGTGTTGCTTCAGAAATCTTGTGGAAAAAGGTTTTTATTTTAGTTTTCTATGAAAGGATGAGGATTATCCTTTCTAATATGTCTGAAAACGTTTACACAAATCTAAAATGCCCAACAAAGCAAATCCAGACATTAGAAGTTTTTGGCTAGGCTCGATTAAAGCCCATGGCAGAGAATATATTCGCTTTCATCAGAATTCACTGAAAACAAAGAGAATTTTCTGTCATAACTACTAAAGCCGACAAAAAACCAAGTCGAAATATTCTTTTTTTCTTTCCCTGAAATGTTATTATAACGCCATAAAACAAAGACGTTTTCGGAATGCAAAGTGAATCTATAAACTTGAATCAACATGTGCAACTGACGTAAAGACTTATGATAAAAACGACTCCGCTTCAGATGTTAACACTTCATGACTTTATTTTACCCAAGTTGCGCTTGCAAGGGACAACTGAGGCGTTTTACACTCAACTGTCGAATAAATTCCGTCGTTTAGTGGTCCTACCACTACTCGAGTGACTGTTAAGGACTACAGATTTAGGAGAAGGGAGAGACTCCTTTTCATATATAAGAAGAGGGAGAAGGAAAGGCTAGTACGTTAGTAAAACGCGTTGTACTAGTACAAACAATGCTCAAAAATTTTACGAAAGGACTATGGTTGCCGTAGTCCAGCAGGCCACGGTTCAAATCCCAAGACAGACATTAAAACGAAAATATGAAAAATATTTCTTCGGCGATTTCTTCTCAGCAGATTTCTGGCAAAAACTCTGAGAGTAAATAAAATTGCCATGAAAAGTTTCTCAAAAATCTGTCGTTCGGATGCGACTTTAAAACCGCAACCCATGTACAAAATTAGCACGCATATCGTAAGTGGTTTGAGAAGCCTGGTCATAATCCTGACTGAAGGGTTGTAATGACCAATTATGTGTGTATGTACTAAGCACAGTCAGTACTAAGTACTGACAGAATAGTTCAAACCCACATCTTCCTGCAAAGAAAAAAAACGGCATTTGGGTTACAAATCTGTAAAAGGCGTTGAGATATTTGGAGCGATACCCCTTTACGCTGTTTTAAGTTCATGTCGATACCAACTCCACCATTAGAACCGATGATGATGATGTGGAAACTCCATCACCCAGTTATGACGAGATGTAAGCCGTGATATAGCGAAATAAAAACAACAAGGCTGCTAAACCTGATGGGCTGCCCGTTGAGTTGTGGTAGGGTGCATATACAAGATTATTTGTAGAGTATTTTTAGAAGAAATTATGATCAATGACTGCGACCTCAGAGTATTATGTCCTGCTTTGATATGTGACATTGAAAATTGTATAAACGTTCTCCCTAGAGGAATGTATGATCAATGACTAGAACCTCTATGTACACTGTCCTGCTTGAATATGCGCCATCGGTGGGGCTATAAACCTTCTTCATGTTTTATAGGAAACTCTTATGAGAGTACTTTGTGAACGAGTGAATTAACTTATAAACACATTGAGTAAACCGTACCTGTATATTACTTTAAATCCTTCTAAAGAACCATGAACCATGTCGACAGATAGCATCTTTTCGTAGACTATAAGACAACATTTATAAGCCCAATAAAGCATCGCATTGTTACCGCAATATTTGAGCTCTTGTACCAGCAATACCAGGGCTCTTGTAGGTCTCGTAGGAGGAGCTTTCTAAACCTACGGTTTCTTACCATGCCTTCACTTTAACTTCGCCTTGGCGAGTGAAGTGTGAAAAGCTAGGATTCAACATAATATTACTGTTTTTAGCGGTTTGCGTATGCCGACGACATCGACATCATTGTGCCTACTTACAACATGTAATCGCTGTCTCCAGTTTGATAGTTTGTAGTTTGGTAACATATTCTAATAGCCCTTTCCACTTTCCACTTTTCTTTTAATTCAAAATTCTTAAGCTATCCTAGACTTTATGTTTTTATGCTTCAAATTATTCTCCATTTTTTCATGTTGAAAACAAAATGAGAATGTGAACTGGTGCGATGCATTACGTATACCCATTAATATTTATATTTGGGGTAATAAAGCCTTCCTAATGAGAAAAAGGCCCACGGAATCATACCTTCATTAATCATTTTGTATTTTATTTGGCCCAATGCTTGCTTATATTTTACGTTTGCTTTCTACTGTTTGCTCCTTTTATACCTGATTTCAACAGCAAAATTAATTATTGAAGAAAAAAAAAAGCCTGTCATTCGTTGTTGTTGTTGTTGTTTATAATTGTAATTAATGTTGCAACATTTCACGTCCATTTAATGTCACACAATTCGTGCTGTGGCTAATTGTGTAGATTTTTAGCAACCAATTCAGGATTCTGGCCATTATTTGTCTTTTTAATTGTGAGCTCACGGTGGCAGGAACACTCACGAGTATTTATTGGAAACAGAATTATTTGTTGTCCTAAATAAAAAAATTTGTGTGTGTATGTAGTTAAGACGGAGGTGCCTTTGTTTTTGTTTTTTTAAGTTCAAACTATTTTTTTGGCTTTGACAGATTTTTTTGCTGACAGAAGTAGTGTGTGGGTAAAGTACGTCACTAATTAGTCCACTTGAAAGCCATTAGGCCCGTGAAGGATATGTATAAATAACCTCTTCGCGGCTGTTAGCAATTAAAATTTATTTTGTCTGATTGAAGTACTTTTGCAGGTCTCAGGGATCAACCTGGGTATTCCGAAGATTTCAAATGAAAGCCACTCACCAAAGACTCTACGGTGATGGTTTTTAAGGGCCAAACAGATGCAAAAGAAGGAGTCATATTTCTCCTTATCTTCTACGTCATCACAGCTACGACAACAGTCATTAAAAAGTAGTTCAACAAACCGAGTATGATTACAAATCCGTCAATGTTCAGTGAGAACAGCCAGCAGTCTGCATACGTCTCTTCTGCTATGTTCCCTCAACTATTAAGGGACTAGAGTGTCTGACATCTTATTCGATTCAAGAAAGTCTTAAGATTTACAATTGCCTGCAATTTCTCATGTCGAAATAATAATCGCGAATAACATATATTTGGCATGGTCGAATAAGAAAAGGGTTTTGATGTGCCAGATCCGTATAAACCTCGGTAGCCTGGAATCCATATAAGATATCGTCAGGGATAAGAGACTGAGGGTAGTCAATTCACATCTGCACCTACTTAACCTAAATGTTCATAACAACCCTTCAGTTAGGTTAATGACCTTGCTGCTCACCCCACTTATGCAGTGTGTGTTAATTTTTATTCATGAGTATCGGGACCTTCATTTTGAAGTCGATTACGAACTTTAGATTTTTGAGAAACTTTTCATGACAATATTTTTATTTACTCTCAGAGTTTTTGTCAGAAGTCTGCTGAGAGGAAGTCGCCGGAGAAATATTTTTGTTTGTTTTAATGGGATCTCTGACCTGGGGTTTGAACCTCCAATCTGCCACCGCCACGGCCTTATTAATGGATGGGTCAAGTGTGAAGAGCAGAGGCGTTGGTGGAATGGATCGGCTTGTTATGTTTCTAGGTGTCTATGGCCTACTATAGACAGAGTAACATGTTGGCTGCTGGGCTTGGATAAGACCAGCTTAAGGGTAGTTATTGGGTTTATTGTGGGGCACTGCAAGAATAGATCTCTGACAAGGATCTTGAACGGATTCCAGTCGGACTATTGCAGGGTATTTTGGGATGAGGAAGAGGAGTTCGAGACTATCGAATACCTCTTCTGTTTCGTTATTAGTTTAAGCGGGTAGAGGCTTCAATACTGTAGTTATGCTCTCTTGTGTGTTTTGTTGATTTGTGCAATTCATCCGCCTCTTCATTCTCCCTTTCCTACTTCCTCTCCTCTTTCTCTATGTTCCTTATTATCCTCTCCGCTTTTGGACGTTGCACAAAATGGGTCAACTGGAAATTCAGGTTGTAATGTACTTGGCTCATTTGGCATGTACACGTCCTATAATCTAGCCTAACCTATTAGGAAACACATGATGTACAGCCTTTGAGCCATTCTTATAGACCCTGATATCAAAAGTTTGATGAGCAATAGCGGCTCATTAAGGACGAGCTCTTTTATGATGCAGGCTCCATCTTGGATAGCTTGATTATCAAAAAATCTCGGTTCTTAGAAGAATAGAATCTGTTCCTGTATTCATCTTCCAACCATCTGGCAAGATTGAGGCAACATTTTCTCTGAGAGTAATACCACTTGAGTTCTGTATAAATCTGGATCTTGACTAAGGCTGAAGTGGTTAATAAAGCTTAGGCCGATATGTTCACAACATATCATCGTTTAAAGATAGCATTTTTGAGGTATGTTCTGTTGCTCTTAACAATGATAAGCAATATAGCTTTGATTTTGGTGTACATTTTGAAACCTTAATAAATTATTTTTGTGCCACCCTGTATTAAAACTAATAAAAGTTAAATAACTTGTTTATTTGCGGGCCTATTCAGCACATTTTTTTTTTATAGAATTCCAATCTAATTAACCAATCTTTTCTTTTCTAAACATTTAAGGCCATTAAATTGCCCCTTTCCTATTAATTGTCACTTCATTTCAAAACAGAAATTTAATATTCAATCCGTAATGTTTTTGAAAAAAAATTTTTTAATTTTCATTCTTTTGTTGGAAATTTTGTTGTATTTTTCTCCAACAATAGATCCACAGAATAGCAACATTATTCCAATATTCTAAGCGAAAAATATTAATTTTCTCTTTGATAAAGGACAATGGATTATTGTTGAATGAAATTGCATCAAAATGTGTGTGTTTTTTCTCTCTTTTTTTCTCTGGTTTTTGTTAGAAAATGAATAGAAAGATTTTTGAAAATGATTGGCATTTTAAAAATCTCAAAAGCATAGCATCTGTCCCCTTTTTTATTATTATGATTTCTTTTTTTATTTCAGTTTCATAGTGAACTTGATTAATTTGTTCTGCCGCGCTGTGAAAGGCTTGATGATGAAATCATATTCCTGCTTGTGCATGACTATGGGTTTTTCTCTATGTATGAAGTGAACTCTTTATTATGGTTTTTGTCTGAGCTGTAGGTCTTTTACAATTCAATTAATTAATAAAATTTTATAATATAAGGTGTAGTAAAAAGAAATCAATTAGTTTTCTATGATATTGAAGTATTTATTTAGCATAGGAACTGACTTACCAACAGGTTTTCCTTTCATTCCTGTGACATGGCATTTAATTTAAAAATTTTCCTTTAATTGTCTACGAAAACTTAATTGAAAACCAAAAAAAAAAAAAAGAAAAGAAAACAATTTATTTCTATAAGCAATGTTTTATTGATATCCTGTACACACATACATACATTCATCTGTTTTCCCATCATAAATATCAATTTGATTTTTTCGCTTTGATTTTAATTTCCTGTATCAAGTGATTGTTTTTTCCCCATAGAATTTCAAACACATTTAAACATTTCGTATTCAATTATTGAATTTACCGGAAATGTGTCACACCTATGCAAATGTCTGTATGTGGTTGTGTTTGTCCATTGCTGCAGGAAAATGTAGACGAACATTGTGATGAGCGAGACATGTGTGGCAAATTATACCCAATAAGCCAAATAAATTAAATTCTCCGTTAATACTCGTGCCTTTAATAATGCAATTCACTCTCATTGAAATACTTAAAAAAGGGGTAAAGAAGAGGGTAAAAGAAACAAAGCAGTAGGCACAAGTGGAAAATTTCTCTACCATAGGGATTTATAGAAGGACTGAAGCAAGAAGTAAAAAAAGGCATTGATCCTCTAGTGCTGATTAGAAATCAAAAAGTTAAGTAATTATCTCCACATCTTCTTTCTTATCCCGAAAGCTAAGATCATGGCTACTTATTTTAAGACTTTTAAACACAATCAATGATATCTGGAGATAAGCAAAGCATGAGGCTCTCTCTGTGAAGAAGACGTATAGTCTTCCAATAGGTTTGAATGTAATTGTGTCTAGAACAAGAAAAAATTTTCCAATATATCCACAAGCATGCTAGTGAGAGTGGTCTTATGTCAACATGCTTAATTCGTTGAAGAAGCATTGGCAGGGAGCATGGAAAAGTACGAGTAGAATGAGCGACCTGCAGAGCTTTAATTTCCTAGTACGAGGAAAGTTCTCTGTTTCTTAATTGTGTATTCAAACGATAATTGCATTTGTTTGTAACGGCGAATATAAGCTGAAACTCTCTCACAATGTTTGTTAGTATGGCGGAGCCAAGTTAAGTGTATTCCTTAAAAACATCGAAGGTACCCTATGCACTGCTCGATTATTTTTGTCGACAGTGTATACTTTGGTTTTGTTTTGATTAATTCCAGATCCACATTGTCAGACACACGTTCTGTAGCTTATAAGGCTGATATCGGTGTCATGGGCGTACGTCAACAGCTGAATATAAAAAAAAAATTGAATAATTAGCGTAAACGCACGCCTTGCGCAGAAGTTGAAAAGGTATTTTACAGCACCAGCAATTAAGAAGTGGCTGCTTAGATGTCTTGGAGTTCTTTCTGTTATTATATACTAAAGATATATACATACATACGTCAGAATTCTGCCCTAGCTTCTCGCACCACTTATATTGTGTGTGTGAATTTTATATATGGGTGGTGTGATCTACAGTTTAAAGTCGACTCCGAACGATATATTTTTTGACAAACTTTTCATGACAGAGTTTTTGCATCTGCTGAGAGGAAGTCGCCAAAGAAATATTTTTTAATTTTTTGTTTTGTTGGAAACGTCTGACCTGAGGCTTAAACCGTGGCCTTACGTCTAATGAGCCAACACATTATCTACTAGACTACGGCGACTACATATCTATACTTATAGCAATTTCCGGGATCTATATATCCTCATTCCCACAAGAAGTTCCACGGAAATGCTGAAAAAATACCAGACTTAACCCTCAAAAATTTAGTACCAAAAAAGTTCTGGGTAGACGGAGTCCGCAATAGATATCCTAACTTCAAAATTAGGAGTTTGTCATTTATTCCTTTAACTGTTGCGAGGTCATTAGGTTGGAAAATATTGTGGGACTGTGATCCATTGGCTTTATTGACTCCTTCTATCGGCTCTAGGAACTCTGCTGTGAGTTAAATTCTGCCTACACTTTTTGGTTTATTGGGTAAGCATGTCAAAGCATGAACAGCATTCCATACTACTTTATAACAAACGGAACATATGCAAACAAAAAGTATTCTGTGAATGAAAATATTCTGAATAAATTTCCCTCTCACTTTATCTTTTACTTCCAAGCTTTAAATAAGACTAGGCGTTACAAAATTTTTAAGATAAAAAATAAGAATTCCAACTAAATGACGAATACGATTTAATATCTGCATATCTATGTAATGTTTTGTGTTCATAAAAATAATTAAAGATTCCTTCAAGACACCGAAACTTACTGGTACAAGGGCACAGAAGCAGGCAAGAGACTGTGTGAGACAAATAAAATTGTATTCCACAATTAACATTAAAATGTTTGTGGTAATAATTCTGCACTCCATTCGTTTTGATTTTGTACTCTTCTGCCTTAAAAACTCTGCTTGGAGTGTGCTTAGCGGTATTTTCAGTTATTGTTTCATTTCATTTTTTGCTCTGGCATAAGTACTTTGTACTCGACACTTCGTGTCTTAATGACAATCAAGTGAAGAACACTTTACATGAAGAAGTTTTCATTGTTCACGATTTTCTTGTATTTTGTTTTTGTTGTTTTATTTTCATTATACTGATGACATAAAAAAGATGATGTGAAATTTTCAGTTTATATTTTAATACCCTACACTATTGCAAGAGGGTATGATTGAATTGCTGTAATGAATGTAAAGGTAAACTCCTGATCACATCTGAACTTCTTCTAAACTCTTTAAATTTCTTTAAAACTACGTCAATTCTTTGTTCAGTTTTCGGTTTTGAAAGTGGGAACACAGCGAAGTGAGAGTATTAAACGTCTGGCCCAGTGCCTAAAGGCCTGGTTAGCCAAATGTCCATGAAAGGTAACTGAACGTACGTTCGTTTTTAGCATATCAAGAGCAATGTAACCATTTGGTTACAGAAATTACATTACGATTCGGTAAGCGCTGTCATTCCTTTTCGCATTCTAAAAAGGAACGTACGTTCTATTACTTTTCGTGGACGTTTGGCTAACCGGGCCTTAGGACGTAAATATCACTGTAAGCTGGATTATTGCAAAAATATTATTGTAGGGCATAATTAAATCGTATATGCTGCATTACTAACCTTTTTATTCTCTGTTTACTTGATGACAATCTTCGTGAAAGTATGTCTTCAGTGTTCAAAATATTCTTCAGAGACAATTATTACTTCTCAAGTGTGATTGTGCTGTGGTTTTTGTTTTTAAGTACTTACGACAGACACACTGTTCTTTAGAAGACAATTTCATTTTCCCTTTTGGGTTTTCATCTTCTAATTTCTGTTTGTACTCCTTATTCGACACTTTTATGGTGCTTAAATGAAAGCTAAAAAAAAAAACAAAAATTTAACGTTGATTTGTTGCAAGAGAGTAGTTATGCTTAAACAAACATGGCGAATATTTTATGGTTAAAGGCATAATCGGAGTTGAATTGTGGTTGAAAGAAATTATTTTAAACACACGTTATAATTACAGAGTTATGGAGCAGGTAACTGGTGTCTGGAAATTAAGATAAAAATAAAATTTAAGGGAATGTTAAATATTTGAGAAAATTGTAAGCAAATGATGCGTAAACTTCTGTTTTAAAGGGGGAAGGGGAAGGTTCCTACAATTGGTAATAGACATTTTTTTTTAAAATATCCGCAAATAACTTCCCCTTTTTCCCATTATTTTCTCCGTAAATTTAATTCACTTGGTTGTTCATGTTTAACAAGAAATTATTCTCAAAAGAATTCCGTCTACGTAGCACTGTATTAACGCCTTAATAATGAACAGATTTAAGAGGCTAAGCCTTGCGTATAAAATTCATTGTAAACTTGTATGCGACACTTACAATTTCATTGTTGAACTTAAAATATAAGAAACGGTATTTATAAATAATTGGCATTACTTTGGGGATTTGTACGCAGACTTTCGAATAGTCCTGGAACAATTGTAGACCTTTTCTATGTCAAAAATAACTTAAAATATTGGGTGGTGTAAAAAGTATTTTCTTTTGTGTTTTAAGATTGACAATTTGGCATGCATTTTTGGTGCTAACAGTTCTTTAAGCTGTGGTAGTAGTGTATTAGCGTGTTAGACATAAGGCCACACTTCAACCCCCCAGTTCAGACATTTGCAGCAAAACGAAATATGAAAAAATAGTTTCCAGGCGACTTCCTCTACGCATATTTCTGACAAAAAACCTGGAGAAAAAAATTGCCATGAAATCTGTGCTTCCAAGTCGACTTTAAACTGTAGCTCCTACCGCTCATGTATAAAATTAACACACACAACAAAAGTTTTGTGAAAAGCTAGGTCGTAATCCTAGCTGAGGGTTTGTAATGACCAATTACGTTTGAGGGTTGTGTATATTGCTTTGTAACTGAAGCAAATATCTGCAAAAATGCTTTATGTAAAGCTTTTTTTTACCAGAACAGAGGCAAAACACTTTAAAGGCGACTGTAAGTAAACATTGGAATTAGTAGAGATTGGTTGTAATTCATAAAGCATTCGACTCTGATCGATCAGTCATTCACAAGGTGATTAAAATTTAGCAGCAAGTGGAAGAAGACTGTCATGCAGCAGATAAAACTGAAGAAGAGTAATGAACATCAACCATTCATAAAGGCAGGAGAATTATGTATTAAAAGATTATTAAACCTGGGGAAACAGTCATTTCAAGTTTCTATTGTATATAACTTGACCTTTGAACAAAGTCAACAACAAGGTTTGGTGGCACCACAACTCGTAGCGACGTTAGCTTTCCATCTGAGCCATTTCGTTAGGCATTGATATACGCTTTTAAGAAGTTTCATCTGACATTTCGATTCACTTACATGTCAACTGTTCTGTTAGGGATATTAAAAATAAAATCTTCAATATTCTTAGACCTTTAACGTTAGTGGTGGACATGGGTAAGTTATGTGCACGATGTCTTTTTTTTACCACTCACAGCTTCTACAGAAATCGTACAAATGAGCGCCTAGTCGCCTCTTTAGTATATAATACTTCATAAAGATAACGACGTGGGACAAAAAGTCTGGTTCATCTTTCCTGAGCTATGTTTTGGCTATCTTAACTGTATTTATAGTAGATAGAATTCCGATAGGATAAATATCACGCAGTTAAGAGCCAGGCGAAGAAAAAAAATGTGCTGTTTTGTTGTCCTTTAGTTAAGACGCTAGGACGTTCTCTCTTCGAGTCAATATTCAGTGACAATTGTTTTTCCATGCAATTTCGAGCTATCGGTGAACATTTCCAGATAAATTGTATGATGACCAGATTTTTCGCTCCAGTTGCCTCTGCTCGGCTCGAGTCAAGCCGTCAACTTTAATCTTTCCATGTTGCTCCAGGAGAAGCCGAGTAGGTAGTATTTTTAATTTATACTAATGGACTGTTGACATGTAAAAAAGAGGTCCTCTTTCACCGATATTCTACCTCCAAAAGAGCTGAAAAACAGAGATGACCTCTCGTTGTTTAACCGTTTTGTAGAATCTGTGTTGAAATCCTTCAGCCTTTGGTGTACATTTGCCTAGAAAGGTTTGTTGTGTACACACGCCTCGGTGGCTGCATAACTATTTTGATGGTAAAAAAAAATTGGCCAACAATAGCAGTCAATGATCACTAACTTGTCATATTGTAAGCTTGCCGTCTAGACCTTACATTCTTTTCCCACTAGTTTTTGCAAGTTAAACAAGCCCTTTTAATGTAAATCACTTGCTCATAATGAAAACTCTGGAAAATAAACAGAAATACCAGTAAAGAAACCTTTTTCAAAAAAATTTCCATAAAACTTTTTATACCACCCAATAGTACTTGAGATAAGTATGAGAAAATGTACAGATTTTCCTGATAAAATATAATCGTCGGCAGACAAACGTTTTCCTTTCCAAAATATTGTATTTGTTCGCTCATCTATTTTTCTCATTCAGTTGGGGAATACCTAAAACACTTCAAAAATGTTATTTCCCTTGGCCTACATAAAAGAATACAAGATTGATAAAAGGAAAACGGATCCTTTGTCAACAACAAATTTCTCAATACAGTTTTTCCTGTTTTTCCTGTTCTTCCCACACAGTCCAGGTTTCTTGAAATAATTTTTAAGTAAAGAATTTTACAGTGGAGTCCTACATTCTATGGTGTAATGTAGGTAAAGATAACTTACTTATACTTACACACACATACAAATGGTATAAATGTAGTTGTATTTGTTTACATAAAATATTGTACGAAATTTAATGAACCACAGGATTCCCTAAAGAGTTTACTTTTCTCTCTCTGTACGTACACGTATAATGAAATTAATTTCGAATATTGTTTTCAACAATGACTTGGTAATCTAAACCATGCAACAATAGACAAAAAACATAGAGAGAGAGAGAAACAGAGAGAGAGAGAAACATAGAGAGAGAGAGAGAGAGAGAGAGCGAGAGAACAAAAGGTAGAACAAATGTAAATATTAGAAAAATTTGCTTCTCGTATTGTACGTGGTTCGATTAATAATTATCCTGTAAACCTTTTTTCCAAACGAAAGCTGCTGGCTGATCAATAGGTTTGTTTTCTAGTTGACTGGTTTTTATCTCAAGGATATCAAATTAAAGCCACTTAATGAGGCAATATTTATCCACTTCAATGGATATTTATGGTTTGATTGATTTCATAGGTGTGAGAATGATTTCTCTTTACATGCTTAAAACTTTTTGCAATTTTATTAACATGGCTTAAGCAATGGTATGACATGACATATTACGTAGAATACAATCTAAAGCTGGATTCACCCATGGTTTCGAAACAAAATTTTTGTTCCGAAATAATTTTTTTTTTATATAGAGTTTGACGTTTCTCTTTTTGAGAGAGAGAGAGAGAGAGAGAGAGAGAGGAAGAGAGTTAATTTGCTTCGGAACAATTTCAGCTTGAATTGGTTTAATTTTAATTCGTACAGTGCTGCCAAATACTTCAATTTTATAAGCAAATTTGAATAAAATAGTAAAACTAACACGTCGTTTCATATGGTAGCCTTGTTTTTCCAGAACAATTGTTCGAAGTGGGTGAATCATTTCAGAACAAATTCTCAAAAAGCTAAAATAGTATTGAAACAAACATTTTGTTCCGAAACCATGGGGTGAATCTAGCTTAAGTTACGGCCAATTGTCTTCAATGATACGGAGACTAAAGTCCCTGTGAAAGCTAAACACCTTGATATCGTCTTGTACAACAAGCTGAAATTCGGACAGAAAATCAGAGCGAAGATGAAGAGGCTAATAAGTTACCCTCCCTTTTTGTGGGAAGTTCACTGGAATCAACTGAGAATTTCTATACCGGAATCGTTCGTCTAACTTTGCTTTAGGGGATCCTAGAGGAATTCTCTCATAGACAAACACGGCATATGTCGTATACTAACTGGTGTCCATGATGTAATTTTGAACTTATCATCTTTGGATCTAGTTGGTAAGGGATTTGTCTAAAGTATACTTCAAAACAAATGGAGATATCAGAGGCCATTGCAAAACTGTGAGACTATAGACCCGAAATGGAAGATGCATTAAAAAGCATGGAGAAACAGTTTCTTTGGAGAGGGAAACGTAATGCATACGGTTGTAGATATTGGAAGTTTTGAAGAAAACTTGGATTGAGTATATGAAGGTGTTTTCCAGATAATTTTCTGATTTAAATTGTTGTTGTTTCACAAATTTGGTAACTCTCAAGGCGATTGTAGACTGCCAAACACACAGAAACTGTTGTTTCCATAAACTTATTAAAAGCCGTTAGAAAGCTATTCCGTCATTGGAAGCCATGAAAATTTTTGTCCTGAGAATGAGAACTGGGCGAGCTTGTTGCTCGCTTTTTAATGAACAGCCTAATAATCAGATTTTATGAGCTCCAGAAGAAAAAAAATATTCTATGATACAGGGGAATATAAGGGCAGATATTATTTCATAGAATAGTGTTACCTTACTGGTTCTCCCAAATTTGAAAGACGGGGGAATAATAGATGTACGACTAAGATATCTAGACTATAATGGTTTCATCTTCACAGTACATGCACACACTCTTCATTGAGAATGAATAGAAACGATATACCCTTACTAATGTCTCTGATTATCCGACATTTTGTCCACAGGGAGGAATATAGGATGCCTATAGGGATGCCTTCTTACGATGTCTTAAATTGAAAATGCCCATGATTTTATAATGTCTCAGATTCTAAATCGGAGAGTAAGTTGCATGGTCGGATCTGATGATCCTGAGTGTATTCAATTGAGTTGATGGCGTAAGATAATTTGCTTACATAGTTTTACCCCTTTCTCCGCCCTTCCATGCTATACGTTCAAAATATTGTCTTCTTTGGTTATGTACGTAATTGGTCATTACAACCCTTTACACAGGACAACGACCTAGTTTCTCACATCGTTTATGTTGTGTGCGATAATTTTTATACATGAGTGGCGGGATCTACAGTTTAATGTCGATTCCGAACGACAGATTTTGATGGCAATTTTATTTACTCTCAGAGTTTTTGTCAAAAATCTAATGAGAGGAAGTCGCTAAAGAAATATTTTTTCAAATGTCGTTTAGTTGGAAATGCCTGACCGGGGACTTGACGAGGCCTTATGTCTAATAAGCCAACATACTACCTACTAGACCACGGCGACTTCTTTGGTTAGTCATAACATTTCTGGATGGATTATTGGTGCATCCCTTGCGCTTATTGACTTCTTCCTCTTCCCTGGCTTTGGTAGAACTTGGTCAGTACTGGGACTACGTCTACCTATCGCGTCATAATGGGCCGTTATGCGCGCTCAAGTGCGCTTTTTGATATCAGAGATTACCACTTCGACCAAACCAAACCTAATAAACCGTGATTAAAAATTGTTAGCCATGAACAGTATTTCAATTTGAGTGGATTGTATGCGTTTAGAAAATGATCTGCATTTCAAGCTAGTGCTCTGAATTTTCCATCTACGGACAATCAAATTAAGAGTTTTGTATTAGGACCCATTAAGCTCTATTATATTAAAAATATCGTCAGGGTCAAGGGGGTAGAGTGTTGACGGCTAAGACGTCTCGAACAAAACGAAATATGAAGAAAAGTGGGCGTCTTTCTCTCTCAACAGTGCTTCTGGCAAAAACCCTGAAATTGAAATAAAATTGCCATGAAAAGTTTCTCAACATTGTGGTTTAATATCGACATTACACTGCAATATGAGTGGTGTGAGAAATTAAGTTGTGATCCTGACTAAAGGGTTGTAATAACCAATTAATTAACTAAGAGTTAGAAAAAGCCTCTTGGAGCCTCTGTTTACATAGGTTTAGAATACCTGACAGGTCTGTAAATACAAGGAGAATGAGTTAAGAGTGTACTAACTTTGGAACAAAATCGCAACGCACTTGAAAACTGTAATGAAAAACTCTACTTTCTGCTATGTTCCACTGAAAGTTAAAGGACTTTTTAAGTATTATTGTACTTTGATTTTGTTTTCATTGAAATAAAAACAGCACTCAGCGATTACATATGCAACAAAATACAAAAATTATACAATCCCGATAACTATCTAGCCTAAGTTGTTCAGTTAGTAGAGTAGAATTCAAAAATATTTTTTTTTTTCCGACACCTTCAAATTTTGTTCTATTTGACAAAAAATGTTTTTTTTTTTAACTTTACGCAGAAATTTATTGACTACACAAACATTTCTGAACCAATGTCCAAAATTTAGACCTTATTGGAAAGTAGAGGGATAGGCCTTTCAAACCATATACAGACATATATTATTTGACTTAATATGCTATGCGGTTTGATGAGTTAAAGTTGACAATTGTGAATTTTTTTCATATTTTTTCAAGTTTGTCCATTCATAGTAGCAAACTTTAATTGAAAATACGAAATAAGTAATGACATTCTGAAAGTGCACTATCTTGTGAAGAGATTGACATTTCGTTTGATCAAACCGGATAAAAATTAGCGTATCTTATTATTTAAAGAGTCTAACAGTTGAGTTATATTTTCAAATGAACTTTTGATGGATCTTGATTGTTTATCACAAAATGTATAAATTTCACATTGGAGCGACTACCAGAAGTTGGCCAATGTTTGGTCAAAGGGAAATAATAATATTTGCAAAAACCACAATTATTAGCCGATTTCTGGTAGTCGTGCAAACGTGAAATAAACGCATTTAGTGATAAACAATTAAGATCCATCAAAAATTCTGAAAATTTTGGAACTGAAAGTTCATTTGTTAAGATAACATATATAAAAAATATAACACAACTGTTTTGCTATTTAAATAGTAACTACTGTAATTTTAGTCCGATTTGATCAAACGAAATGTCAATCTCTTCACAAGAGAATGCACTTTCAGACTGTCTTCATTTATCCTATATTTTTTGATTTAATTTTGCAATTACGAATAGCTAAACTTGGAAAAATGAGCAGAAGAAATCATATTTTCCAAGTTTACCCGATAAAAACTCATAAGACATAAGTTTGAACAAAATGTTTATGTATACCGTTCTAAAGGTTAATCTCTTCCCTTTCGAAAAAAGTTCGAATTTTTAAAATAGGTTCAAACATATTTTGGTAATCAATAATTTTATGTGAATAGATCAAGTTTGAAGGGTTCGAGAAATATAAAAAAAGTCTTTTTGAGTTCCACTCAACCTAGTGAAATTACTCGGATGTATTTTCACTGTTGCACCGTGTTATTATTGATTATATTGTGATTATTATTCAATTAAATAAATATCGGTTAGATGTACAATCTAAACAAATGCAGTTTACAAAGCAAGCATTCTATTTCAAATGACTTTTAAATTAAGCGTTCACGACTACCACAACTATTATACGAACAAAAGTTAATAATTTGTTGGAAAAAGGAAAGAAAATAAATAAAAAAAATAATTCCACAGACAATAACAACAACATCGAAATCGTATACATATGTTAGAAACAAAAAAAAAAGTAGTACTTTCCCCCCATTAGCCCTTACGAAGCTTTTTAATAATTTACCATGGACTCTGATGGCCTTGAAAGCATGATGGCTTGAAGCATGTAATAAAAAATAATTTGAATTTTTATTTTTTATTTTTATTTGTTTCTTTAATAGACATTTGAAAACTAAATATTCCCGTTCAGTTCATATCATCATTAGATTTTATGGTCAAACCATAATCATATTTCATCATCAAAACAAAAGCAATTTTTGAAATGATTCTTCATGAATTTGAATTTTTTTATGTTTTTGAATTGGTTTTCATATATCATTAGTATTGGTAGCAGTTTTATGAGAAACCATTGCGGTTAAGATTTCATTTCACTACACTTTCCTTGTAATATGAATATTTCGTAGTCCTTAGTTATCCTAGTTTTTCATTACATTTTTTATTACCACATAACCATTCATTTACTGTGCTTTCTTTCTTTCTTTCTTTTCTTTTCTTTTCTCTTTCTATTTTTTTTTTTTTTCTTACACAATAAACTGTTGATTTTAGTTTTAATATTTATTTTACCTGTTGGTTTTATGTTACAGACATTAAAAGTACAAAAAAAAAAAAAAAAAAACAACAACAAAAAAATTGTTAAAAACCATTTGAAAAGTTTTTTTTTCCAAAGAAAATTTCAATGGAGTAAAGTGTCTAGCATTTGTTGTATTTTTTTCTTCATCTATTGCATTAGTTCTTGGAAAAAAATGAGGTCAAAACTAGGGTACTATAATAATGAAAGCAGTTAGGTTAGGTTTACACTCTATAGGCTGACCCAATTGGCAAATATGTTAGCAATTCTCTTCCTCTAAATTTAAGCGAAATTGAAAAGAGCAGAGGAAATTGTTTATTTTATGAATGAGAACGTATGCCTGAGTTAGTAAGTTAGGTTAGGCTTGTGAACGTGTACTTGCCATTGGGACAAGTACAATACCCAGAGGTCAAAAAGATCCATTGTTAATACGTCCTAGAAGAGAGAGAGAGTGAGGAGAGTGAGCAGATAGGAAAATGCGAAAATTAAACGCAAGAAAAAAAACAAATGAACCACAAACACACAAGACTGCGCAAATTCAGCCTTGAATCCTAGCGCTTCTTAACCAATTCAACCTATTCATGAAACTATGGAGAGCCTTTATTTCGGCTTTCGAAGAAGTCCCTGCCCAGGATATTCAATCTCAACCTACTAAGATCTGGACAGTTGTTTAGGAGGTGTTCGATAGTTTCCAACTCCTCCTCATCGCAACATACTCTGCAGGCAGGCGTACTTAACTCTGTTAATCACGGGTAGAACTCGTAATCGGACAGCAAAGCTTCTACGTAAAGGTTCTTTAGCTACAAAAGAAAAGTTAAATAAAATACACGTAAGGCTAGGATTTTGATGTAAACTTTCATAATAATGCTTGCCTCTCTGTATTATGTGTGATGTAAATCTCATTTAAATGATCGTGTTCGGTTTCGTTCCAACCTCCAATCCTCTTCAGACAGCTATCGATCAATTCTCTATAAATTTTGTATATTCTCACGTGGCACACTTCTCTCTCGCAGAGTGAATTTGTTTGCTATCTATTAGTTAGTGAATCGCCTACTGCATTACAGAAATAATTCGTTCTTTAGCCGGACTGTCCGTATCGCCGTGCTCAAGTGGGTACTGTGTTGGCTTATTAGATGCGAGGCTCTGCTTCAAGCCCCAGGTTTGACATCTCTGCCAAGAACTCTGGGATTAAATAAAATTGCTATACAAAGTTTCTTAAAATCTGTCATTCGGAATCGATTTTAAGCTGCAGGTTCCTCCACTCATGCGTAAAATTAACACAAGCAGCAGAAGTGGTTGGAGAAGCTAGGTCGTAATCCTGACTAAAGGGTTGTAATGACTAGTTAAGTAAGTAAGTAAGTAATATAAAAAGATTCAAGTTGTATGTCCACAAACACCACTCCGTCTGTTTTCCTTGCCATAACCTCTTTTCCTAATTCCAATACAATGCACTGCATGAGTAGGGGCCATCCCCTGAATGTTGTTCTTATAAAAGAAAACAAAAATATCTCGACGATAACTTGACGAAAGTTGGTTTTTAAGGGCTTAAACACTAAGGACTTATTTTCTCTATTCATAGAAAGCCGCGCAGCATTAATTGGCTTGGCTTTTAGAGGCCTATTTAAAGCCGAAAAGTGAAATTAATTTTTCTGAAACCTTTCGGTCGTATTGTAATCCTCATGGAACCATCTTGTTTAAACCACACACCGCCAAGTTCATACTTTTCAGTTGAAGGCCAAAAAAGGGGGATATCATACGAGTGGGTTATCATACAGCCTTAGCAATATGGAATGACAGTAAAGGTCCAGCCAGAGTCATTTTCGAATAGAAGGTCATAGGTCATATCAAGGAATCTTTTTTTTTTCTCGATGAAATAACTTTTAAGTTCTTCGAGTCCACACTTTTGAAAAAAATTTTAAAGAATTTTTAAACTTTTTAAATTTTGAGGAATTTCAAGAAAAGTGGCCAACTGGGTATAATTGTGTGCATGTGTCTATCAGTATGTCTCTGCTAGAATGTTCATTTATGGGTCCTGTTTTTTTTAACATAAAATGTACATTTATTTTCTTTATTGTTTCCTCCTTTTTATATATACAAACGAGGAATATTCGTGTCTACAGTGAATGTAAAAAAATGTGGGGGAAGTTTCATATTTCAATGATTAAGTAGTAGTAGTCGTCGCCGTAGCCTAGTAGATAGTGTGTTGGTTTACTAGGTGAGAGCTTATGCGTTCAAAACCTTAGTTTTGACATCAGGAACCATTTTTTTATGCGACTTTTTCTCTGAAGATTCCTAGTAAACATAGCTAACAAGTAGAGAAAGTCCTTATAGAGTTGAATAGAAAATGTTATCCTGGCAGTAAACATTTGTTTTGTGAATGAAATACTCCACATACTTTTGAGTTTATAATTTTGTATGTTCATTTCATTGATACACTTCTTTATACACTTATTATGGCGTATAAAATTTCCTTTTGAACATTTTAATTTTTATCATTTCTAAATGAGGATAATAAATGGCCAAGTATCCTGCCATTTAGTTTAAAATTGTGTACTGTACACCTAAGGAATTGATCAAAAATAAAAGGTAATTTGAATTCAAATCGACATTAAAGATTGTAACACACAATTATTTTTTGTCATGCCAAGAGGCATGGCATCATGCCAAAACAATCTGTGATGTGAGGCTATCATTTTGCAGTACCTTCACTGAGTATACCACTGTTGCTGCATATCACTTTGAAAGTATTAGAATCTCCAGATCCTTGCTATGTATCCTAGTATGGCATTCGTTCATATGTATTGTGCCTTATTGGTTACTTAACACACACACACACAATGTTATTTTGTTTGTTTTGTTCTTAAACTTATCGAAAGTTCGGTTTTATGGTTTCTGTGGCCAATTTCGAAAAAAAGGGCAGACAGAAACACATGCAACTTAAAAGTTACATTTGCATGTACATAGTTTTGATTCGTAATTGTTGTACAGATATATTGCTCAATTGATTGATTGATGTGGTTGGTGTTTCTAAAAATATTTTCTCTCTTTTTTTTTTTTTTAAAGAAATTAAGTTTTTAACCACAATCTTTCCTTCTGTAACTGCTTCGGCAAAATGACTCATTGGTAGGGTTGAGTAAAAAGTAAAACCATAGATTCGATTTGTTGTTGTAAAAAACATTAGTTAAGGAAGATAATGACCCCACCAAGCAATATAAATCAATCATATTCAATCTTCTGTGAAATTATTAGAGCTCGTATAATTCATAGCATATAACAGCCATAGATCTCAAATGTATTCGAAATAAATTGAAATTTTCTTATCAGCTGAGCTAATCTTCATATTGCATGTGTTTTATTTGTAATTACAAACCTTTAGTCAGGAATACAGCCTAGCGTCTCACATCACCTGTGTTGTATTGATTTTATCCATGAGTCGCGGGACCTATGACAGATTTTTGAGAAACTTTTCATGGCAATTTTATTTTGGTCTCAGAGTTTTTGCAAGAAATCTGCTGAGAGGAAGTCTCCGAAGAAATATTTTTTCATTATTTGTTTTATTGGTGACGTCTGACCTAGGTTCTGAACCGTAGTCTCACGTCTAATAAGCCAACATACTTCCTACTACACTGCAGGGTCTTTTCCCATGTAATGCTATTATGTGACCTGTGACCTGTCATCTAGTCTATACGTCTCTATCACCACGCTAAGTGTGTTTCTATTCACTTCAAGATTGTTTCCTACAGAGTTGGGCGACATGCAGATTCACTGAAATCTTTTGCCTGTCTCCAGGCAAATCATTTCATTAGTCAGAGTTTATTAGCACAAGTTTTCTTTTGGGAAAAGAAAGTGAAAAGTCATCTTTGGAATCCTTTAGAATTCGTTTGTTTCAGAAACTATGTCAGTTTGGTTAGAGACATATTCTAGACCATATCCACGGGGAGGTAACCGTTGAATCTCTACGCTTAGGCGGCTTTGTTGGATAATGTGTTGCTTATTTGTCTTTACAAAGTTTGTAGGTACTGATTATGGATAGGAAAGGGAATGAAATTTTCTACGTCGTCTTGATTTTTCAGTGAATACTGTAAGGGCCACCATCATAAAAGGGTTTCTCCGATTTCTATCATATGAAACCAGCAGTTCATTTGTTAAGTAGTCAGCAGGGATCTTTTATGATTTTCGTTGACAGTCAGACTGCTCTAAGAGCTATTACATCTGTCTGGTTTAAATCACGGCTTGTTCGTGAACGCAAAGAGTCCTTAAAGATCTTTGGACCAGATCGAATCCGTATATGTTGGGTTGCGGGACGTAGCGATATACTCGGTAATGAGACGGCGTATGCTCTCACCAGATTAGGTTCACGTCCTGAGGGCGATTTGGTAGTTGGTCCTGATCCCCCAATCTGGCACTTTTACGGTCTCATCTCTGGATGGGAAAAGCAGTGACGTTGGGGGGGGTGTTGTTGTGGATCGGGATGCTATGTATCTAGGTGTCTATGACTTGCTATAGACAGTGGGGATGGAGGAGGTGGTGGTGGATGGTGGACTTGCTATAGACAGTGACAGAATAGGGTTGCTTAGATAAGGCCAGTCTGAGGTTAGTTATTGAAATCATTACAGTGTCCCGTTTGAGATTAGATCGCTGACAAGGATCTGAAATAAATCCCAGCCGAGCTATTGAAGGATATGTTGTGATGAGAAGGAGTTCGAGTCTATCGAACACTTCCTCTACAACTGTCCAGAATTTAGTAGGTTGAGGTTAAGGATCCTGGGTAGGATCTTCTTCTAGAGCCCTAATGGGCTCTCTATAGATTCATAAAAGGGTTGAGTTAGTTGAGAATTGCTAAGGCATCAATGTTGTAGACGAGTTTTCTTGTTTGTTTCTTATCATCTCTCTTTTCTACCTATTCTATCATATGTTCCAATGACATGAACACGTCCTCTAACGTAACCTATCTGCAAGTGCACCGAACAAGGCATTATAGAGTGACTTTCGTCTGTAGCCATAGCATTCATATGTGAAATATTTTTCTTGTAAAAATCTGAAATCTTTTCTCTTTTAACCTTTCCAACAGTACTCTACCTTGTTTTCCAAATACTTTTTGAAACAAGCCATCATACATACAAAACATGTAACATAAATAAAGAGACTAAGAAAACTTTTTCCCTACAAATAATGACCATAAGAATTTAATTTACGTTTCAAATTTTTTTTTCTTTGTTTCGTTCCTCAAAGAATACTTCATTGCATGTTGAATCAAATCCCTAAAGCCTGCCATGAATATTTAATTTTAAAACACTTTTTACCAAATTTTCTTAATAAATTACAAACTTATTGCGCCAAAAACTTTTTGTTTAACTTCCATTAACTTTAAAGTTTAACTTTTAAAGTGTGCTTTGAAAAGTTTGAAAAAAAACCGCCAATCAATATATCATCAGCTTCAATTTAGCAATACAGTAGCAATGTGTTGAAGCCGTTTGAATGGAAATGTAAGCCAAAGAATTTGAGCTTCTGGTAAAACAGAGTATTAACAAACATATGTTACCACCTACAGCTGACTGACTGACTGACTGACTGACTGACTGATGATGTTCTTCAAATAAAACCAATTCATTACGTAAACTTCTTAACGTTGCAAGATGGCAGAGCGTAGGCAGTATGCGGCAGAATACAAGGGAAAGGTATAGCTTGCAGTAGTATTTCAAACAAACTGTTATTTATCCAATAACTGTTCTTTCGTAGTTAGAATTTTGCCTGCATGAACACACAAAATGTTGTTAAAAGGCAGCCGTAAAGAAGTAGAAGAAGAAGAAGAAAAAGAAAAGAAAAAACATTGAACGAGCAGAAGGTGTTTACAAAACGATAACTTTTAAGTTGTAACAAACCCTCGAAAACAAAATCGACAGGCAAAAAACAAAGAGAGAGAGAAAAAAAAACAGAAAAAAATATGAAAAGAAGAAGACTAAACAATCATAAATTTTGTACTTGTAAACCAAATACACACTTCTAACAAAACATGTGTTACTGGCAGCAAAAAAAAAAATAAACAAAACTACACCATAGACTGTGTATGGCTGTAGTGTTTGTTTAGGCATCGAAATTTTTAGTTAAACGAACTTCGAGGGAAACAAAAACAGCCAATAAAACTTTAACATTCAAATTCACATACAAATACCTTGCAGCCATCAGTTCAAATTCGATCATGTTTTATTTTTTTTACATTCCCCTCCCCTCTGTATTAGTCCCATTGTGTTTTGTTTCCGCCATTAACAATTGCCAATTGAAACTGTCTGAGGCATGCTGAAAAAGAGCAAAAGAGCAAGAGAGCAAAACGGTAAAAAAGTTTTTCAAATATTTGTTAATTTAGAAAATTTCCTTTTAACAGACTGTTACTGTGTAACAACTTTTACAATGCTCGTGTAACAAAAGAAAATATTTTCCGTTTCGTTTTCATTTTGCAAATAAAGAAGAACAATTACAGCAGACCTTGAAAACAATTCACATTCATTTGAATTTCGCCAGAGTTTTTGTCTGTAGCCGTAAACTAAATAGGGGAAATAAATGTGAAAAATTTCTTTAAAGATTAAGTAATTGAGTCTTAATGTCTCAATAAATATTTGAAAATTAAGTTGGAGGGCTAAGCTAATTTTTCAAATTTATTTAATCTCCCCCCCACAGATATAATTAACATAGGCCAACGTTTTTTTTTTAATTCTCAAAGACTTTAGACCCTCACTTTATATGTTTCATTGTCTTCTATTCTCATCCCCTCATATGGAAGAATAAAAATTACAGAGGGCCCCACAACATCAAATCTGGTCTTATTCGAGAAAAATTGTTTTCCATCAGAACAAAGGCCCAGTACACACTCACCCCAACTACTCTGAAGTTTATACAGTTTTGTAAGAAGATTCTTATTCATCTACCGAGCATTTCGAATCCGGCAAGGAATAATAACTGTCTGCCAATGCAAATCAATTGTAAGTTGTATGCTAACGTGAATCAAGTTCTCTATGAGGTAAGCAAGGTAGTCAGGGTCATTATTAGGTCCCCAACACCAATTGAGTTAAAAGTTATGATACCAGCACTGGTGGTATCCACACTGCAACATTCAGGCATATATCAGCCCAGGGATATCATATGGCAAGAGTAGAACCTGTTCCTGCTTCAGATTTACAGCGAAATATAACAGGAATTAACTGTACAACATACCTTAGGCACTTTCGGAATATTTTGATGTTCTGATTGTGTGGCCTTTCATTAAGCATTTCGTTAAGCATAGAAAGTGACTATCCAGGAACTTATTTCTGTTGGCACACAAGGCCATACAATAACAGTAGAAATAATTGATAAACTCACTGTTTTACATCCTACATGTTGTTACAGGAAAATTATTCTTAACGCAGACTTCTCATTCTAAGCATCCACTGGCACATTGCAGCAACATACATGCATAACTGGTCATTTCAATCCTTCAGGCAGGATTACAATTGAAGCATCACTTTTTTTGTGTGTTAATTTTATGAATAAACGAAAGATTTTTTTTTGAAAAACGAGTTTTTGCCAGAAATCTCGGTAAGAGGAAGTCGCCGAAGGAATATTTCTTTATGTTTCGTTTTGTCGGAGACGTGTTAACTGGGGATAGACTCGTGGTTTCACGTCTAATAAGCCAACAACAACCAAAGGAATATGTCTTCATATTTCGTTTTGTCGGAGACGTGTGACCAGGGGATAGAACCGTGGTTTCACGTCCAATAAGTCAACACACTACTTGCTAGACTACGGCGACTTATAAGAGACCTGCAACTTACCCAACCAATACGCAACAGATCACAACGAATGATTTTATGTGATGATGGTAAAACGGCCTGATCTCTCAGTCTATAGCACAAATACTACGATTATCTATCCTTGGCCGCCTCTATTTCACTTTTGTAGCTCACTGTCTATCACAGTCTTATGTGCGGAGAATAGAACCTCTTCCCAATGTCTGTAGTGCGAATTTAGGGACTTGTCTACCTTAGCTAGACTATCAACAAGGGAAGTCCTCATTTACTTAGATTAATTCTTTCATTATAAAGTCCTTAACTCTACCTCTATCGTCATGGAGAGATCGCGCTGCAGGGGTAGAACATTATAGGTCTAGTCATTATCGCTATATGAAACCGGAAGGCAGTGGAATATTATTACTAGGATATGAAAAACGGCATAATGGTGCGTTATATTCTTATACGGAATATAGAGCTGAGGAGAGAGGGGATCACAACCCCATATTATTACCATTATTTTTCTACCTTCAGTTTCTTTAATCACATTTTTCCAGCTGATTGGTTTACTGTAACAAGTTAGTGGACGGCATGTGTCTCATGAGATGGCGCTGTAGACGTTGTTTTTTCTTAAGAGCCAGAGGCTTCCTGATTGAGTGACCGAAGTTTATTATTTTTTAAACTTCTAAAACCGTGATAAAAACTTTCTTATGTTTGTGGTCAAGCATTTTAATCATCCAACTACTTCGCCATCTCTTTGTGTGCATAGGCCATAAGCATATTGAAAGTCTGCAGGTTGAATTGTTGCATCAAACTCTTACGTCTACTGGTATTCTGCCTTCAAGCTTACTAAACGTCTAAAGAAATTCAATGCATTCGTTATTTGGGTATGCATATTTGTAGGTAAATGCAACAAATAGTGCGTATGGACTTCAGAAATCGGACAACTCCGCCACTATCAACTCACAATCACTTCAGTTTAATATCTTGAGTTTTTTCCAGCTTCAAATCGATACAAAATTGTGAAAAGCTACAAACATACATAATTGGCCATTACAATCCTTCAGTCAGGATTACGGTCTAGCTTCTCATACCACTTATGTTGTGTGTGTTAATTTTTATACATGAGTGGCGGGACCTACAGTTTAAAGTCGATTCCGAACGACAGATTTTGAGAAACTTTTCATTGCAATTTTATTTACTCTCAGAGTTTTTGCCAGAAATCTGTTGAAAGGAAGTCGCCGAAGAAATATGTTTTCATATTTCGCTTTTTGATGTCTGACTTGCGGTTTGAACCCAGGTCTCACGTCTAATAAGCCAACACACTACCTACTAGACCACGGCGACTCAATCAACTCAATCGTTTCAGTTTAGTTGCTTGAGTTATTCCCAGCTTAAAAACCGATACTAAATTTTGGAAAGCTAATGAAAGAAAATATTCTAAGCTTAGTGTGTAATATTCCACTACGTTACCTTATCTCATTGTACTCTCACAACTGTACAACTTAGTCAGGTTTTGAACCCTTTCTCTATAGCTAGAATACTTTAAGCAGGTTGTTTAATATGATCTTAAGATACATGGTAAAATCCATGGTAAAATGATGGTTTTAGACGCGTTGGCTATGTTTTGGCTATGTTGGCTATGTCTGTGAAAGACTTTTAACACAGACTTCCTGATGACCTTCTTGATTTATGAAAATTATAAAGAATCTTTAGATTTCCAATAAAAAAAGAAATTATAAAGAAATTTTTTGTTAAAACTTTGATTGTGTACATTGTCTAAACCCTTAGGAGGCTTCTCTTTCATTCCTCTACGTCAAATTCAGTCGAATGTTTAATAAAAAAGTGCACAATTTTTTTTTTGTTTTTAATTTCTTTAAAATTATTTTTCCTTTTTTCTTTTTTCTTTTTTCTTTTTTCTTTTTTATGTTAAATTTTATTTGTATTGCATTTTATTTATAAATAAAAAGGAATACTTTTCTTTACCCCTGTAAGCGGGAAAACTGCTGCATGACTGATTCCAGCAAATAAATCATGCCAGACAACCAAACAAGCAAGCAACGAAACAAGTCCGAAAACACGTACCGTTACATGGAACATGGAAATAAAAAAAAGGAGGAAAAGAGTTGCTGGAACGAAAATAACTGGAAATTGATTTCAAATAAATTTTCTTTTGTTGTTGTTTTTCTCTTCTTGGTTGTTCTTGTTTGTAATAAAAGATTTGAAGGAAATTGAATTTTTATTGCCGTTTGCCAAAGAGCATAACTTTTTTTTTTTATATGAATTTCTATGGTTGGCGTTGGAAAATGCATTTTGAAAATTTAGCGTGTGTTTCCTAATGTTTTTAATTTAATTTACAATTTAATTAATCAATGCATTCTCCTTCATACTCACTACATGGCCAAGTTATCGTCATCCTTGCATTTTAACTAGTTCAACTAAAGCCTTGTCCCGATATGACCATAATTCATTGGATAACTGTACTTGCTGCCTAGGCAGATGAGTCCTACACTCTACCCAGTATCTTCCACTTGGAGACAACAGAACACAAATATTGCGCATATGACTCTAATGAGCAATGTGACTTCCTTTTCGGAGAGAGAATTGCTTTTAAACTGTTTAGTCACACCTAAATGAAATCTGGTGTCAACAGTAATCCTTTACTTTTTGTTTAAAATGTGGTTATGTGGTTACGTATAGTTGCAGTAGTGTAGTAGGCAGTGTGTTAGCTTATTAGACGAAAGGCCAAGGTTCGAATCCCCGATCAGACAAAATAAAACTATGAAAAAATATCTCTGCGGCGGCTTCCTCTCAGCAGATTTCGAATCTGTCGTTCGAAGTCGGCTTTAAACTGTAGGCCCCGCCACTCATGTATAAAATTAACACACACAACATAAGTGGTGTGAGAAACTAGGCCGTAATTCTGACTGAAGGATTGTAATGGCCAATTATGTATGTATGTAGGTATCAAGGTACGTATCGTGACCCAACAACTTCGTTTTATCCATGTTTACTAGAAGATGCACTCTTATTGATCTATTTTCGCTAAGGTCGCAGTAACATATCATTCTGTTCGATCCAAGAAATCAATATCATCGGAGTAAAGAAGCGGAATATAGGGATCGATAAGCTTACTTACTTAATTGGTATTTATAACCCGTTAGTCGTGATTACGACCTAGAGTCTTACACCATCCATGTTTAAAGTCGTTTCCGAACAACAGATTTTTGAGAAATTTTTCAAAATAATTTTATTTACGCTCCGAGTTTTCTGGCCAGAAATCTGCTGAGAGGAACTCTCTGAAGAAATATTTCGAAGAAATGTTCTAAAACTCTGTGCAGGGATTTGAACCTAGGGCTATTGTTTAATAAGTCAACAACGCTGCCTTCTAGACAACGCTAGGCCTCTTGCAACAATTGTGCTAACACACAACACCTTTTCAAATAAAATTTTGAGAAGATCACAACGATCTTTTCTTACTCGAACCGTCGGCTCCAGGTCAACTAGAGACATAGTTTTAAGATTTTTCCAGAAGTGCTCAACTCAAACATGGACTGGAGTATTTTAAAGGAGTATGTATAGCTTATCTGTATTTTCGAAATCCAGCAATTAGTTTCTCCTGAGTATCTTCCAGGATTTCTGATCCCGGTTTAAGACCTCTTCGATGCAAACTGTTAGATTATATCTAGTATGCAATCGGAAAAGGATTTTTATTTCTAGAGTTGATGTCCACGGCCTTATATCTTCTTTTATTTAGAGGGCAGACGATGTTGAGCATCCAGTTATTGATCATAAGTTCTTCCCATAAAACTAGAGCGTACACTTTACCAACCGATTGCCTTCAGTCTGAAATACTACAGCTTCCAGTTTGCCGGCATCAGTATCTTTTTTTCTTTTTCCGATGGTTTTGACCTAGTTTTGGTTGAATGTTATATGTCATCAAACACCATCGTACTGTGATTGGTGTTCAGGTTCATAGCTCTACAGTTTAAAAAGTGGTCTTTCCGAATCCAGTGGAGTTTGTCAATCAGTTATTAAAATTATTTTCTTTATTCATACAGAAGGAAAAACCCCTTCATTTGATTTTTGACTTACTAATTTACATCATTATTACAATCCTTTAGTCAGGATTACAACCTAGCTTCTCAGAACACCCATTTTATGGGTGTTAATTTCATCCATGAGTGCTGGGAGCTATTTTTGATGGCAATTTTATTGTAATCTTAGTGTTTATGTTGGAAAATTGTTGAGAGGATGTTGCCGAAGAAATATTTTTCATATTTCGTGTTGTTTGGGATGTCTGAGCTGGGATTTGAATCATGGACTCTTGTCTAATAGGCCAATATCCTATTTTTTACAAACTACAAGTAAAAATTGGAAAATATTTGAAAATCCTTTGATGTGCAGGCGGTTTCTTTAAATAAAAAGAAATTTAATGCTAAGGAGTCTTTCTATTAAGAAATTAAGCTCAACTGTATGTATTATTCATACATTTTGTGACATTCTGTGTAGAGTACGTAGGGTATACATTGGCCGAGTGTAACCTTTTTCTGAATTGAGTCAAACATCAAAAGCATACATGACATTACAATCCCTCAATCAGGATTACGACCTAGCTTCTCCCTCAATCAGGATTACGACCAAGCTTCTCACTTATGTTGTGTGTGTTAATTTTATACATGAGTGGCGGAACCTACAGTTTAAAATCGACTCCGAACGATGGATTTTTGACAAACTTTTCATGGCAATTTTATTTACTCACAGAGTTTTTGCCAGCAATCTGCTGAGAGGAAGCCGCCGAAGAAATCTGCTTTTCATATTTTCATTTTTGATGTCTGACCGGGGATTCGAACCCTGGCCTTTCGTCTAATAAGCCAACACACTACCAACTAGACTACGGCGACTTCATAAAACATCAAAAGCTTTTAATTTAATTTCCATTCTTAATTTTGTTGCGCTAATATTGTAAAAGTTATTATTCATTATGACATTTGAAAACCATTTGTTTGTTTTTATTTCGTGAAAGAAACGTCTGCAAAGGAAATATAAATTTTAAACCAAATTACGTTTAAATATCAAGAAAAAGTGAAATAAAAAAATATAAAAAAAGAAAAAATATTTCATTTAACAACCGGATACACTATGGATGGCTGTTTAAAGAAAGTCATTTCTCTTCAAATACCACATATAAAGAGAGCGCATAAAAACATAACGTTTTTGCTTTAAACAAACAATTACCATTAAAAAAAAAGCACAAACAAAATGAGAAAAAAATATGAAAAACGCAGGAAGACAAGCAAGAAATAGAGAAACAATGCATTAAGATAAGAAATCATTTTAAAGTAAAAAGTAAAATGAAAAAGGCAAAAGGAAAAGGAAAAAAGAAAAAAGAAAATAAAAGAAAATCGTGTTGAAATAAGAATGAAAGTGGCAGTGAGTAGTCAAAATGAAATATTTCGACATTAACCTTGTGAATGAAAATAAAAAAAAAAAATCCTTCAAGGATTATCATCATACTAAGAATACGGATAATGATAACAATGATGATGATGTTGTTGATGTTGTTGCTAATAATGATAATGATCGTTATTATTATTATCAGCTTCAACATCATGTTCTTGTCCATATTTTTTGTTTGGGAATATGATAGTAAAAGTTAAAAGAAAAACATTGGGAAGATAAACATGGAATATTGGGCGGCAGTGTTTAAACGCTACAATAGTCTATGAAAAGTTTAAGAAAAATAAAAAAAAAATATTCCCTTCTACAGGATAATTGATAGAAATGATTGAACAAGCTTTGAAAAATTAAGCAACCGTGGTGTTCAATTGTGCTAATCGAATTGGGAATATTTTATTCTCATATTCTAGGTTTGAACCATCAGTTCAAAATACGTTTTTTAATATTTGGTAATTGTCTTGGATACATTGGTAAGGAACCTTGCTTATTGTGGGATAGCTGCCTAGCCTTGTATTATGTCGATGCCATTTGAAAGTGAGCAAAAGTCTCTTATATTTTCTTAATTCAAGTTGCTCATGACAAAAAATTGTTTGTCCTCTGCTGCATTAGAACCTGAGCTATTTAAGTATGTAGTCAAGCACTTTAATTCTACTACTCCACACAAGCTGTAGATTTCAATGAAAGCCGTTAGACTGATTGTCTAACCTATAATCAATGCAGCTTCTGGAATAGACATGTAGTCTACCGGACATGGCATAGCAGTGTTAGCCTTGAAATAAAAGCTTCCAAAAACTGCTTCATAACTACACCAAATGAATCAATTGCTCTTTATTTTCTTCTGTGAAGTAGGTATTGGGTACCATATGAGTCTTCTTAGGAGTGATCTGTAATTGATGCGAATGAAATAGAGGATTTGAATCAATTCAGTAGTCTTGAGAGTATTATTGTACAATGAATATCGACAATCGTTTTAAAAAAAAGCTGCTGACGTATTAGGCTGCCGTACGTCTACGTACATAAATTGCTGTATTAAACGCAGACATAAAATCCATCCATGGAACGTTGCCACTCGTGTTGTGTGGAAGATAAATGTGTTCTTGGATCGTTGAGCTTATAAGATCAGCCTTGTAGTCTGGCAGAGAAGTTTATCCATTCAAAACAGCTAAAGCAGCAGCAAAAGACAGACCAACAGCCTTTATTGATTGGCATAAATGCCGTTGGATAGTCCCTTTCAAAGCCATTATACCTGAAAAGAATTGCAAACTAAGAGATTAAGAGAAATAAAAGTGCTCCAAAAGAGAAAAGTGTTGGCTAAATAACCACATTTGATCATTGTTTGATCAATTTACCATCGAGGAGACAAACAATACCGATGTACTTGCTAAAGCTGGGACTAGAGAAAATTCAATTGAGCCCCTACATGAGATTGGCATTCCACTGCAGAGAGGCAAACAAATGATTCCACAAAAACACTATTTATAGGCAAGGGGATAATGACTGCACTAGTAGAGACATCAGACAGATCTAGTCCGAACAGACCGGACAGAATTTGTTGTGAACCTATTAAGATTCCATTTGAGGCATCTCATAGCAGTGACACTGGCCTCTGATTGTCCAAGGCAGGAGATTGGGAATACCTAATAACGACTTTTGTAGAAACCGTAACAACGATGAAGCAAAGGAGACCACAGAACATCCTCATTGTTTTTGTCTGGTGTTTGGGAACCTGAAAAGAAGAGTTCTTTGATATTCAGGATTCAGCAACGAAGCATATTGAGTCAAAGGCGTTTGGACAAATATGCGCATTTCCTTTAGGCTCTCAGAATGATTGAGAGATGCCAAACAGGAGCTTTAATTATATGACGGAAAAGATAATAGCGATGTTACAAGGACACCTTATAGGACCCAAGTAGGCTGTGGCCTTTGTGGCCAATTTAACATAATCTAACCTACCACCAATAAATGTTACACAAGTATTGCGCAGAACAGAGAAGTCTTGATATTGCATTTATCGTTGAAGCAATGTTAGATTTGTGGAACTAAATCACACTGTCAGGGTTTCCATTTCATTCTGTAGAGTTGAATACCCAACTGTCCTTAGTCTACAATATTTTACCTTAGCCGGGGTCATTCCTATTCCAATTTTTCATACAAAATTCCCAAAAAATTTTACTAAAACTTCCCAGAAATATGCTTTGAATTTGATATAAAAAGTTTACTAAGGAAGATAATTAAGAATTCTAGGAAATTGTTTGCTGTAGTGTACCACATGAATCTGCTTGGCATTCCATTTACTTTCTCACTTGTTTGCTGTTGCGTATAAAGTACTAAAAAATAACAGTAACTTTGGTTTTAATGCGCTTCACTGGAGTTGTTTTAACAAAATTCGCAACCAAAATTTTATAAGAAAACAAAAACCCAGTGTTTCTTTCAAGCGAAATTCAAAGAAAATAAAACAAAAAATTTTTAATAAGATGCAGCAGATTCCGAAAAACAAAAGCTACTTTCTCTTGGGTTTCTTTTATAAACTTTAAGCCAATTATGCTTCTTGCTTTTTGTGCTTTAAGGACGAGAGTTTCTTTTTTTTATATGCCAGAGCATGAAATTTCACAGTGCCAAAGGTCATTTAGTAAGCATATCGTTTACTTGCGTACTTTTTATAAAAGGATTGGTTAATTTGGTTAAAGCGAATGAGAGAGCAGCATGCAATGAGTTTGTTTGAGTAATTTTATGAGGAGAGAAAATGCTGTTAATTCGTCGTACAAAGGAATAAATGAAGCTAAGATAGCTAAGATAGCATATCATATCTGATTAAAATAGAAGCGTTTCGTATAAATGCATAAAAGCATTAACAATACAATGACTCTACTTACACTGCGCTAAAAAAGTCCAGGATTATTGTATACGACCACATTACTTAACATTTCTTCTTTGTTGAAATGACTTGTGGCTCGTACCAGCGAATTGTTAATGGTTCAGGATAGAATTGCAGTCGTCGTAGTCTAGTAGTTAATGTGTTAGCTTATTAGATGTGAGGCCATGGTTCAAATCCGAGCTCAGATATCTCAAACAAACCGAAATATGAAGAAATAGTTCTTCGGCTACTTCCGCTCAGCAGATTTCTGGCAAAAACTCTGGGTGTAAATAAATTTACCATGAAAAGTTTCTTAAACAAATCTGTCGTTCGAAATCTACTTTAGACTGTAGGTCCCGCCACTCATGTACAAAGTTAAGGCACCCAACAAACATATGTGGTGTGAGAAGCTATTTCGTAGTCCGGATTAAAGGGTTTTAATGACCAATTATGTAAGTGTGTATGTGAGGTATATAAAGTATCTATTAAGCACAGAAGAGAGAAGATTCCTACGTAAGATCTTCGGTCCAGAGCGAGTTGGCAATGATTTTCGCATCCAATTCAACGATGAGCTGTATGAATTCCTCAACGATATAGACGTTGTGCAGTGTATTAACATTCAGCGACTGCGTTGGCTTGGCCATGTCGTTCGAATGTAGGAGGATGCTCCTGCGAGACGGGTATTTGATGCAGAGACCTACGGAAGTCGGCGAAGAAGACGACTTTGTTTGCGTTGGAAGGAGAAAATCGAAGGGGCTTTATTACCGATTGGTGTGTTTAACTGGCGTAGGCGAGCAAAGAGTAGAGGCGCCTGGAAGGATGTGTTAAGGCAGGCCGAAATCCTTTAATCAAGTTTTTAATGGTGAATTAACTAAGTAAGTAAGTGTGTAAGGTAGCATTTAAACGTTTTTTAATTTTTAAAATAAAAATTGGTCTCAGCTAGTGTGTGTGAAGAATCGTTCTGCGCCAAATACGTGGTTAAAAGGTATGAAAACTTAGTGTTTGAAATTCTTTCTTCATTGTTTCCAAAATGAAAAGACTTTCACCAACCCATTCTAGAAATTCTTCGTCCCGTATTCAATTTAAATTTGAATTTAGAACGCTGAATTTAAATCAGCTGAGAATACAATACAATTCGTCTACAACGTACCTTTGGTGGTAGAAGAGAGTATAATTAGCAAGCAAAACCGTTGACACACGTACATGTTTTGAAATTAGAATTTAAAAAAGCAAATCTACAACAACACGTATTTCTATTTCCATTTCTCTTGTTTTTTTTTTATTTTTAAAAATCATGGTCAACTAGGTGCCTCTATTTCATTTTGTTTTTCAATTTTCCAATGAAGAATAATTTTCCATGTGGGAGTTGTAGAACACAGACAGAAAAAAAAACAAGGAAAAAACAAGAAAAAAACAAAAAGGAAAATAATGACAAATACTTAGTTGTCATCTATTATCTGTCACATCTATTCCCGTGGAATATGTATTTATCAGTGTTACTTAAAAAGTTACTTTAGGCTTTTATTCAATTATCAACTTCCATCATTTCATTCTGACACTCACTAGCAACCTCTCTTTCCCTAGCTCTCTCTCTCTCTCTCACTCTCTATCTCTCTGTGTGTTGCCATATTTTGCAGTCATAATTTTATTTGCCATTCTCCTCCATAAAAACACACCCATTAACCGGTAGGTGGGAGTGGGGGGGGGGGTAGAAAATTGTAATAAAAATAAATAATTTTATTACAGACATTATGATGATCTATCTACACGTAGCAATAACATCATTTTCATCATAAATTTTTATCATCAACATCATCATCATCATCATCATCATCATCATCATCATCGTCATCATCGTCATCAAGCTCGTACTTGTTTTCTCTAACAGACAACGATGACGCCCATCAAACATCATTCACTCAGTTTTGTTGCTTGTAGTCCACATTAAATGACGTCCATGAATCATAATTCATTTAAACAAACAAACACAAATTGTTAAACGCCAAGGGGAAAATTTATAGAGCGTATGGTATATGAGTACAGCTTTAAAGGCGGTGTTCTTTCTAAGGTTGGACAGTGATTTTGGAATCTCGCCTTAATGCGAGGAAAAACTTTTCAAATGTAATTTAAAACATATTTTTGATTTAAACTTGATATTTTTAATGGATGTTATAGGTTACATGCTATTGGCCATGGTGGTAGCTTCAAGATATGCAAAACATATTAGTTGTTACCTGTATACAGTGAGCGTCAAAAGAAACTGTACACTAAAAAAATATACATTAATAAATTACCGTTATTTAATTTTTAATTGTTTCACAGCCAGTTTTTAAAATGGAAAAAAAAAATTTCAAAATCTCGAAATATTGTAAAAATTTTTTCAGGCACTCTCCTTAAGTGGCAGTGTTCATATTTTTTGACGCTCAGCACTCTAAGTCTGCTTTGATCATCTGGCCCGATTCTTACCTACTAACTTAATTGGTCATTACAACCCCACCATATTATGGCTGCTAATGCTACCCATGAACGGCGTTACCTACAGCGTAAAGTCGACTCTAAATTACAGGTTTTTGAGAAACTTTTCATGTCCATTTTATTTAGTCTCAGTGCTTTTGCTAGAAGACTATTGAGAGGCAGGCACCAGAAGAAATATCTGGTCTAATAAGCCAACACACTATCTACGACACTACAGCGACTGGCTCGGTTTTAGTAACTCATAATGGATCACACTCTTTTGATACCTAATGGGCATCCTATTGAAATGAGTCCACTTATTGAAATGAGTCCATTTTTCTTCGCCAGTGATAATTTGAAAGAAAAAATTCTTTGGTTTTAAAGCGATAAGATAAGAGGGAGTCGTGCTATTAATGCGCAGCACTTGTGCTAATCAACTTCTTCCCCAGTTTGGTGGAATTCGGTTAGTACAGAGACTGCGCTTTACTGTAGAGGAACATTGGGGCGCTAGACGTGGTCAAGTAAGCTTTAGTAACCAATGCTACCACTTCGATCTAACCCAAAGCGATTAGACAGCTTTTCGGACCTGAAAAATTTGACGTTTGACATCACTTGGCTTGCGGCTTTGCTACGAATGAGTTCTGCATCTTTTAAATGTTTTCAAATGCTGGCTTTAAATCTAATAATGGTGTAAGCTCTTCTTGCATTTGCCTTAAATTTGAATGGAGTAATGGTTAAAAACTCATGATCTACAAATCTTTTCGGCAGTCCCAGAATCTTTTTGTCTTCTGTAAGATCTTAGTTTCAACATGGCATGGTTGTGATAAGAGCTGGACGAGGTCGCTTATAAGCCTAAATAGAAGGCGTTGGAAAAGGAGAACCTGCATCGTACATTGATTCAAAAGATATTCACAGATATCTTAGTCTGGACATGAAAGATACGCTTCAAGTGGTTGTCAGCTTGCTTTTTAACTTACTCTTTAGCTTGTAAAACCAAGAGGTCTTATGAGTATAGGGAGTACTTTGCAAGGAGACTGATAACGCAGTAATCTGAAGAGGCTGGAGCAATCTGGAAACCACACACTCCCTTAAGAGAAAACCCATTGTTTTATTTGTGGTCTGATGTAGGGTTTGTAGTGGTACTGAAGCGGTTGCTTAAGGGCCTCGAAAGAATGAATTCATAACTTAAGGGAATACTCGTTGATGTTATCCAAGCGAAAGTCTATACTTCCGAAAGATATGTTCGATTCGAACTTCTATAGAAGCACAAAAGGTGGGAACTAGCAATACCAGGTTAGGTGGGACTTCAGGGAAAAGAGTGTTCATGTAAGCTTGTCAGGAGGCATGGTCCTTCATTGAAGATGATGGAATATAAAGAAAGGTTTGGAAGAAAAGTAAAAGAAAAGTGGGAAGTTTTCTAAACCAAGAAGGGCATGAAACAATCTAAACTTTCGTTAAGCAATTATAGTGCAAAAATATTTGAAAGAAAGTAACCAGACTTCTGAGCTATCATTGTAGACTCAAAAAGCCTTTGTCCAAAGTAGTTAACGCTTCAAGCTCAAAGTAAAGTTTCTGTGATGGCAAGAATGAATCATCAGAACACATACGTAAAAGTTGTGTGACGTTATAGGATTTTAGAGGGAAATATGTGGGGTTTTATTGAGTAATAAGCGGGGATTTAAAGTTACAGATATTGGACAGTACGCTGAGATTTCTCAACACAAAAATATTGCGTGAGACATTGTAGGGAAGCACAAGAATTGATGATTGAAGTACTTTAGGTTTGATTGGAGTAACTACTCGAGAGTAGAATTGTTGATAAAGAAAAACCCCTTAACCTAAGTTCTAGAACTGTAGGAAACAATTACATCAGTATTGTATTAAAAAACATCCTCTAAAATAAAAATGAAATTCATTTTGAATACTTCTCTTGCCTTAAATGCTCTTTATTGTTCCGTAAGCACTTTAGTAAATATATGTTCATGGATTAAGTGTTATTGATTATTATTATAATAGCAGCAGTATTAAAAGGATTATATTCTCATATAATAATCTTTAATAAAATTAATAAATCCTCTTAGAAGTTTGTATTTATAAAGCCTTGTTATTTGATTAACATGATTTCAAAAGCTTTGTTCACAGCATCTTGTTTCATTATACCGCACACTGGGATTGATTATGTCTTACTACCAGGCACTTGTGGTTAAAAAACATTTTTTTTTTTTTTTTAAACATTGTTTTAATATTTCTAAACATTTTCCTGTATTTTTCCATAGCTTTTCATTGTTTTTTATTTGAATTTTATTGTTGCTATCATTGGTAATTTTTTTTGTTTTTTGTTTAAATGGCAAGAGGAAAAAATAAAAATTTTCAAAAGATTTTCAATGAGAAATAATATTTTATGACATGATGATAAATTACAAATAAATACATATACATACACACATATACATACATACATATGTATATCACACTCAAACTCTCTGTTACACATATGCGATGTTGCCATTTGTTGCAAAATGAATCTGCAGGAGATAATGAATGATGAATAAGTATCCTGTTTGTTGTTATTTTGTTTGTGCATAGAAGTTTGATTTTCTATGTTACAAATTTCTAATGTTTCAATAGAACGTATTAGTCGTAGAGTAGAGTAGAGAAAATAAATAAACAAATGCTACACACACATATATGTACATGCTCTTAACTAAATAAACAAATAAATAATGCCAGTATAAGGCAGTTGAAAGGAGAAGTAAAAGAAAAAATATTGTAGAACAACGATAGAGATGTGATAAGAAATTAATCTTATTTCTTAACATAATTTTTTATTACTTACAAGAAGAAGCAGCTAAGTTATCAAGCAAAATTTATAACGCACAACAGCTTCAGCAACAGCAGCAAGAATAAAATAGCAATAGCAGTGTGTTAAAGCAAGATAATGAGGTTTTAAGAGAAACCAATTCCTGCACAACATCTGGCTGGTTTTCAATAACGAACTTTTTGGAAATTTAAATTGTAATGAAATTAATTTAAATGGAAAATTCTGTTGGTTATTTAAAAAGGATTTAAATTAGTTGCGGTTTGGATTACAACTTTCTCAGTGAAGACTTTGGCTTCTAGTGCAGCCCTTGCGCTGATCGACTTCTTTCTCGTCCCAGGCTTTGATAGAATTTGGTCAGTAAAGGGACTGCGTCCAACTGTGACGTCACAATGGGCCGCTATGCGTGCTCAAGTGAGCCTTTGAATATCAGAGGCTACCACTCGGACCTAACCTAACCTAACAGCCCACTATAGTAAGCATCTTGTTCATAGTAAAACAATGAAGATAACAATTTTTTATTTACTCTTTCAAGACGATGTAAGATATAAAGGATCTTCCAACATTGTCTTCCGAACTTTTGTCAGTTGATAACAATCTTATTGAAGCCACACATCTCCCACATTAGTTCTTCTTTATGCAGCATATTTTGCCAAACCACCATAGACGAATATAACTTTCAGTAACACAGAAAAGTTGATTATTTTCTAATTCTCATTGAAAAAATCATATTCATGTCACATTTAGAACGGATTTCAGTCAGAATTCATACCGAAAAAATTACTATTTTGTATAGGTTTTAAGGTTGGCAGCATCATCGGTTCAAATTCCTCTGAAAACATTATTAACCAAGCCATTATTGTCAATGGCAAGCACTATAGGCAGATGATTATCAACTTGTTTTGGCCCGAATTAGACGATATGAACACCAGAGGTCAGCAATGAATCACTTTTTCGCTACTCATAAGTATTCATGAAATTTTGAGTATGAGTGAGTCAACAGTATTGAAATTTAACTAGTCTGACTCATTTGTACTCGCTACAACGTTGATTTATAAGTACAAGTTGCAATCGAACTCATAACATTCGAAATATGTTTGATTCATACACCTGCCTACTCATTCAGATTCATAAATTTAGAAAAATACTCATAATAATACTCGTAAATGATTCGATTCACTCGAATCATTCATCAAAATTTAAAGTCTAAGTTAACGACACACAAGCAAAAAACACAGAGCAGCAAACAGAGCAAACACATAACCTTCTAGTGAGTATTGTAGTGTTCGTACGCAATTCATACTTATTTTGTGATTCTTGTGTAAATGTTGAGTCATGGAGAGTAGAAATCAAAAACATCATGCGTAGTGTGAAGTATGGGAATGATGAGTCCTTCAAACTTTGAATATGAGTAGTATGATTATAATATTAAAATAAGTATGAATGCATATAAGTAGCAGAAATTATGAGTATGATTAAAATCTATTCATCTTTTTGAATACTCATTACTGATCTCTGTTGAACACCACACACGATGGTTTCAAAAAGCCGGTACAACGTGTTACACAGCTGATTCTACGTTAGTTATCCTGTACGAGTGATGTGAGGGTATCGTCAATACACGTGGAGGTTATGTGAACGAGTCACTGATATCGTGCGATTTGTCTACATCAGATTTTTTCTAGTGAATTTTTCTTAAGTTAAAGGTATGCGAATAAACCACAAAGCACAACAGTCTTCAGAGGTAACATTACACATGCAATTGGTCAAATTCCGCCCTGATTTACGTACCAGAGTTATGGAAAATTGAACATTTTGGATATGCTCTGCCCAGAGAAGCAATGGCGGGCACTCGAACGATGTAATATTCCACACTCAACGCAATCATGAGGTCTTTCAAACAAATAAAAAATGTGTGTGATATCTCACACACATTTTTTCATTTAAATTTCAAGACAGAAAGCGTCTAACCATCTAAACTCATTACTATTTACAGCACTTATATGATCGAGAATGAAATAAAATTATATTCGCAGTCCACTTTAAAGGTTCTCGCCAACATAGAGAAGTGTTGACAGTGTTTCATTAGAGGCCTTTCCCTTCCATTCAGTTCGTCAATACTATTGTCACGTACTCTAGTGAAAAACTAGACAAGAGCGTGAAAGCTTTAAACTCAACATAGGCTTAGACTTTGACTCTGAACGACAGATTTTTGAGAAAATTTTCATGGCAATTTTATTTACTCTCAGAGAAAGCTGAGAGAAAGGCACCGAACGAATATTTTTTCATATTTTCGTTTTGATGTCTGATTTGGGGTTTGAAGTGTGGCTTTCACTACGGCGACTTCAACATTGTGAACAACATTGCCATTAAAAAGCCTTTCATTCGGATTTGATATTAAACGGTAGGTTCCTCCACTCATGGATAAAATAAATTCACATACAATTAATGATTTGGAAAGGCATAATAGTGATTGAAAAGTTGAAGAGGCCTATGGTATATGGAAGTATGTATCCGAAAATCTAGAATTTTTGTAGTCTTCACTCAATACATGAAGGCGTTTTAATACGTTACAGAGAAAATTAGTTTCTAAACGGCATCTTAACAGTTACATCGCTACAGGAGTCATTTTTTCAGCTTGTAATGAAAGCAAATTCAAATTCAACACTCTCTTTCAGCCCCTCTAAGAACTATTCTTCGATTTTCTACCAAAATAAAGGGTTGTACAAAAAGATCGGTGAATTGATTGTTAGTCGTATTAATCCCGTCGCTGTAAATCCCTTGTCTAAGTTTTCGTTAATTTATACAAAAGTGTTGCTGTGATGGATTTATGAATATTGTTACGTTTTTATCTTTTAAAAACGTTTGAAATATGAGCTCGTAGATTGCATATAAAAATAAATTTGTGTTTAATTTTAAATAAATTCTTTATTATACGCACAATTTTGTGTGCCACTGTTCACAACTGGTTCTAACAACAACAATTGCTTTATTTGTCATTCATTTTGCTTATGCCCTTTGCAATAAATAATAACAATTACTACACAATTGTTCTGTTGACCCTTCTAATGGAGATCGTCAAACCATGATTGCTTTCTTCACATGCACAGCGTCTTCACACAAGACTGACTGAATTTCTACTCCGACCTTACATGCTTTGCCTTGCTTTTTATATGGCGACGTAAACAGTCTGATGAATGTTCTCGTAGGCGAAGATTCGGTTTTTCGCCTTCTCGAGAATACTGTGAATGTAAACGTCGTTGTTTACATTTATTTATGCCATCTTGTTTGTTGTTAGTATAGGTTGTTTACGTTTGTCCTTGCAGTGTTGTTGTTGCTTGTTTGTTTACTTGTTTATCTCCTTTNTCTCCTTTTCGTTATACTGATGTTGTTGTTTTATTCTTGTTTATTTGTTAATCAAGCAAACAAGTCCGTTGTTTTTATTTTTGTAGCTTTTGCTTAACATTTTAATGTTAAACAATGTTAGACCATTTCCATTTTCGTAACAATATCATTAGTACATACTTACATACATACATAATTGACCATTACTATCCTTCAGTCAAGATTACCATCTAGCTTCTTGTACCACTTATGTTGTGTGTATTAATTATACAGTGAGTGGCTGGACCTATTGTTTAAAGTGGACTCCAAACGACAGATTTTTGAAAAACTTTTCGTGGCAATTTTAATTTTACTCTCAGAGCTTTTGTCACAAATTTAACACACAGAGTTTTGTCAACGAAGAACTATTCTTTTCATATTTCGTTTTATTCGAGATGCTTGAACTGGGGTATGAAGCGTACGCACTACCTACTAGGCTACGATGACTTCCTATCATACAAATATTGTTTTCATCAACCATGTTTGATGCTTTAAATTACAAATAAAATACTGATCTTTACGTTGACAATATTTCAACATAAAAAATTAATATCTTCCTTGCCTTCGTTACAGCATTTCTGTGAGGTTTGATGCCTTAAAGCATAACTAAAGCATATTAAATGCATAATAAATATTCAGTTTTTATTATAAGTTTCGCCACACCAAACACTTTTGCGGTCGATAACATTATCGAGAGTGTGGTTATAATAATTTAACAGGATTTTTCTCTTTTTGAAATTATTTCTCTGGCTCGGTAAATGTTAACATTTTTGTTAACAGCGTAGTCGGTTGTTAAATATTAAAACGTGTTTTGCGAATATCCTCCTTAAGGAATTCAGTTAGTGGGAAACAGTGAAACAAAACGGTAAATATTGAAATTTTGTCGCCGAACGTATATATACGTACATAATATATAACGTGGTAAACGTACAATATGGTGTTAAAGTGTGTGCTTTCAATGTAACGTAGCGTATACTTAATGTAAGGCTAATAAATATTAAGTATACGTCGTGGTATATGAAAGAATTAAAGAGAAGGAAAGTGAATATTAAAATTGAAAATTAAAAAAAAAAATTTTAAAAAATAATAAAAAGTATAAGAAAATAAATTAAAATTGAAAAGAAAATAATAATAAAAAAAAGAAATATATTCAATTTCGTTTCATATAAAAAAGCTTAAATTTATTAAAGTCTAGTGTAACGTAAGCATAGTCTTACGCTGTAATATTGTGGATTAAAAACAAAAAAAAAAAAAAGTTTTCAAGTCTTTATTAATATATTGTAATCACTTCTTATTAAAGTATTAAGTAAATAGCCCGTCTGCCATTAATACAAAGTGAGTTAAATTAATAATAATCGTCTATCTGTCGTAAGTTTCTTTACTTTACTTTACTAAAACGCATAGATAGAGAGGACTTGTGTAAATGAAAATGTGAAAATGAAAATGTGAAAATGAAAATGAAAATTAATACTTTTGTTTTAGTTTTAATTTAGCACGTGATTTCTATACAAATGCGTTTACTTTTGTTGTTGTTTTTTGTTTTGTTTTTCATTTAATACAGACTATATTCACATTCTTTCATGCATTCATTCATTCACTTATTCGTTTTATTCACTCAGTCATTCGTTTATTCATTTACTATGCCATTCTCGCATTCATTCATTTATTCATTCATTCATTCATTCGCTTATGTCTACATAATTTCATTGAATGTACTTGTTTGTGTACATTGTATTATATATCAGTGCGAATGAACTTTATTTTGTGTGGCAGAAACAAATGTACGTACTGTACGACTGATTTAAGAAAATTGCTGTCAGTTTTCTTTCCAATTTTTTCTTTTTTTACTTCTTTTGTTTTTAGCCATGGAATATAACGGTGAGGTTTTGGGCTTTAATTGCAGCAATTTATTTTAATAAAGAGTTTTTTTTTAATAATTTCTTCCATTAAAGGTAAGTTTATTATTTCTAGCAGTTTGTGGCTAAAATTGCATTTTAATTTCAATTTAAAAAAATTGTTCTTGAGGCATGGTGCATGTCTTGACTAAAATGAAGTTGGATGTGGTTGATCTTCCAATAACTTTTCTATTCCTAAATTTTGGTTTTTTGTGATGGCTTACAAAGCCATTTAAATGCAAATGGATATCATATGCTATATCAGGTGCCATGACATACTAAAATTCCATTACTTTCCGTAGTTACTGGTTTGGGGTTTGTTTTGATTGTAAGTAAAAAATTAAAGTTGTTCAGTACAAAAATACACACTCAATGTAAATATTTTCATAAAGAGCTGTAAATGGATTTTATGAGTTGAATTTTGTTTTAAACAGTCGTAATAGATTTAAAATCAACTAGCGTTTCAAGCTACACTACATCAATGATGGTGACCTATTTGGGCATTGTCAGAACAAATCTGAGAACAATACAAACTGAATTAAACAAGATACAGCCCTTAGCTTAGGGTAATATAAAGGAGTATGGAAAACTTGCAACAGCGTGGTAATGGAAGGTCTGTTGAGTTTAAGTCCGCTGGCCATGGTAGTGAAAATCAGAACTTTGGAGATTCTGATTAGGATAATGAGATTTCATGAACCAATCAGGCAAAAGCAAGATTCCATGACTTCTTACTATTTCTCAATAACAATGACTATGGAAGAAATCATTTTGTGGTACGGATAGGTCAAGCATTGATTCCAACACAGAAGTAAGTGTTTTCTTGTGGCAAAATAAAATATTTCGAGCCCATAGGTAAACTCGCTGTTTGCTTCCAAGCAGAACTCTATGCCATCAAAATATGTAATTGTATGGAGTGTACAAAACATGCGTCATTTCAATACTATCAAGCAGTCAGGCCGCTCTTTGAGCATTTGAGCTGTTATGGGCTTAAATCGAAAATAGTAGCTGAGAATAATGTAGGGGAAGCTGAATCAGTTCGATAAGGAAAAAGTGTTAACCTTTGCTGGTTAATATCTGAATTTTGCGGCAATAAGTGGGCAGATAAGCTCGATTGGATTAGAAACTCTTTGTGGAGAGGGAGCAGATATTTAGGAAGGTACACTTAACGAGAGAGAAGATAAAAATTGGGAGAATGGGGGTAAGGTAATCACAATGCGAGAAGATTAGTGTAATCCATCAGGATTTCCAGGAATAGCCTGAGTTTAGAACCTTTCGTTTAATATGGCACTGCAGAATCAAATACACTTGCTGTAAATGGAGATCATCTCGATCGATTCTGTGATGGTAAGAATAAATGCATACTCATCGTGAACCTGAGTGGATTCCAGGTATTGGGCTGGAAATTGTCTTCGTTGACATTGAGCAGCAGCCTGAATATCAGAGCAATAGTCTTATAAGTGATGTCATAGGGATACTCTATAGGGGTTTATGGCTGTAGAATATATCGTAGATCGAGTTCATGACAATAATAGGAACGATAAGGTAGGCCAAACTCTGCATTACAAAAAAAAAAAAAATTAAGCAGTCGCCATAGTGTAGTAGAGATAGTGTGTTGGCTTATTAGACGTGAGGAAACCCAGACTTCTCCAAGAAATTGAAATACGAACAAAAATTTCTTCGGTGACTTCCTCTCTGCGGACTTCTGGCACAAACTCAGATAGTAAATAAAATTGCCATGATGAGGAGTTTCTCAAAAATCTGTCGTTCGGAGTCGACTGTAAACTGTATGTCGCGCCGTTCGTGTATAAAATTAACACTTAAAACATAAGTGATGTGGGAATCTAGTTTGTAATCCTGACCAGAGTGTTATAATGATCACTTATGTATTTGTGTATGTATGTATGTATTTCATTTGATATTTTCTTAACTTTCTTAAATGTCTTCTAAATCAGTATTCATCCTTTATCCTTTAGAAATTCTTAATTTGTGCAATATTACAGTATAAACAAATATTTCACCCCATTCTTCTTACTTATCTGGACACAGTTTGTTATTTCTAATGCAATACAATACATAGGTCACCTACATACGGGCGAGTAGAAAAAATTGTGTAAAAGGCTGCTATCAGTATGAAAAATCATTATACATGAGGTGCGTGACACATGCAATCCATTTACTAGCAGATTAATGAGATTTGTGGCAGCATGAAGGAGAAGAAAAGAATCGAAAAAAATTTTGCTGACCAGCAGCAAAATACCTGGTAGTTTTATGGGCAAACATATAACATACAACAAATCTTAGCAATAATTACAAAGAATTTATTTGATTTGAAATCATTTCTCTTTTTGTTTTCTTTAATAAATTGCTTAAACAAATGAAGCGGAACTTTATTTTAGTTTTTATTTGACATTTTGACATATTTTTCTAGGTTATCGGTAAAGCCTAAAGGGAAAAGAAATTTTTGTTGACTCCTTTAAAGGAAATGTTAAAATGATATGGAGGTTATGGACAAAGTTTAGAAAATTGAGGACATAATAGCATGCAAAAGTTTCTTTCAAGACTGTAAAATTGACGGCACTTAATTGAACATATTGTTACGGTTTTGCCTTTTAAAAACGTTTGAAATATGAGCTCGCAGATTTATTAATTTTAAGTAAATTCTTTATTATTCGCACAATTTTGTGTGCCACTGTTCACAACTGGTTCTAACAACAATAATTGCTTTATTTGTTATTCCCTTGTTTATGCCCTTTGCGATAAACAATAACAATTACTACACAATTGTTCTGTTGATCATTGTAACGGAGATCGTCAAACCATGATTGCTTTCTTCACATGCACAGCCTCTTCACACAAGACTGACTGAACTTCTACTCCGACCTTGCACGCTTTCCCTTGCCTTTTATACATCGACGTAAACAGTTTGATGAATGTTCTCGTAGGCGAAGATTCGGTTCTCCGCCTTCTCGAGAATTCTGTGAATGTAAGCATGTTGTTTACATTCATGCATGCTTACTTGTTTGTTGTTAGTGTAGGTTGTTTACGTTTGTCCTTGCAGTATTTTTGTTGCTTGTTGGTTTACTTGTTTATCCCATTTTCGTTATAGTGATGTTGTTGTTTTATTTTTGTTTATTTGTTAATCAAGCAAACAAGTGCGTTGTTTTTGTTTTTGTAGCTTTTGTTTAACATTTTAATGTTAAACGATGTTCCACCATTTCCATTATCGTAACAATATTTTATGGATCTTATTGGCCACAGTTAATATTGATTTTTGTTTTGTTTTCTTTTAAAAACTCTTGTTTTCCCATTGATTTTTATACAGTTTGATGTATGATGCTGATTATGCTACACAAACTAGGCTTTAAAGATTAGCTAGTTACAGGCTAGTAGAGAGAAAATATTTTGTTTAACACCCATTGAATGTCCACAGTGGGAATAAGTCAGCCAAGCAGTGAAGCTGCTTGTATAAACGTCTTAATTCTAACTTTTGATTAAAATTATTATGCCCATAAATTATAATTCTGAATACCAGGGAAGATGTTCTGGGGTCTTATTATCTTTTCCTCGTTAGCTTCTGCGTAAATTATTGTTAGGCTTTCCTTGCCTTCAGGCGTTTCCAGTTTCCTGCGATTAATAGCATCAGATCGGCTGTAGATATCATCGAAGTATAGTAGCCCCCTAGATGAAAGTTCAAAGTATAATGAAAGCCCGGACACAGCAAAAGTGACCATCAGGTATTGACGTTCACCGAAGCCATTGTGTAGGCTTGGTGTACGTCAACCATTAGGAATACCATCTCACTTCCTATAGGATGTATGTATCTTGTACAAACTTCCTTAATTTTTTCCAGTCTACTCCTTTAAGACGGGTTATGTCTGATATACTATAATACAACAACCTTATCTTTGTTTATCTTAAATTGAATTCCTTTTTAATAATTCTTTATAATCAATTTTTGTATTTTCTTTTTGTAAAATAATTGCCTGAATTCTCTGAAAAGTGAAACAAAACTGGAACACAATTTCTAATGACCGTAATTTATATGATATATGGCCACATGGCATGGATATTTGCAAAGTAAAATTAATTCTTTTTTCCTAACCCACCCCTTACCTCCCTTTGCAATTGTTATAAATTTGCATTTTTAATAGAAAATATACTCTGCAATGGAAATAATAAATAAATAAACAACGAAAGGTATTTTCATATTCAGTTTCTGTTTTAATTTTCAGAGAAAATTTTTCATATATAATGGCGGTTGCAATTAAATTTTAGTTGCCAATAAAGTTTTTTTTGCCAATAAAGTATTGATTAAATTTTGCATAATTCATCTATTTTGAGCGAAAATACAAGATAAATAAAATAAAATAAAATAAAATTTTTTTCAATTCTATTTATTGATCAATGGTTTGGAAATTGAAATTTTTTAATTTAATTTCAACGACGTAGTCTTTTTTTTGTAATGTTTTGTTACGGAAAAAGGATAATGTGTCGTTAGGGCTGAATGATGATGGAATTCTTGTATAGTGATTATATTTCTGATGATCTTAAAAAAAAATATGATCCAACCAATAACAGGAGAATATTATTGGGCATAATTAATACGCGTTATCTACAATGCTTTGCGTTAAGTTAAGTTAAGGATAGTAAGATCGTGTAATTATTAGACTGTAGTTTAGTAAGTAGTGTTTTGGCTTCCCGTATAAACCCAAAAGTGGCGTGGTAGCTAAAAAGAGGATAAAGTCCAACACTATAAACAATTTGAAAGCTCACAATTCATTAGCTAAGCTATTATCAGCCACAGTATCAATACATAAATACATAATTGGCCATTACCATCCTTCAGTCAGGGTTACGGCCTAGTTTCTCACACCACTTATGTTGTGTTTGTTAATTTTATACATGAGTAGCGGTGCCTATAGTTTAAAGTCGACTCTAAGGAACAGAAGTTTGAGCAACTTTTCACGGCAATTTTATTTGCTCTCAGAGTTTTTACCAGAAATCTTTTCATATTCCATTTTGATGTCTGTCCTGGGGTTTGAACCCTGGCCTTTCGTCTGATAAGCCAACACACTACCTACTAGACTACGGCGACTTCGACACAATATCAATATATCGCCATAAATTCAATTCCCCCAAAATGCTATGTGTGATCAGTTATTCTCAACACAGTCCAAGTATGGAAAATTTAAACAATCAGAATGAAAGGACTACAGGCATTCGAAGTGAAAACATAATCGATCGATTCCGTACTCCGCTGAATATACTTAAAGTACATGGGAATTAATGGAGACCATAAAAATTGGTATAAATAATCATCCTAAAGCTGAACTGGAAAACTGGAAGCCGATGCTTGATGGTTGTGAAAAGTTGCAGTCTTTGTAGTCCAGTAAGTAGAATGTTTGCTTATTAGACGCTAGGTTGAGGTTCAAACCAGAGATCAGCAATGAAACACTTTTTCGCTATACATAAGTACTCATGAAATTTTGAGTATAAGTGAGTCAACAGTACATTCGTACAGAACATTCGTACTCACTACCACATTAATTTATAAGTACAAGTTGCAATCGAACTCATTATCATTCGAAATATGTTTGATTCATAGGCCTGCCTACTCATTCAGATTCATAAATTTAGAAAAATACTCATAATAATACTCGTAAATGATTCGATTCACTCGAATCATTCATCAAAATTTAAAGTCTAAGTTAACGACACACAAGCAAAAAACACAGAGCAGCAAACAGAGCAAACACACAACCTTCTGGTGAGTATTGTAGTGTTCGTATGCGATTCATACTTTTTTTGGGATTCTTGTGTAAATGTTGAGTCATGGAGAGATTAGAAATCAAAAACATCATGCGTAGTGCTAAGTATGAGTATGATGAGTACTTCAAACTTTGAATATGAGTAGTATGAGTATGATATTAAAATAAGTACGAATGCGTATTAGAAGTATTAGAAATTATGAGTATGATTCGAATCTACTCACCTTTTTGAATACTCATTGCTGATCTCTGGTTCAAACCCCGTGTCAGATATCTCCAACAAAGCGAAATACGAAAAAAATATTTGTTAAATTACTTCCTTTCAGCAGTTTTCTGCCAAAAACTGTTAAAGTAAATAAAATTATCATGAAAAGTTTCTCAACAATCTGTCATTGGTAGTCGACATTAAGCCGTAGGTCCCACCACTCATGTATAAAAGTAACGCACACAACATAAGTGGTATGACAAGCTAGATTGTAATCCTGACCGAATTGGTCTAATGACCAATTTTGTATGTAAGTTTGGTTGTTACGCACAGGGCTTTAGTATTCGTCGAATAATGCTGCATTGACTATGAGAAAGCTTATATCACGCTCAGCTTACACTTTGCTGACAATTGTCGAGTAATGTACAAAAAACAATACCTCGTTACCGGTATTGTAATTGTATTCAGAATTGACTTCAAGCAAGGCTTTTTCATCTTCGCTTCTATTCAACATCGTCAAAAAGAAGAACACCATAGAAGAACACAATGTTAAATAGAAGAAAAAAATTTCAATAAGAGGCATGAGCTGTGAAGGGTTTAGAAAACTTCAAAATATCTTCCGCAATGGTATTTAAACAAGATGAGCTGTTAACGAAGAAAAAAACGTTAGTCGACCCTAAACTAAAAAGCAGCAATGCATTGACCCCACACATCAATTCGTCAAATCAGCCTATAAAGGAGGCCACAACATATGTGTAAACGGTAGACTATTAAGGCAGAAGCAGAAGATCAAATAAGTATTAACCGCGAGTACATGGTTGAATAAATATTTCTTCAGCATTTTTTCGCTCAGCAGTCTTCTGGCAAGAACTTCTTCAAGTTAAAAAATTTCCATGAAAAGCTTCTCAAATTTGTCGTCAGAAGTCAACTTCAAACTGCATGTTCCGCCTTATCTGGATAAAATTAACACATACAACATGGTTAGTGAAGCTAGGTAGAAGTTAGGTTCTAATCTTAGCTAAAAAGATGGTAATAACCAAATATGTATGTATGTATACATACAGCTCGTAATTATTTTCCTAATAATTTTCTTTAAAACATCCTTTATCACATTTGAATAATTTTTCAATGGAATTTAAAAAATTCTCCCTAGATGATGTAGAATTAATTATGAGTGCCTTTCAAATAAAATTTAAATGTTTAGGCTTTAACAGAATATGTACGAATTTTCCTAAAATATTTCAATTTCCCAAAACATTTCTTTGTGTTCGTTTTCAGACGAATTTCTAGACAAATTCCTCCTTTTTTTGCCGTTTGTGGTTTTCCACTAAAACACCCTGTCACTCTAGTTTGTATTCGTTTGTATTCGTTTTTGATTTTCTTTTGATCTAGTGTTGGTGAGAAGATAGCGCTTAGAATAGAGAGAGAGAGAGAGAGAGAGAGGGAAAAAGAAAAATAAGCTGAAAAGGAAATTCATGAATAATTTATCGGCATTAATCGTGCTACCCAATGACGGGTAAATATTGAAATAAACAGTAGGAGATGATTATAAAGGCCTTGAAATCAATTGTTTATTGTTGTTTATAGAAGAAAGAATGAAAAAAATTGTTAATTCCTGTCCAATACAATTAAATTTGACTGTGTGTGGGAGAGTGTGTGTTATTTAATTTTGTTTTTCATAAAACCGCAGAAAAAGAACACAAAGAGAGAAAATAATAGGAGAAGAAAATGTTTTAATAGAAAACAATTAAATTTAAAAAACCAGCTCCCTTTAAGGGAATGTTGCCCAATTGCCAAATTTTATTATGTTTTTATTAAAAATTTTAAGCTTAAAAAAACTTGTTAATATTCGCTGGTAAAAGTTGTCATTTGAGTTGCGTTCGAACCCAATACGTACGTATTACTTTCATCACAACTTCAAGCTCTAAATGATATTGGGAGTGAGAGTGAACCCCTAGTGGAGACTTATAAGAGAACTTATGAGGTATAAAAATTAGAAAAAAAAAAATTTAGGAAGATTTTGTTTAGAAAAATTAAGTGACAAGCATTGACGTAACAGAGACGACTCTATTGCATTAAAATTTGTTGCAGATGGTAGTAGAAACCAGGAGTCATGGAAACTTTGTTTAGAATAATGAGAAATAGCTTGAAACCGATATCTATCGCGATCTATTGGATTGAGAGTCTGTCAGCTACTTCCATCCCTTGGGCAGGACCAATAGGTACTTTGATTTTTGAAAACTGCTGCTGGGACTAAGTAATGTGAGTTAATGGGACAATCAGGAAGCTAGTAAATCTCTTAAGAGAGGAACAATTCTATGGTTTACCAATCGATTAAAGACTGATAGTGGTACAGGAAAAAGGGAATTCTGGGAATTCAGCCTCAGAATGAAATACTTGGGACTTGGTTATATTATTTGAATTTCTGCCAGATATCCTAGAACTAGATTTTGTGAGGTTGATCTCAGGTCTAAAGCAACTGAGTGATAGGGCTACATTCCAGCTTGATATGGGAATTCAAGACAATAAGTGGACAAATAAGTTTATACAACTTTCCATGCCATTAATGTATCCTGAACGCCAAGTCGAATGGGTAAACTTGGCGAAAGAAACACTGCTGAGGTTTAAAGACACCTTTTTCTCAATTCAGGATGAGTCTACTCAATCCAAGCTTTTGCTAAACAATTATCGTGCAAGATATTTAATTCTTTCAACTAATCATTGTAAACTCAAATAAAATTTTTACGGAATACGAATCAGTTCGAGTACAATATGAAGATTCTGTAATGAGAACAACCAATGATCAGGACGCATATTTGGAACCTATTCGGTGTTGATGCATTTAAAAATGAAAAATTCTAGAGATTAAGGTACTACACTTATGGGCGGTAGATAGTATCCTAAGGTTCGTTAGGGCAATAACTTTGCAGAAGACATTGGTCTGTTTTTAGATTTGAAATATACATCTTGCTGGCGAATTAGGTGTTATTATATGGAAAGGAGAGAATATGCTCATGCTCTACAGAGACATACAAATAAAGGGACCATTTTGAAAAGTAAAATTATTTGATTTCCAGATTTTAAAGTTGAATAAAAAAAAATTGAAATATTTTCAAATTTTTTTCGGGCTCTCTCTTTAAGTGTTAAAGGCTGAGTTTGGTGATTGTCAGAATTTTACTCATAGTCTACACTTTCTTTTGATGCTCATTGTATTTTAATGAAACACAGTCTAAATGAACTATTTTCTGATGCCAATAGTGGAAGGAAGGTAGGACAAGCCGTGACTGAAACTCGGATATTACATTCCCCTGTAGGAGAGCGAGAGGATTGCTTGGTTTGTTGACTATGGTTTGCTTTTGTGCTTGTAATTGTGATGATTTATAAGGGCTACGAAATAATTCAAGCGGGTTTAGTGTTGTGAATTATTTGGGAACTTCTTCGGCGACTTCCTCTCAGCAGATTTCGGGCAATAATTCGGAGAGTAAATAAAATTGCCATGAAAAGTTTCTCAGAAATCTGTCGTTCACAGGCCACGTAATTCTTGTATAAAAATTAAGACACACAACATAAGTGCTGCAACAAGCTAAGACGTACTCCTAGCTGAAGGATTGTAATGACACCACTTATGTTATGTATGTTTGTATGTATGTATTTAATCTCTGAACTAAATATTACAGTGGTAATAAGTTTTGAATACAAATATGAAACCTGACCCTACTCATTCTTAACTTACCGACACCTGAAGAATCAATAAAGAAAAGCAACAAAAAAAAAAAAGAGAAAAGAAAAATTGTGCATGATATTTACCATAAAAAACTGAAGGATTTTCTAAACCAAAGCTGCTGTATTAAGAACTTAAAGAGCCTCTAGGGTATAGCAAAAGCAAAAAATATTTCTTATCCTTGTAGCCATCAAATGGGAAATGAATTTTTTAAAAATCAATTTGTTCCCTTTAAATATTTTTGCTTATTTCTTTAGAAAATTGAATCTTAAATTTAAAACTCCTGCGCAAAAACAAAAAGAAAAAAATCCTTTAAAACGACTTTAAGAATTCTTTTCTTTTTTTTGTGTTTCGTATGTTTTACGTTACGGATTTATTTGTCATGCTTAAAGTTACAAGCCGAAATAAATGTTGTGTAGCCAAGCAAACTTCTCAATATTTCAGTGAATAATTTAATAACATGAGTATGAGAGTCTATTAAAGTCCTTGCTTGTATTACCAGACATTTCATTTATTTTTCATTTGATTTCATTCTTTGTTTGGGGGGAGGGGGGGTGGCGATGAACGAAAGCTCTGACTGCCTTTTTGAGCCTAAATGATTGCCTTCCTGCTTTGATGACTGACTGGCAGATGGCTTGAGTGACTGACAAACTGCTTGACTGACTGACTTCCTGGTTGACTGCTTGTAACGGTTTGATTATTGGGTGTGTGTGTGTGTGCAAATGTCAACAGCATTTTGTCTAATAAAAACAAATCTATTTGCAAAAACGAAAACCGCTCTCTTTCTCTCTCTCTCTCTCTCAATAGTCGTCCTATATTTTGTTCGAATATTTTCGAATATTTTACTCATTCACTCTCAGCATTTTGTTACGCTTGTTTATTATTTTTTTTATTGTAATTTTCTTTGCGTTTGTTTTATCATGAGTGTTAATTCATGAATAAATCAAGAAGTTAGAAAATTAGTTCGTATCTGATGGTAATAATTTGTTACTTCTTGTTATTCTTTTTGTTGTTTTTGTTGTTTTTTTTCTTTAACTATTAATTTTGTTGTTGTGCTGTGAATAATAAAGACCTTCTTTATTGTTTTTCATAAATTTTTTAAATGCATGTCACTTTGGTTTTTTTTTTGCTTAGAATTTATAATTATTTTGAAGCGTTTTTACTGCTAAATTTTGGTAGTAAAAAGAAAGAGGTTTATTTAGTCTTTAAAATTTAGTATGTTCCCATGAACGCAATCCACCTAAGATACTCCAATCATATACAACTTTTGGTGTAGTTTTAAAGCTTTCATTTACACTGGCAACAGATTCTACAGTGGCAGAGATTCAACGAGTCCATATGAGTTGTCAAAACTATTATCATGGTGGGAAAAGGCTGGGAAATTATAAAAAGAACAGAGGCATACATCAGACTATCAAGAAATAACCTGAAGTTGATTGCTGGTCTTTTGACAGGGCCCTGGATATTTATTCAGAACGGTTGTTGTCTCGAGTGGTGGGAACTCCATCAAAAATAATTAAGCAACTCTACTACAGTGAGCGTCAAAAGAAATTATACACTATGGAAAAAATTCTAAATTCCAATCACCAAACTCAACTTTTATCACTTATGAAGAGTGTCCTAAAAAATTTGCCAATATTTCGAATTTTTTTGTAATTTTTTTTGTTTCAATTTAAAAAACTGCATTGCCAGTTTTAAAATAAAAATAACGGTAATTTATTAATGTATATTTTTTTTTAATGTAAAGTTACTTTTGACGCACACTGTAAATGTTAACCTCTATAAATATAAAATTGAGATACGTATGGACATAGTGTATGTTGCTTTTGCTTGTAAAAGAAAAAAACAGCATCGTGAAAAGGTTTTAATAGAGCGCTGGGTGATGTGTAAAGCAATTAAAACTTTTGCTGGGAAATTATAAGAAGAGCAGAGACATATATCAGACTAACAAGAAATAATCTGACGTTGATAGCTGGTCTTTTGACAGGTCAAGGTAGACCCAGGATATATTTATTCAGAACAGTTATTGTCTCGACTTCAACCTCTAGATTCTGTGATGACAAAAATATATTATGCGAACACATTTTTGGATTCCGTGAAAAGCAAGATATTGTTATTGCTGGCTCCAAGTAGTATCCTGAAATCTTTCTGGGCAATGGGTTTAGAAGAGATATTGCAGGTGTACCCTATATAGATTGAAGGGAGTACAATTGGCCGTATGGTCGAACGACATAGAAAACTTATTACGAAGAATAATAATAGGAGAGTAATAGGGGACTTAATCTAGTAGATAGTGTGTTGGCTTATTAGACGTAAGACCACGGTTCAATACCCAGGTCAGACATCAAAACGAAAATACGAAAAAATATTTCTTCGGCGACTTCCTCTCAACAGATTTCTGGAAAAACGCGGAGAGGAAAATGTCTATGAAAAGATTTAAAAAAGAACTGTCGTTCGAAGTCGACTTTAAACTGTAGGTCCCGCCACTGATGTATAAAATTAACGTACACAACGTAAGTGGTATGAGAAGTTAGGTCCTGACTGTATGTATGTAATAGGGGATGTAGCCACATTTACCTTTACCAGTTTGGTTGGTCAATTGTGCAACAACATTTTATAGGAAATGAAGCAAAGGTACGCAATACCATGCAATGTTTTTCAAATTTATTAGCAACAGTTCTATTAAGGACGCTAAGAAAGAGATTTCCAGTATTCTTATTAGGATTATACGGCTCGATATTGCTGCCTATGCCTTCTAGGCATAGAGACTTCATAGAGGGTATATAGGCAAGAGAGAATAATATGTTGGATTAAGCAATCATTGAAGTTCTATATTCTATCCAGGATTTCTTATGAATAACGCTACAACGATCAGGGATTGTATCTTGCCCTTTTCTATAGTATTTCCGGAGAATTTGAACGGGGATCTGATTTTTGTTTTTTTTTTTTTCAGAAAGCATAAGCTTTAGTATGGCAACTACGGATTGCCCAATCTGCGAATCACATAGGATGCTTATATGAAAGAGAGTTTGCAAGTGTATAAGATGCTTAGAGCATTTATTTTTATTTCATTTATCGGAAATACTGGCTGTATTTATCGACAAGCTTGAATGTTGGCATGATGTACGCAGTGGACTTTATGGCAGACTAGATAGTCCGAACATTATATTCTCAGGAGATTATAGCAACGAAAAAACAAAGAACATTTTTACTCAATATATTACTTATACAGTGAGTGTCAAATGGAACTGTACATTAAAAAAAATCGCATTCAAGTTTTTAAAATTGAAACAAAAAAAAAATTACAAAAAATTCGAAATATTTTGAAATTTCTTTTCGGGCACTTTCCTTAAGCGTTAAAAGTTGAGTTTGGTGATTGATGTAGAATTTTATTCACAGTGTACAGTTCCTTTTGACGCTCACTGTATGTATCGCAGGCATACTCATTATATTTATATAGTTAATGTTGTTTTTTGTTATTGTTTTGCTAACCAAATAGGTATTCGTTTAGGGAGATTTATGTTGTAGTGCGGATACTTTACTCGAGGTGTTTATGTTTCTGTTTACATAGTCGTACTCTACATTATCGTAAAGGTATATTAAAAGAATAACAAAATGGCTGCAAGGTGTATCAAAAGAGACAAAAATGTTTATGTTTATATATGACAACAACAATGTATTTGTTTAACTAATTTGTATAGAATTTGTATTGAATTATAATGGCCCCGGACAAGGTGATAAGTAATGTTATCGTATAACTAAGCTATTATGTATTGGGGAAATTAAAACTAATAAATGCCATGGAAAATGTATTTGAAAGCATAAAATTTAAAAAATTTATTGATCAAATTAGTATCATCAGAGTTGTTGAGTATACTCGAGCACTCATCGGAGTTTGTTGTGGTTCTAATGGTCAAAAATTGCAAGTTTATGTACTAGTTGTACTGGTTGTGACTTTGAATCGTATCATGCATTGGTAGAAGTATATTAAATACCAGGAAGGATTATTAGACCCTTGAATTTTTGAGTTTTTTTGCCGCCTAGCAGACATTTTTCACATGCTTTCAAACAAAATTTAAAAATTCAGAATCATAGACTCATAATTAGGTTAGGCTAGTTAAGGTCGCGAGTCCCCTTGGAGGAAGAAGTTCCATTTCGGTCAGGGTTTAGCCACATTGTGATACCATAGCCAACATTCAGTTTGGGGATCAAACATTCTTTAAAGGAAACCAGCCTTACGCCAAAATAAATCTATTGCAACAATATTTTGTATTAACGAACGCTAGGTCAAGAACGTCAGATAATGAGAAGACAGAAACTTTTGTCTTTTTATGGCAAAGGCAAGGTGAGAGGTCTCTTCATCCTCTTTAGACCCACAACAAGAAGTCAAAAACTTCTATATTTTTAAGACAAAGGCAGGTCACTGACACATGAGTAGAGAGGCAGGCAATTTTTTCTTCCTTCTGAGACACACAACCCCTGCAGATGTCATTCAACGGAATGCTAAGTTTTTCGGCATGCCTACCAAAAGTACAATAGCCCATGGGAGTCACTGTTTTGCAATGAATAGCCATGGACAGAAGTGAGTCAGTCCGTGTCTTGCATTACTTGCGTATCCAGCAGAGTATAGCCATATTGGCTTATTGTTAAAAGATTTAATTCTAATGAAAATATTGTCTCACAAACAAATCTATTTTGGATGACCCGGAATAAATCGCATTCAAAAAAAGTTGAAGAAAATGTTAAACAAAGTGTTCACAGCCCAAGAAAAACTATATAAAAAAACATCACAATTTATTACTAAAAACTTGTGTTCCAATCAAAAATTTTTGAATGGATCTGGGGTCTAATCTAACGTAACCTATTGCTTTAGTTCCTCTAAAGAGCTTTAAAAGGCCAAAATTCATTTTCTTATTCAGTTTCAGTGTTTTTCATTGCGCCGTGACAGTTTCGTTAAGTATGCGTAAGTTAAGCTTGTTACAGGCTATTCTAGAGTAATAGGGTTGCCATATAATGTGGTTTACAAACAAAGCTCTCTATAACAACGAAAGAGATTGTTGTATTGGCTTTACTATTGAGAAATTTTACACATTTTGTCATGTTCTTAGCCAAAGAGATGTTTCAATTAAAAAATAGAAGCATTTTCCATTAATTTTATAATGGAAGGGATAACGGAATGGATAATGGAGTGGATATTGGAATGGATAATGGAATGGATAATGGAATGGATAATGGAATGGAATAATTCCAGGCTGTATTTTCAACCTTTTAAACTTTAAAAATGATAATAAATTTCCTCTAACTGAGTCGTATACAATTAATAATGTTACGTGAAAGGCTATCGAAACCGATTATCATCACAACTTATAATTTGTGATTCTAGTAGAGTATGAAATGGTGGCAGTATTTCAATATTTAATGTTGTCTTCCTTTAAATACTACGATAAGTAAGTAACATAAATTTTGCTTTTATCACATTATAAATAATTTATTGTTAGCCAAACAAAATTACTAATTTTCCATCAACTCAACTTAATAAAAAATATTCCTTAAAAAAAAATAAAAAAAAATTAAATTTCATTTGAAAAACCTTTAAAGAAAAATAAAACGAAAAAAGAAAATGGCCTGCTATGTCCATAAATTAGATTGTTTTTCTCTTCATTGAACTGCTACTGCTTTATCACAACAAAAAAGAATGTCATGTACTGCCATGTAAGGGAATGAAAAAAGGGAATCAT